>CM076582.1:1604900344-1605227133 GCA_034641835.2 Pinus albicaulis | reverse complement strand
AATTGAGATTACAATTCTTGATTCGTTTTATATTCATAATATACCGTTATTAGCCTTCTTTATTGGGCATATATTAGAATATATGGCTATCTCAAGTGTCATGATTGAATTTTTTTTTAGAGTTGAATTGCTAAGTTCAAACCGTATCTCCAAAACTAGATGAAAAGGGTTCCATTTGCTTGTAGCAAAAGAAGTTATACGCAAATGAGAATGTTGTCTACACTAGTGCATATCCAAAAAGTTTGATCTAACAAAAGGATACATAACTTGAAAATGCCATGTAGAAACAATCCTAAATCGTGCAACAATTTTTGCATCTCCAACTTTGATGATGATGCTTTGAAAGGGAAGATCTCATTAGAGTTTCACCCTACCTAAATGAGAATAGTTCATTACTAAATATATATTGATCACTTTTATTAAATGAGATCCACTAAATAATTAAAAGATATAGTTAATAACAAAAATTTCAATCATTAAAAAAAACAACCGAGTAATCTGAAGTAAAGAAGTGATTATACTATAATGTTGCTTTACTCAATTTTACATTCCCCTTGGTAAAAGCATGCAAACCTTGCTTCTTATTCAAAATATTAATAAAGGTTGGCTAATTGATACCACTCAATACTTTGACTTTATTTTAGTAGCTTCTTGCAATTACATTTTGTCCATAATGATTAGAGTGTTATGTTTCAGCTATCCAGTTATAGCATAATAGCACAAAGGCACATCTTCTACCACACGGTTATCTTATTTGACCACTAGCTCAATAGATTTACACCTCAGGTGAGGGTTTTCTTAAATAAGGCCGGGATCATCTATTTATACAAATTTCAAAGAGGGAAATATATTTATGCTGATACTCTCTTCCACATTTAGTCGATTAAACAGCAATGTCACGCCCTTGGTATGTGTGAATATCTGAGCCACTGGCAAAACGTTTTCACTGTTCAGTACATAGTCACATCAGTTACACTTCAACTTGGATATACCTTGCTGGAAGAAGGAAATGATACAAATATACACAAATGACCAAATTAGGTCAATGACAGTCAAAATACATACAACGACAATGCGTGGTCGATCGCAGCCCAAAGCATCTCCTCAGAGGAAGAATTACAAGGCAAATTACAGAGCTCGGTTCGACGCTCTGAATTTCTATACCGTCCATACTAATAGACAATTGTCTAGCCCTGTTACTGTTGAATAACAGACATGTTACATTTATTTTCATCCTTATTCGCCAAAGTAAAAGGCGAGGGCAGGTACCAATTGGTCGGAGATGCTTCACGAAGAAAAAATCAGAAAGTTTTCAGAAAAACTGGGGAAAAGAATGGAGAAGTAATCCAAAATCTTCAAATCCTAGCCCACTGTAGTGACTAAATTTTCAGTCTCATATGAGAGAATTGTTCCGGGATTTCTTGAAGACTCGAAATTGTGAAGCAGTTTGAGAAGTAATCCCGCTTTCTTTTTTGCTCTCGGAGTACCAAATGTAAGAAGATCATACAGAGAAGACATTAACGACGGAAATCTCAACAAGTTGATTACAATTTTGCCACTTCCACCGCGACATAATGATAGCAAAATAGCAACACCATTCTCCCTGCATTTAGGTGAAGTAGAACCCGACCTTAGAAGGCTGACAATTAGGGGGATTACGGAGGTTTCACTAACTGCGAGTGCTCCCTCTATTTGTTTGGCAAGCACAGCAAGGAGAGAGACTGCTTTGTCTGTGAGACCGGATGTGTCATCTGTCAAAATATTGATTAACAGAGGAACTGCCCCAGCTGCTATTACTTGTGAAACGTTTCCATGAAAAACTGAAAAATTAAACAGGGCATTAGTTGCATCCTTTTTCCCTCTGACAGTCCCGTCCCGAAGAAGATTTACCAAGGCTGGAATGGCTTCTGGCGTCTCTCCAATTAACTTATTATATTCACCAACAGACGAAAGGCTGAAGAGCGTTGCAGCGGCATTCTCCCTAGCTTCCATACTGCATCCATTTCTGAGAACGTTGATTATTGGCTGTAATGCACCAGATTGCATTATTTTCGCTTTGTTACTCTCATAAATAGACAAATTTAAGAGTGCAGTTACAGCATTCTCTTGAGCTTTGGGATCCTCTGAAGATAGCAGCGATACAAGCAAAGGTATGGCTCCTGCCTCTGCAATGCTAGCTCTATTGCCCATGCTGCATTTAGCAAGTAGTCGGAGTTCACAAGCAACCTGTTTTTTCGCTTCAAAAGGACCTGTTGCAAACTTTTCTACAAGGAACGCTGCAGTCATCTTTGCAGCTTCTAAAGCTGCCTTGGTACTCACGATGCTTTCCATTGAAGAACGTTTCTTCTTGTGTTCTGGTTTTTCAACGGAGATGTTATGCGCATCGCAATACTGAATAATGAGGCTTCGGAGAGCGTGATTTGGAATAAGATTTGTGCGCAAAAGCTTCTGCCCAGTCTTTGGACAAATATAGTGCCCTTCCTCCAGCCATCTGGTAATGGATGCTAGGTCATACGTTTGCCCAGTAGAAACAACGACTGGTTCTCTCATCAAATCAAGTGAGATCGGACATCTGAAATCATCTGGAATAACAGGGAGATCATTTGACTCTGTTCTGGAAACTGTGTGTTCACTCGATGGTTGTAATTGTCCACCAAATTCCATCTCTGTAACCCCAAATAGAACACACTTGCAATAGCGCATGAAAGCAATCAAGCTACTAATTATTGCAACATTTTGATCTGCACCTAGCATATTTTGATTTGTCATCTCTTCCTCCAAAAACTCTATCTCTTTTCGACAATCCGTTGCATTTTTCAGATGCAAGTCGTCTAAAATCCTTCTTAGTTTAGATTCCTTTGGGGTCGCCTCCTTCTCGAACTCATCAAGAACACCAAACACATCCCTGCGGAGCTGTTCTTCAGAGATATCGATGAAAAGCTTAGCTCTTCTGGCCTGATTGTAAACCAACTCAATTTGCTCCTTACCCTCGTCTGAGACATCCAACAATCTCAAGGAAAGTACACCCAATGCAGCAGCAATGTCATGCATTAGAACATAGAATCTATTTGATATTTCTTCAGTTTGCATAACTAACCAAGCACAACTTACATCGCCGCTACAGTCCTCCAGTAAATATTTTGTCTTCTGCAAAACAACATATAGTTGTCTGAGGCATAACAATGCAGATGGAGACAATGGGACCCCCACATCTCTGACTTCTTCAAAAAACATTGACAAAACCATAATTTTTCGCGTAATGCAGACTGCATTTCTCCTTTGGCACCCTCGAGGCCTCTCGCATTGTATTATTTGTTCGGCAAGAGGAATAAGGGCTTGTAACAAAGATACAACAGAAATGTCCACTGCAGGTACAAATACAGGACCTCTTAAAGCCCGCTTTTTCTTCAGCAGCCAATTATTAACAGGGAAAGCCATTTATTTCCCCGCTAAAAACCACAATCTGATCCTGAATGGGTAAAATTGAAGTCCAGTACATAACAATTTCCCCTGAAAACCTACAGTTTCCCTAAATTCAAAAATATCAAAAATATCTGGGATTTATGCATTTTAACCCCCATCTATACAATTTATCCTACATCATCAATATTCACAAAACTTATCTTGGATTTTACCCCGAAATTGCAATATAACCAAAACTTCTCAGTTTAAACCGAATTGGAACAATTCAACCTGAAACTCTATAAGTTAAGCCTGTATTGGCCTAATTTATCCTCAAATAATGCTATTTAATCTAAAATTGCAACAATGTTCCCTAGAGGCAAGAATTACAAGAACTTGACCTGAACAATACAGTTTTACACTAATTGAGACAACGTAACCTGAAATTGTGCAATTTAAACTGAAATCGCAACAGTCAGATCTTTATTTTTGCTATCTAACCAAACAACTTGAAATCTAGCTCACTAATAAGTTGCAGAGATTATTCTCTTGTTCTTTGGATTTCCTCTCTTCCACCGTAAACACACACGTCTAATACAAAAGATTAAGACAATATCTACAGCGACAGCCTGTAAATCTTTAATCCTTTCAATCTTAGGATGAACACTGCCATATTTGCAACATTTGCAGCGCTGGACTTCAAAGCTTTTCTTTCTTTCAGCCTAAAATTTTCGATTGAACATTGAAATATTCTCAGGACGAAAGCAAGAATATCAAGATTTTTCTGCTGAAGCTTCCGTCCAAACACTCACAGCAAACCAAAATTAAAAGCTGCGGAAAAGTTATGTACCGTGCAGAAGCCGTTGAGCTGGACAAGAAAGGATCTTTGATCAATCGAACGGATTTCTCGTTTAAAAGACCGATTTGAAGCTCCGAAAAGAAACGAATAGAGATCGCTTTGAAGCTCCGAAGAGAACTGCTTAGCAATAAAGCATGCATATATCCAATCAACGAAGAAGATTTGTGAACACATTTACATCAATGTAAGTCACTTCTCCAGCTCAATATGTCATCTGGTAATCGACTTCCGTATCCCTTTCAAGGTCAAAATTAAATCTCTCTCGATTCGGTAGCCGTTTTTCGTTAGTGCAATTTGTGGAATACTTTGCTGGCATCTGTCAAGCACTCAAAGATAGTTTCAATTAGCAGATCTGCGTTTGCGGGTTCCATATTTGAGAACTTCTCCTTCATCTGACTGCCTTCTGGCGGTGTAGGTGCTGACTGCCAGGTGCCTGTCCTTCCAGAATGTTCGGTATCCCAACACCTCTTTGTATTGAAAACGGGAAGATCGTCTTTTATCGCATGACACGTGTCTAGGGAAATGATGTCTGTTCGGATCCAAAGTCTTACTCTCTAGTTATGTGGATGATGGTGACGGTGATGTGGCCTTTGAAGTGACACGTAGGACTAATCTGAAGCCATTAAAGTAATAATTCATCACATGGGAAAATTTCGAGGGCGATAGCGACGCCGATTCCCGAGGAATCAAATCTTTTGTGATTGCGTCAGACTTCATTTTAATAAATACTTTTTTCAGTGGCCCCCGTGATTTATGGATCCATTTTAATATTAGTTCAAGACACACTGAAGGAAGGAGGAGAAAATTTCTTTATTTAGTAAAGGGAACCATTAAAAAAAAAAATAAAGAAATGGCCAAAGTGAATTATGGATGCATTTTAATAGGGGTTCACGACATTTCAGGGAAGAGAATATTCATTGTTTAATGGAAGGGAACCATATGTATCACATGTTAGATATTGCTGTAATTTGTGTATCACATCACATCATTGAAGGATTGTGAATGGGGTTTATTTTGAGTGACTGAGAAAAAATATTGGTATTTTTTTGTTTAATGTTTAAATTAAAAAAATGAGAGTTTTTACTGGGTTATTATATAACTATTTTGAGTTTTAAAAATAATGTATGTTTTTTAAATAGAATATAAAGGTATTTCTTAATGTTAATAAAGTTTTTAAATTTATAAAAAAAAAGAAATAAAAATAAATAGATTTATATTTTAAAAGGGAAAAGGTAAATGTTTTTTGGAAAATTAGAGAAAAGAAATAGGTAAAAAAAATGTTGTAAAACAAGATTGAAAAATTAAAGGGCAAAAAAATAAGAGATAATTTCCTATTTAATATTGTAATAAAAAAATTCCATGTAATAAAAATTAATAAAGGCAAAATAATAACCAAAGTTATGGGACATATATTCCAAGTTGAATGTTGGGCAAAACATCGTAGTGTGGGTGTTCATATGGTTTATTATGACTATGGAAATTGGAAAGCAATGGCTAAGGCTTTGGATAGGCAAAGTGACATTTATTGGCATTTATTTATGAAAATAATGTTGAGTCAATTCATGACCGAGCCTCTCCATGCACATTGGACCATTGCTAAACACATATTGAGATATTTGCAGGGGACAATTACACTTGGCCTGAGATACTTTGCCGGAGATGTTCGACTTCATGGATACGTCGATGTTAACTGGGCAGGAAATGTTATCTATATGAAGAGTACCTCTGGATGTTATTTTAGTATTGAATCTACCATGATATCTTGGATGAGCTGGAAGCAAAAGTCCATAGGATTGAGTACCATTGAGGCAGAGCATTTTGTTGCTAGAATGGCTAGTTGTGAAGCAATTTGGTTGAGGAAGCTCTTTAGAGAGATATTTGAGCAGGTTCTAGACACTACATTGATATATTGCGACAACAAGAGTGGGATTCATTTGGCAGAGAATATTGTATTTCACGACAATTGCAAGCACATATAGATATGATATCACTTCATTCGTGATATGGTTAAGAGAGGATTCGTTCGTCTCCATCACATATCGACGAATGATAAGATTGCAGATATTCTCACCAAGGCTTTGACAAAAGGGAAGTTCTTGGTCTTTAGAGAGCAACTTGCACTGATGAATGTGACCCCTCCTGATAAGGGGCACCACTAATCAAGGAAAATGAGCCATACTCTTCCCACCTATTTGAGCTCCCAAGGTGAGGAATTGAGATAGAGGGCTCCTGGGGTTGAGGGAAATATGGAAAATAAGGATGTCTCCCCTATCTATTACCTATAAGGTTGGGCTAGTAGCTCACCCTATCATGGTATTTGCATAGTATACCCCAGCTGGCATGATACCCAGAAAATTGGGCTTGTTGGGATTATCCCTCTCCGTTTGGCCAACGGTTGAGGAGGCTTGGAGGCGTGTGATCCTTACCTCTTGGTAAGCTGGGTATCTCATCCAATCTAGATTATTATGCAAGTATTCCACCACATAACTCTTATGGGTCATTTTTGGGAATATCACCAAGAGATAGGATGGGTTGATTAGTAGTTCCCATACATCACCTATTGCCCAATATGAGTTGAGTCGTAGCTCCCCCATATGACAATTTTGAGTAGTAGCTTGATGACATTTCCAGGTAGTAGCCTGATGAGATTTCTGGGTAGTATCCTGATGAAATTTCCAACTAGTAGCCTGATGATATTTCCAAGTAATAGCCCAATGACATTTCTAGGTAGTATTCTAATGGTATTTTTGGGTAGTATCCCACTGACATATTTCCGGGTAGTATCCTAATGATAGATGTTCTAGGTTATAGCCCATTGGATAGAGGGTGGTCGATTTTTCTCCCCATGATTCATCTTATTTATATTAAAGAATGTTTCAGCAGATATATTTGAGCATATTGGTACACATGATGACAATATGACACATTGATCGATGGACATGTTTTACAGGTGGAATTATCCCTAGTTGAGAGGGAGTGTTAAAATTATGAAACTGCAGTCAAATTCAACTTTGAACTACTCAATTGATGGATATGATGATCAGGGAAACTTTTAAGGGTGGAAGTTTATCTTAAAGTTTAGAAACCTTGGCGAATCTGACTAGTCCCCAATACGTAAATTGTAAAATTATTTATGTTCTTTTTGTGAAAATATTTAGGTTTCTAATTATTTTTTATTATTATATATAGAATTTTGGCGATTTTTAGGGTAAAATAATTTTATACTAAAAAAATTGGGCGAATCAATTTTAAAAAAATTGGAAATTGACGAATATTGTTTTTGGAAAAAACATGGAAAATTAGCACACCTACGAATATCAGCCCCTAAAATTTTCCCTGATGATGATGGCAGTGAGTTCCTCTTTTCGAGAGGACCAACATCAACCTAAAGATCACCTCAGTTGGATAAGCAGAAGTTGGTTTTTGATTTTTCACCCACTCATGGATATTGGATCGGGTCGGCTTGACTCATATGGACACGTCAGTTGGACATCATTGACACCCCTTTGAAGCATATAAATACAAGTGACCTAGAAGCTCATTTGTAAATCACAACATCATGAAACTTCTTCTCTTCTATCTCATTTGGTTCGACACATTGGCTAAGAAAAAGATTGTACGGAGGTCCAAAATCTCAGGTCCGAAGGTCGCACTAAAACTAGGGTTTATGTCCTAGCCGCAGTCATAAAAATAGTGGATTTGGGTTATAACCACGAGCTTGCTATAGGCAAGGTATCGGCTAAGATCCTAAAGCCGCGGGCATGCTCACTTATGGTAGCGTCTAAGGTTTTGACTATTTTTAACTGTCATCCGAAAATTTTTTAAGTTGCCCGAAATCTTAATCAAGTTGTCTATGATATATTTGACCCCTGTGCACAAGTTTCTGAAGTTGTTGGGTTATATTATTGTACATATTTTATTGGGATCATTTTATTCTCCGGTGAACATTTTATGACAGTATAATAGAAGAATATTTTCAAAGGGTTTTCCCGATAGTGGGTTTTTCCCTGGTCTTTAACCAAATTTGGTGTCTCTTGGTTATGTGTTGATTGTCTCTTTTTTCATTAATTTTATTTTTCTATCTTCAGTTACTATTGATTATTGGAAAGACTAATTTTAATCGGAAATATTGCTAATTGAATTTTGGAATTGGGCTAAGTAATTGATGCAACATAGAACAATCTAAAAATTAACAAGGACTTGGTGAAAAAGTTGAAGAAGCAATAGTTTTTCTAAAAATGTTGAGGTATCTTCCTCTAAGTTTTTATTCCAAAGTCTTTTCCATAGAATAATTAAAGGAATTGGAGAATCTAAAAATGGATGAGCTTCACAGAATTCTTACTATATATGAAATGAGGATGGGAAAGTCATCATATAAGGAAGTGTTTCCGTTGTGATCAACACCCTCCAAAATTTTTCTCACACTTGAATTTTGGAGCCTACTTAGGATATTATGATATGTTTCTCTATGGTGACTCCATGGTCATTTGATGTTTTGAAAAGCGTTTAAGTCTTCTTCCTAGTTTTAAATTGTCAAGTCACTTGCACTCACATGCACAATCTCTAATGAGTTCATGCGAACACTTATTTTATGCAAGCTTGAACATGCATAACACCATCCATTAAGGCAACATTTTTGTGTTGTTCAACTCATGTCTATAGTTAGTGTGCACTTTCATTGATAATTTCTCTCACTATGGTTTACATTGTACTTATACTTCGGTGAGTTTTTCAATTGTCGTCTTTTGCACACTTTCTCTTTAACAAGTGTCGATTTCACATTTGCAGTCGTCATTTTTCCTTGTTTTCACTTTCATAAGTTGAATTTTCATGTTATATTTTCTTGGTCCTGTGTCTCTTTCAAGTTCATTCACATTTTACAAGTGCCGTCTTATATTTTGCTCATGTCACGTGTGTCTCTTTTGTGGTTTTCACTTCTGAATGTGTCACACATTTGCACATCTCCAAAGTTATTTCTTGTGCACTATTTTGCATTAGATGGTCTTACAATTCATTATAATATGAGCTAGAAACATACTTTTAGCTTAGTGCACCTTTTGGTCATATTTTTCATAGTTTTCATAACGTGTGTTATAAGTGTCACAATGTGTCGTTTCAACTATCACACTTAGAAATAAGTGTCACTTTGCGGTCATTTCGAGGTGTGATTTTTATTCATGAGCCATGTTGTTAGGTCCCTATAATACTATTCTATCCAAATTATTGTAATTCTTAGTGTATCCCCCTATTATTATTGTTATTCCCATGTTTTTATTGTTGTGCCCCATAGAAGCCCACTATTGTTATTGTTGTGCCCTTACATTATTATTGTTATGTAGGCTCTAATTATATTGGGACCCCTTATACTCCTATATATACCAAGGAGGTCTGATCACTTGTATCATCCAATAATTATTCATTTATGTAATGTAAACTAGGTTTCCTCCTCGAAGAGGAAAATTTTTAAGTCGTTGATCTATATTTTCTTCTGATGTGTGAGCCGTTTGCATAACATTTGGTATCAGAGCTATAGATTCTAGGGATCCATTGCTGCAAATAGGCCATCTTGGAATTTTCCCTATAACGTTTTTTATACAAAGGTTAAGAAGCTAAAATTGTGACAACGTGGAGGCAAAATATTGATGAACTTCCTGTAAAATGTTCAAATCTTGGTTCGCTATATTTTATGATATATGGTCCAAAGAAGTTAGGGTTTTTTCATGCTCCAGAATTCAATCTCAAACAGGTGACCTTGGAAAAAGCGTCATAACATCCTCTACGAGAAATATATTTGAATTTTGTAAAAGTGACTAAAATTGCATGGACTACAATTTTTCTGGTATCATTTTCATGGTCGAAGGTTAAAACAATGACAAGTGGAATTTATTACAAGGTCGCTCTACTAAACCAATCCATAATCAATTCATCATGGGAGATTGAGCATAAGATTATATGTAAGAGTCCAATTTTGGTCTAACTTGTGGAATTGGAAATAAGACTCGAAGGGCTACCAAAAAAAAAAATTTCAGTCCTTGGAGAGTCAAAATTACAAATGTACAACCTTTCAGTATCGATCTCCTAAAAGCAAGAAAAATGTGTGTATTGTTTTTAAAAAAATCATAACTTTTGTTTGAAAAATAAATTTGAAGTGATTCCAAGGGAATATTGAAGCACATATATTAGTATTTGGTTCTAAAATGCCTCCCAAACAAAATAATTCTACACCCATTAATGTTACATGTTATTTTCTCACCATGACACTTGACAGTTAAATTAGATCTATCACCATCCGTACTTCTGTTCCACTATACTCCTTTGGAAGTCAAACATTCATATTCCTTGACAAAATCATGATTTTTTGGGTAAAATAGCTCTTTGAACTCTTAAATATGACTTGCACACTTTTCTAGTCAATTTATGCGCATGTGTTGTTACTACCATAAATTCCTGTGCAGTTTTACGCGTTTTTTTCCATTAAAAACTGTGCAACTGACTCAAATTAAAGTGAAAAATAAAATTAAGTTCTAGAAGCATAGTTAGGTGAATATATCCCAACTAGAAGCCTTTGAGTCATATATGTTTGAGCCAAACCCCTCCAAACATGGAGCTAATTCCCTTGGATCATGGAACCCTAATCCCCCTATTTGTAGTCTTATGCTGGTAATTTTGGATTGGGAATCTTATCATCCAAGGAGGAAGATTAAAGGCATTTAAGAGGAACCTTCACGACATAAAGGCTTGGTTGTAAGATTATCTTTTATCCCTGAATAATACATTTAGCTACTTTTTATCATTGTGTTGTTTTATTGGAATTGTGAATGGTTTATGCTCATGTATTCATTAAAACAATTTCAATTCCTAATCCCCTTAATCAATAGGTTATGCTGGTTTTAGATTATTATGTTGCATATGCCTTTAATCCTTTGTATGTCTGTGTTTGTAGGTTTATTCTAAGCATTGAGGAGCTACATCAGGATAGAATGCAGGATCTTCATTAGACATTTCGTTAAATATGTTAGAGCATCATCCTCTTCCTTTAAGTTCTAATAATATGAACAAAATTATCTTAGGGAAAGGCATATTCTTATGTATGATTTTTTCTAGTTCTAATTTAGGATTCTAGGGAGATCTGTCTTGTCTGCAAGATGGATTTATCTATATAAAAAATTGGTGACCATAATGGGGAACATCTTTGTCCTCTAGTTTTTCTTTGGTTCTGCTTTCCCATTTTACTAGTTTGACTGAGTTTGAATTTTGTTGAAATTATGACCTTTTAGATCGTCTGGGTTGAATGCCTTATTTTTTATTTTATTTTTGAAATTTCCCTAACCTGCATAGTTTTGTTTTAGCAGCAAACCGAAAAAGTGCGTTGTTTTTGCTACAACACAATGCACATGCACACTGGATAACATTGATTACCTATGCACCCCTCTGAAATTTTTGAAAAAAATAATTTCCTTCTGATCAGAGTCTGATGTTTAATTTCTAAATGTCATTTATACTTGTTTCAACCTCTAGAACGTACTTGTGAGCTTGTTTTAATTTCCTTAGTGATTTTTTTGATAATTCATCCCTTTCACATTTTTCAAGTAGGGTTTGGTGTGGTTTGCTTATTTGCTTTATTGAAAAGGATAGACCGCTTCTTGAAATCATTGTTTCTCTGTATTTTTATTTTTTAATATACCAAATTAGTTGTTAATATTTATCGTTTAAGAAAAAAATCCTATTTGTGAAGGAAAGCTTCTAGATTCGTGAAGTTAGGGTTGTCTCATAAAAGTATTATTCTGTGAAAAGTGTTGTTGTTTGCTGAATGTAAAAGTGATTTATTTATTTATTTATTATTTTATTTTTCTTTCAGTTTGAAGTAATCATGAAATTTCACTTGTAGGCATAATTAATCAAAGCATTCATTAATAACTTTTAGTTTTTAATTTTTCATAAATTTTATAGTTTTTATAGTTTTTATAGTTTTTATAGTTTTTCATATATCATCCCATGTGTTGGTCTCCCGTGTTTTGACAGTTTGGCCAATCAAAAGACAAGGCAACATCAGAACCAATCTTTAGAGTTCCAGGATCTAGTCCTCCTGTTCTCAGAGAGGGATCTCTCAAATATTTGTTTGCAAAGGTTTATCTTGTTTGCTTTGATTATGGATTTTAGACTAGTTATTAGTGCAGATGTTTGTTTGGTTGGGTTGAGTTGATACAACAAAATATGAAAGGTCTAGGAAAGATAGACAGAAAGAGGAAATATCTGGTTCATTGGGCAATGGAGTCAAAATAAGGTCATGACATACTCTTCAAGGGATATGGGATATCAAAGGGCAAATCTAACTTGGCCACAGGATCCTTTGTTTTGGAATGAGATGGACATTAATGTTTTGGAAAGAGAAGCTTAATTCTCAACAAAGGGAACTTGAAAACATAACTTAACAATAAAGAGATATTTGATCGACAGGGCTAACCATAAATTCCACAAACATTCGTTAAGAAAATAATGACTTCAAGACAACTTTTAAAATGAAATCTAAGATTCGGGGAACTCCCTATTTCCTCAAAGATTTTATTTTAAAGGACTTAGAAACATAAAAGATTCACTGATAGCTGCATTCATAGAAGAGGGAACACCTAAATAACATCTATGCTTGCAACTATAAAGACCTTCAAAACAACTGTTCAAGCAGGGGCAAAGGGTAAGATCAAAACTGACCTCTTTGATTAACTTAAGACAATGGTACTTCGAAGGGAGACTTCAATAACAGCTTTCAAGTGATGGAAGACAAGCAGGGAGAACCATAAATCATGCTGAAACAAACTATTTGAGCTATCAAGAAAATAAACAAGCATGAAGACTAAAGAGAAGGTTTAAAGCCTCTAAAATACTTCAGCAGAAGAAAACATAAAACAGTGAAGGGTGAACAGGTCTAAGGTGCTTCGAGGAGTCATTTCTTAGCCTAAAAATTTCAGCCTACTGTAGTAAGAGATTATGAAACATAATGAAAACAGGAGAAAACATTAAACAGTTAGAATACTTCACCAACAACCAAGCTCATGAATCCAATGATAGAGCCTTCTCAGCAACAGGGATGCAACAACATCATCAAGACATCCAAGACTTCAATTTGTTTTTCAACTTCAACAGACTTGTATATTTATTTCCGAGAGTTTCAATGTTACAACTTGTGATCAAACAACAACCAACAACCAACCAAACCTTCACTTATCTCTGCTGTGGTATATATAGAAAGACGAGGAGGTGAGATCTGAAAAAGATCTCAATTACAATTAATACAGGATTTGAATGGCCCATTGGCCCTTGGGATGCTCAATGAAGAAACAGAAGAGGTGTTCACCGTATTAATTGATTTGCACTCATGATTTAAGCTGGGTAGGAGTATTTTTTGACCTTTGAGGCACAGGTAGTCCGAAGTAATTCTGCAGATATTCTTTGCATTGAAGGCCCTGGCAGAAGTGACCTCTTTGGCTGTGTCGAGGCGAAAATCTGATCCTGATCAATAAATTCAGCTCCTGATTGAATCCTTTGAGGCACAGGTGGCGCTGTGGTGGTTGAGGAATCAATTTGCCTCATATATGGCGGTGGAGGCATTATGTCTGATAAACACTTTTAGGTTTTCCTTTTAAACTGTGTTTCAGGCTGGGAGATTAGGCTTCTGATGTCCGTCTTAGCTGTAATCCCTTCCAATCTGTCCATTAAACTCCTGCTCTGATCCATTTATGCTTTCTGATACTCTTTTTCTGGGTTTGTTCGATGTTTTCCAGGTTCGACAGGGGCATGCTGCGTCAACGACTCATGAAACCTTGTTGACAACACAGTTCTACACCCTGTGGTCGATTTCCTTTTTTAAATCGAACGAACGAGAGTCGTCACCCTCGTCCTTCGAATCTTCTTCAGACATGGCGAAAGAATTTTAAAACCTACAAAATACAAACAAAATTATAAAATCCTGTGTTTATATGGGCAAATCTGCATCGGAGGGCGTGCAGGAGAAACGGGGCGATCGGAACCGTTGATCGCGCTGTGATCAACGATTGGGAGCGATTTGGAAAGTCAGTGGAGGAAAAAAGGTGGACTGAGTAATGGAATCAGGAAATTGAAGGTGGACCGTCGATCTGCAGAGATCAGCGGCGGAGACAGATTTTTAGTTGCGCCGGGGCCCGGCTAAATCGCATGCAACTTGGTTAAAGGGCGGACGATTTCGATGAATGACAGCCGTTGGATGCGGGGGCCCAGATCAGACGGCTATCGTTGATTTCGCTGGGCAGTCATGGCTCGACGGATAACGCGCGGGGGACTAACTTTATGCGGCGGTTTTGAAACAGGGCGAAGGACGTGTGGCAGCCAGCGTATGGAATCGCTGGCTGTCGGGTTAAAACCACCTTTCGCACGAAGGCAGTGTGGAGAAACAGGCGGATTTGAGAAGTGACGTATGACTAGGGGGTCCACACGATAAGTCGTGTACCGCGCCATCCGATCTGTGGAGCAGAACGACGGTCAAGATTATTTCATAATTTTCGCGGGCGAAAAACTTTGAAATTTAATTAAAACCCAATTTTCATGATTTTCAAAGGTTTTTTGGTGCTTCGGGCGGAGAAAAATGGATAAGCGCCCAATGGTTACAGCGTTTGGTTCCGGCGCTCGGGTGCATGGAGGAAAAGAGGTAGGGGGCTTAGCCTGAGGGGATTAAGTCCAGCGCATAGAAAATGTGCGTTTTCTATGGTTTTTAAAGGGAAATGAGGGTTCCGGCAAGGCCAAGAGTGAGTCTTAGACCTTTAGGAAATGAATTTAAATGAAGGAAAAGGAGGAATCATGAAGTTGAGGGGCTTTCAAGGGAAATGGAGGAATAGAAGAGGAGGTTAGCTTGAGGGGAAGGAAAAGAAAAAGGGTTTTAGCAGCAGTACTTTGGCTTTAGAAATCAGCAGGATTTCTGAGTTTTGAATGGAAACAGTAGTGAATATTAACCAAGGATAGGACATTATCAAAAAGTCTTCAAGTATCAACAATTTTAATCATGAAATTGTTTCTTGGAGGCTATCCAACATTATTTATCCACCATCTGATATGACAGAAATTTATGGGTGGCTAACAGTGGCTCCACTTGGGGATGGTGTCTTTTTTGAAGGCATCAAGAACTGCAGACTTGTATTCTCTGGGAGGCTGATTAGTTGCCTCATCCATTGGGCTGTTTCTTCTGCTTTGAAAGATCTTTCTTTGCTCTGGAAACCAATTGTCAATCTTTGGAAAACAATGGAACTCTTATCAACAAACTTTCTACCTACCCAATTCTACTGATCTAACATTTTCTCTTCATCAGAGTGCACTTGGATTGGCAAACTCTCTTACAAAATTTTATTCTTTTGAAAGCATAAAAACTAATCTAACTCTACTCCTTATTTCTTCATGGATCCAGATTAAACAGTTGGATCCATATGATTCTCTACCTAATCTACTGTCTGTTGGGATTAAGCTGTCCAACAGAAATCCATTCTCTAAATTCTATAACATAAATTCAAAAAACAGTCAAGTCAAGATTAAGCTTTTTAACTTGCTGTGATCTATGGCATAAAAACAAGCTGCACATAGATTATTATTTGCAGAAAATTAAAATCAAAATGGAAGGTTTAAGATCTGAAAGTTTCTCATCATGGCCTTCTCTTTTCTTCACAGCTCTGTTTTTGCTTTTGTTTGAGCTGTCTCTTCTTTGATAACTGATTCAGATTTTGAGCAAATTAGAACCAATCTTTCTCTTTTATGACTCAGAAAATAAAACAGTTTTGAGTCATCTCTCTTTGGAGACTTTGGTTCAGATTTTGAATTTGTTTGAACCTTTAATTTCTATCCTAATCTATCTACTGATAAGCCAAGATTAAATAGTTTGGCAAACCAAATTCACTACCCTATCAGCAGAAAATTTAAAACTAACTAGTCAAGATTAGGCTGTTTGACTAACTAGAAGTGTGGTTATCAGGAGTGGCATTTAAGCTTGCACACTTTCAGATTTGTTTCTCTTTTTTGGCATGGGGCTTTGCCTTTCTTGTTTTTAACAAACTGCCCTCTTTTCTTTCTTTCTATTTTTTTTGTATTTTGATTTTCTTCTAACTTTGAATGCAATGGTTAGGCTATGATATCTACAATGGTAAAACACAAATGTTTTGAAACTTAAGATTCTTGGCAGAAGTAATGCTTGAGCATCCTGCCATTGACAGGACCTCCATATAGGTCTTCTCCATTCATTTCTTTCAAGAAAAATGTATTATGACCCCTCTCAGCATGAATAACATATTGCCCTTTCCACAAGTTCTCAAACTTGCCATGTTTCCCCTTCTCTTCTCTTCTTGAATCCCTTTAAGAACAACACTTCCAATCTGGAAGTTGTTTGCCTTAGTCCTTTTATCAAATTGCTTCTTCATGTTTTCTTGGACTAACTGTGCTCTTTCATAAACTTCTTCTCGGGTTTGCTGCAAATGAATTGTTTGGTTGATCCTCCTCTGCATATCATTTTCTTCAACATGTACTTCTTGAAGGAGCTTCATGACTGGAACTCCTAATGAGGTAGGAAAGATTGCATCCATGCCATAAACTAACTGATAGGGGGACATATTTATTGGTTTCTTTGCGGTTAGTCTATCAGCCCATAAGGCATGAACCAGCTTACTATGCCATGATTTTCTATTTTCTTCCAACAGCTTTTTAATGATATTAATGAGACTCTTGTTGGAGGATTCAGCTAACCCATTCCCTTGGGGATAGTAAGCAGTGGAATGGCCCAGGGTTATATGGTATTTGTGACAGAAATCAACCATATTTTTGGATTTGAAAGCAACAGCATTGTTTGTTATGATTTTTCTGGGACATCCAAATCTGGATAGGATATGGGTTTCAAGAAACTTGATAATGACAGAGTCATTAACATTCCTAGTAGGTATAGCTTCTATCCATTTGGTGAAGAAGTCAGTGGCTGTGAGGATCCACTTATGTTGAGCTGAGGAAGATGGATGAATTTCTCCAATGAAGTCCAACCCCCATTGTTGAAAAGGTGCCTCAACTATGATAGGATGTAGGGGTAAGGGAAGGAGCTTTCTCTTGCCATCAAAGATTTGACACTTATGGCAAGACATGACCAGCTTCTGAGTATCTGGGAAAAGGGTAGGCCAATAGTAACCTGATCTAAGAATTTTGTTTGCTGTGGCCTTCCAGTAGAGGTGGCCTCCACATTCACCATCGTGCAATTCATGCATGATTCATCCTGCATCATCTTCAAGCAAACATTTAAGAAAAATTCCAACAAAATTTTTCCAATATAATACTCCATCTAATATGCAAAAACTCAAAGCTTTTTGTTTCAAGAATCTAGCTTTAGTTTTAGATAAAGAAGGAGGGGTATTTAAATATAAAAGCACATAAACAATGTCAGCATACCAAGGAGAATCTAGAAAGGTTTCTTCAATAAAAGGAGCATCAGATCCTTCTATTTCTTCCAACACATCTACCATATTCATGTCTAATGCTTGGAAGTTAGACTCAGCCATGAGTTTTGCTAATCCTTGCCCTTTTACTAGTTTGGTGGGCCTGATTTCTAAGTCATATTCAAGAATAGTTGCAATCCATTTTCCCCTTTTACCATCAGGGTCTTGACTCAGAATGTCCTTGACAACAATATGTGGGACAAAAGAAATTATGTGAGAGCGTAAAATATAGACCCTAAAGTCCTTTAATGCTTTCACTAATGCTAAGGCTTGTTTCTCCATGATATTATAATTGAGAGGAGCGTCTCTTAAGGCCCTACTAAAGAAGGATATTGGTTGTTCCTGCCCCAAATCATTCTTTTGAAGTAGAACTGCAGCTATTGTATGCTCAGATGCAAAAGAAAAGATGTAAAAATCTTTGGTAAAATCTAGACTAATCAGATGCAAAAGAAAAGATGTAAAAATCTTTGGTAAAATCAGGACTAATCAGGACTGGTGTTTGAGTAAGAGCTTGTTTGACCAGTTCGAATGATTTTTTAGCTGGTAAAGTCCATTTCACACCCACATCTTTCTTGAGCATGTTTGTAATGTTTTTTAATAGCTCAGCAAGGTTGGGAATAAACCTTCTCAAAAAATTAATCTTTCTAATGAAAGATTGCAATTCTTTGAGGCTTCTAGGATGGCTGATTTGCAATATGCCATCTATCCTTGTAGGGTCTATTCTGATTCCCTCTTCTGAAATTATGTGACCAAGGAGTTTCCCTTCTTGGAGTCCAAATAGGGTCTTCTTGGGATTCAGTGATAAGCCAAATTTCCTACATTTCTCAAAAACCTTTCTTAGGTGAATCAAATGTTCTTCATCAGTTTTCGAGAAAACAGTTATGTCATCAAGGTAAATAATTATAAAATAGCCAATATCTTCAGAGAAGGCTATGTCCATGGCCCTTTGGAAGTTGGCCCCTGCGTTCATTAATCCGAAAGGCATTTTGACATACATAAAGGTGCCCCAAGGTGTGGTAAAAGCAGTTTTGATTTGATCACTTGGGAATACTAACACCTGATTGTAACCCGAGAAACCATCTAAAAGGGATATTCTTCTTGACCCAACTACTCTTTGAATTATATGGTCCATTTTGGGCAAGGGGTAGTTGTCCTTTAAAGAGGCTATGTTTAAATTTCTGAAGTCAATACAGAGCCTAATTTCCCCGGTTTTCTTTCTAACAGAAACTAAGTTTGATACCCATTCTGAAAATCTAATGGGTACTATGATCCCAGCATTATACATTTTCTCAATTTTTGCCTTAACCAAAGGTAGTAAAAGAGGATTTATTCTCCTTAGTTTTTGCTTGAAAGGCTTTTGATTTTCCTTCAAGGGGATTTTATGCTGGATGATGCTGGTATCATATGATTTGAAGTCTTTGTATTCCCAAGCAAACACATCTTTAAACTCTTTGAAAAGCTCTATGTACTGCAATTTTATGTGGGTTGGGAGGGTGCTGGATAGCTTGATCATCCTGGGTTCTGCTAGATTGCCTATGTTATGTTCTTCTACATTTGTTTCCACAGGCTCCATTCTGGGTTCTTTAGCTACATCGTTGAGATCAAACAGGTGTTCTAAAGGTGTGAGACCTCTTGGGATCTTATCATTTTTGCATTGTAAGACTTCCAAGTCTTCTTGGTCTTCATTGTTCACTACCTCTACTTTAAATGGATTTTTGCAATGATTTATATTAGCAGGACATGTCATTTCAGCTTCTGGGATTTGTTCAATATACAAACAGTTTTCTTCATGGCTGGTTTCTAGTGCTGGTATGCTGAAATCATTTTCCGATTTCAAGAAATCATCTATGTGTTTATCAGATTCAAACACCTGCCAGTGATCTTCGTTATCAGGCACAACAGGTCTGTGTTTCACCTTTATACTGAGTTGTTCATTTATCTCAGGTACTTGGCAATTTCTGGTAGCGAAGGCAAGTTCATTTTCTAGATGATTTCATATTTTTTGAAAGTTTTTAGTAGGTCGAGGGCAACGTTTCGATATTCCCTAAGCCTTGGATTCTTGGCTGAGTATTCTCCTTTGATTTGTTTGATGATAAGTTCAGAATCCCCTAAAATAGATATCCTTTGGGCTCCTAATTCTTTAAGCAATTGTAAACCTAGGAGAAGTGCTTCATATTCGGAAATATTGTTAGTGCATGGGAAATCTAACTTGCATGAAAAACTCTGATTTGTGTTCTGAATCCAGACACCTGCCCCTGCACTAGTTTTATTGCAGGATCCATTGAAATTTATTGTCCAAAGTATGTTTGACTCATTTTCACTTTCTTGTTGCTGTTGATTGTCAATATTTTGAAGTTGATTCGAGGTAAGATTGGATTGTTCCGGTGAATTGATTGGGTCCATGTTTTCTTTATCTTGTTGGGTAATTTCATCTTCGTTACACAAGATAAAGGAGTCTAAACTTGATTGAATAGAATAGATTGGAGTGTTGTTTGGTTTGTCCATGTTACTCACCATGTACTTCATGTGGGATTCTCTATATAGTCTTCTGTTTTGGTTAAAAATAGGGATGGTGGCATAAGACATATCCATTTGAAGGCTTCCTTGAAGTTTGGCTCCCCATGATCTTGATAAGAGCATGCCATACTTAGGGGGAATGCCAGCTACAACTACATCCATTACTAGATTCTTGGCGGGGATCTGAGCTAAGTTAACACATAAATCTTTGATTAAACCCAAACATTTGACTCTGCTTGAGTCAAAAGAATACAAATCTTTGGATGGTTTAGTAATCTCTAAGCCTAGACTTTCCATTACTACTTTGGGAATTATATTGTGTGAAGCTCCATAATCTAACATGGCGTTGTGTAGAATTTTATCGTGTATGTTCAAACTAACATAGAAGGGAGGGAATGGTCCTTCTTTATATTTTCCTTCAACCTCTGGGCCAAACAACAACTCAGGTTTGTCATCTGTCAAGTTTAAGGTGTCAGTATCACTTCCTAAGTTTAAAGCTTTCAAAACTTGGTTTTTGTACACTTCTTGGGTTACTAGTTCAGCTAGGGGGATGGTAATTTTTATCTTAGAAATCTCTCCCTCAAGGCTGAAAGGAATAATTGACTTGTTAATATTTACATCTATTTTTTCAATAGAATTCTTTTCAGCAGCTTTGATTTGCTGAACCTTGCTTGAACTAGTGATAGGAATAGTTTTACTAGGACCACTAGTTGAAGTGCTAAGGGTGCTTTGTTCAACATTTGGCTGGATTCCTTTGTCTTTATTTAAATCTGGTTTTTTGGCCGAAATGTTGGTTTTTCTGCTGTCTTCTTGGGCTGGTTTTCTGCTTTTTTCTTGACAGCAGTGCTAGTATTCTTATCTTTTGGATTTTCTACACTTCCCTTGCTCCTAAGATTATACTGTTTGTGTACCTCCATGATTGCATTTTCAAAACCCAATCTATAGTCATCAGAATCTTCATAGGTGTTTGTATTCTGATTATTAGAGAAGAAACCTTGTTCTTCCTCAGTGAGGAAAACATCATCGCCACTATCTGATCCAAGCAAGTTTACATGTGATTCTTCCAACCTTTCCAACTCCCTGTCTTCCTCATATTGATCTACATAGTTCTGTTGAAAGGGAGGTCTAATTTGTTGGTCACTTTCTTTTTTCTTATCTTAATTGTTATCTCTTCTTTAATTCTGATTTCTATTTCTGTTTTGATTGTTTTGAAGTGCAGTCTGGTTTTGATTTGCTTGTGCTTTCTTAATTATGTTCATCTCTTTCATCATTTCTTCCAACATTCTCTCCATTTTTGAGCTTGAAGTAGAGGGAGGGGATTCCTCTCTGAAAGATACTCTCTTTTCAGTTTTCATTCTTGCTCTCTTTTCTATTAAGTTGACTTCCACAGAAAGAGCACCCCTTTTCATATCTTCAAGAGTTGCAAAATCTCTTTCTCTCAGTGAATAAGTCATGTCAGAGTCAAATCCTTCAGGAAACTTGTTTAAGGCTGAGCCTTGTGGAGGTTTTAGTTTTGGGGAAAGTGCATTATATACACTGTTAAATCTAGTACAATATGCTTGTACACTTTCCCCAGGATTCCTACGGAGATTCTTGTAATCAGCAAGGACTTGGAGAGGATTCTTCTTTACTTCCCATTTGTTTAGGAATGTTTGATGGAAGGCTTGGAGATCGTTAATACTATGGGGGGCTAAACCTTTAAACCATTTTCTTACTTCTCCCCCTAAGCTCTAAGCAAATAATATAAGTTTGACAGAATCATCATCAATTTCATTTTGGTCAAAATAGTCATTCATCTTATCCACATGTTGTGATGCAGTTGCAACATTATTAGCATCATATAATGGAATTTTGGACTGATAGTCCTGTGGAATATTGACTAGTGGTACAATAAGGGCTAAGGGAGCATACCATGCGGCCATGGTAGGAGGTGGAGGTGGATTCACAGGTGGATTGACAAAAGGGAAAGTGGGCTGAGGTGTGGTGGTTTGAACAGTGGATGGAGGATGAACAGAGGTCGTTGGAACATCGGTAGATTGCTGAGTTGATCTTGGATGAGAGACACCTAGATTATGAAGAAAATGTAAATCAAGAGGTGTTGATTCTCTACTACCAAGATGTTCACTTGTTTCAGGAGATGATAGTGAAGACTCATAATCTAGTTGTTCTAACTCACTAAATGACCTAGCCCTAAATGGATTAACCAAGTCAGATTGTGAGTGTTGTAGAGCTGAAAGTTTTTCAGGAACTGATTTAGCTCTTAGGGGTGATCTGAAAACAGTTGATAATTTAATCTTAGGAGACTTCCAGAGGATACTTTCTGGGTCATCAACTATTTTAGGTGGGTTGGGGTCAGGATGGGCTCTAGTGTAGATATTTCTAGAAGCCACTATGGTGCGTTTTTAGACCCAAAATAACAAGAAAAGTTCAACCAAGTATGACAATCTTTGAGAGGTTAACTGATCTGTTTACACAAATTTTGATCCTACAGTCCTCTAACTGGATTTGGAAAATGTTATAATGGTAAGGGTTCTTTCCAGCGGAGTCTTAAGGTCTGCTCAGGATTGTGGAGTCGCTAGGTGGAAATTTTAGAGTGTTTTCAAAGAGGTACACTGTCCACCACAGTGCTTGTGAAACATCCTTTTTTAAGGATATCCCGAAACACAACAAACTCTAACCAGAGATTGACTGGGAGGGCATTCACTAGATATATCACCTCTAAAAGAGGATGAGATCCAGAGGCTATCTGGCCCTTTCCAGACTCTGTCTAAGAGTACAAGGTAAAACACATCAAAGGTAAGTGATATGTGGGAATGAGTGTTTCACTATAAAGTGGAAGTTTTTAGCTCGTGAGGAGGTAAAAGGTTCTATGGTCCACTACCATGTTTATTATGAAGCCAAACTTGAAATATTTTTGGGTTTTTCTGAGTTTATTTTGGTTTTATAGGTTAAGAGAGTGTTCTAAGTCTGATTTTTCACTTAGCTAAGGTGTTCAAACAAACAAAGTTTCTCTTATGGCTTGGTAACTGGTTCCTTCAAGGTTTGATAAGGATTAAAAGGAGTCCTAAGGGTTACTTAGTTTGTCACTGATTCAATCAAGTCCTATCATGATTGCCATTATGTTAGGCAGTGCTTGAAGAAAGTTACTTATGTTATACTGGACCTAAAGGTTTTAAGAAAGGTTTTGAAACCTCTAATTCTCAGTAGGGTCCCACCGTGATCGCCATTATGTTGGTCTCCCGTGTTTTGACAGTTTGGCCAATCAAAAGACAAGGCAACATCAGAACCAATCTTTAGAGTTCCAGGATCTAGTCCTCCTGTTCTCAGAGAGGGATCTCTCAAATATTTGTTTGCAAAGGTTTATCTTGTTTGCTTTGATTATGGATTTTAGACTAGTTATTAGTGCAGATGTTTTCTTGGTTGGGTTGAGTTGATACAACAAAATATGAAAGGTCTAGGAAAGATAGACAGAAAGAGGAAATATCTGGTTCATTGGGCAATGGAGTCAAAATAAGGTCATGACAAACTCTTCAAGAGATATGGGATATCAAAGGGAAAATCTAACTTGGCCACAGGATCCTTTGTTTTGTAATGAGATGGACATTAATGTTTTGGAAAGAGAAGCTTAATTCTCAACAAAGGGAACTTGAAAACATAACTTAACAATAAAGAGATATTTGATCGACAGGGCTAACCATAAATTCCACAAACATTCTTTAAGCAAATAATGACTTCAAGACAACTTTTAAAATGAAATCTAAGATTCGGGGAACTCCCTATTTCCTCAAAGATTTTATTTTAAAGGACTTAGAAAACATAAAAGACTCACTGATAGCTGCATTCATAGAAGAGGGAACACCTAAATAACATCTATTCTTGCAACTATAAAGACCTTCAAAACAACTATTCAAGTAGGGGCAAAGGGTAAGATCAAAACCGACCTCTTTGATTAACTTAAGACAATGGTACTTCAAAGGGAGACTTCAATAACAACTTTCAAGTGATGGCAGACAAGCAGGGAGAACCATAAATCATGTTGAAACCAACTATTTGAGCTATCAAGGAAATAAACAAGCATGAAGACTAAAGAGAAGGTTTAAAGCCTCTAAAATACTTCAGCAGAAGAAAACATAAAACAGTGAAGGGTGAACAGGTCTAAGGTGCTTCCAGGAGTCATTTCTTAGCCCAAAACTTTCAGCCTACTGTAGTAAGAAATTATGAAACATAATGAAAACAGGAGAAAACATTAAACAGTGAGAATACTTCACCAACAACCAAGCTCATGAATCCAGTGATAGAGCCTTCTCAGGAACAGGGATGCAACAGCATCATCAAGACATCCAAGACTTCAATTTGTTTTTCAACTTCAACAGACTTGTATATTTATTTCCAAGAGTTTCAATGTTACAACTTGTGATCAAACAACAACCAACAACCAACCAACCCTTCACTTATCTCTGCTGTGGTATATATAGAAAGACAAGGAGGTGAGATCTGAAAAAGATCTCAATTACAATTAATACAAGATTTGAATGGCCCATTGGCCCTTGGGATGCTCAATGAAGAAACAGAAGAGGTGTTCACCGTATTAATTGATTTGCACTCATGATTTAAGCTGGGTAGGAGTATTTTTTGACCTTTGAGGCACAGGTAGTCCGAAGTAACTCTGCAGATATTCTTTGCATTGAAGGCCCTGGCAGAAGTGACCTCTTTGGCTGTGTCGAGGCGAAAATCTGATCCTGATCATTAAATTCAGCTCCTGATTGAATCCTTTGAGGCACAGGTGGCGTTGTGGTAGTTGAGGAATCAATTTGCCTCAGATATGGTGGTGGAGGCATTATGTCTGATAAACACTTTTAGGTTTTCCTTTTAAACTGTGTTTCAGGCTGGGAGATTAGGCTTCTGATGTCCGTCTTAGCCGTAATCCCTTCCAATCTGTCCATTAAACTCCTGATCTGATCCATTTCTGCTTTCTGATACTCTTTTTCTGGGTTTGTTCGATGTTTTCCAGGTTCGACAGGGGCATGCTGCGTCAACGGCTCATGAAACCTTGTTGACAACACAGTTCTACACCCTGTGGTCATTTTTCTTTGTTAAATCGAACGAACGGGAGTCGTCACCCTCGTCCTTCGAATCTTCTTCAGACATGGCAAAAGAATTTTAAAACCTGCAAAATACAAACAAAATTATAAAATCCTGCGTTTATATGGGCAAATCTGCATCGGAGGGCGTGCGGGAGAAACGAGGCGATTGGAACCGTTGATCGCGTTGTGATCAACGATCGGGAGCAATTTGGAAAGTCAGCGGAGGAAAAAAGGTGGAATGAGTAATGGAATCATGAAATTGAAGGTGGATCGTTGATCTGCAGAGATTGACGGCGGAGACGGATTTTCAGTTGCGCCGAGGCCCGACTAAATCGCATGCAACTTGGTTAAAGGGCAGGCGATTTCGATGAATGACAACCGTTGGATGCGAGGGCCCAGATCGGATGGCTATCGTTGATTCCGCTGGGCAGTCATGGCCCGACGGATAACGCGCGGGGGACTAACTTTATGCGGCAGTTTTGAAACAGGGCGGAGGATGCGTGGCAGCCAACGTATGGAATCGTTGGCTGTCGGGTTAAAACCACCTTTCGCACGAAGGCAGTGCGGAGAAACAGGCGGATTTGAGAAGTGACGTATGGCTGGGGGGTCCACACGATAAGTCGTGTGCCGCACCGTCCGATCTGTGGAGCAGATCGACGGTCAAGATTATTTCATAATTTTCGCGGGCGGAAAACTTTGAAATTTAATTAAAACCCAATTTTCATGATTTTCAAAGGTTTTTTGGTGCTTCAGGCGGAGAAAAATGGATAAGCGCCCAATGGTTACAGCCTTTGGTTCTGGCGCTCGGGTGCATGGAGGAAAAGAGGTAGGGGGCTTAGCCTGAGGTGCTTAAGTCCAGCGCATAGAAAATGTGCGTTTTCTATGGTTTTTAAAGGGAAATGAGGGTTCTAGCAAGGCCAAGAGTGAGTCTTAGACCTTTAGGAAATGAATTTAAATGAAGGAAAAGGAGGAATCATGAAGTTGAGGGGTTTTCAAGGGAAACAGAGGAATAGAAGAGGAGGTTAGCTTGAGGGGAAGGAAAAGAAAAAGGGTTTTAGCAGCAGTACTTTGGCTTTAGAAATCAACAGGATTTCTGAGTTTTGAATGGAAACAGTAGTGAATATTAACCAAGGATAGGACATTATCAAAAAGTCTTCAAGTATCAGCAATTTTAATCATGAAATTTGTTTCTTGGAGAACTCTCAACATATTATTACCCTACGATATGAAAGAAATTTAAGGGACTCTAACACCACGTATCCCTATTTCATTTGTTCCTAAAGTCATGAACCATCTAAGAGCTCTATCCTTCAATGTTGCCGGAAACAAATTCAATTTTTGCATGTGCAATGAGTAGCCATAAGATCTACAAATTATTTCAAATTCAAAAAGAAAGGTTTTTGGGTCTTCTGATCTCATACCTTTGAAGTTAGGAAGTACAGATGGATGGATGTTCTTCATTTGAACATTGATATCAGTTTCTTGAATCGGAAATCGAAAAGGATCTTCCTCATTGTCATCATCTCCATCCATTTCTTCAACCTCCTTTGTCATCTCTTCTTCTACCTGCAAAAATATGAATTCATGATGTGGATGTGTGGCTCTTACTGCACCACATGATATAGTGGGTGTGGTATGTGATTGAAGTTTTTTTTTTTTTGGATGTAGGAAATCAGGTTACCTAGTTACACTTCCTCGGCAACAGCGCCAAAATGTTTAGTCTCAACTTAGTGTTCCTAAATTGATAACATAAATTCTCAACCAGGGCTAGTAAACTGTTGAAGTGAAGTGCACCATATGTGCCTAAGTAACCTCTTCCTACTTCGTTGTGTTTATTGTTTTCTGATGTTTTTGGTTTTATTGTTTTATGTTTGAAAAGGGAAAGAACTAAATGCTGGTGAAAACAAGTTGTTAGCCTAAACTATGGATGGCAAATAACAAATGCAAATACTAAAATAGAGCAAAGCCTAAACTATGACTGGCAAACAACAAATGCAAAGCTTGATAATGACTTTATTGCAAGGAAAAAAATCACAACATGAGCTTGAACTTATCCAATTCATTCATTAAAGATGTGTTGGAAGAACTTGAGAAATGGACAAGTTAAGTATAAATGAAGTTCTCCTAATTTAAAAAATCAAACAATCAACTTACAATGTTACAACATCTCATCCATGATTAAAGGTCTATTGGAATATATTTGGAAAAGAACATTTGTAGCATAGTAAGACTTCTACTCTAAACTAGCTCCTAATTCTGTTCTGCAACTCAGTTTAACACTACTGGGCCTCACTCAAAAGTTATAGATTTCCTTTTTTTGAATAGTCTTCGAGAAAAGGCTTGTTTGTGAAATGGTAAAAAGGTTGCAAAATACTCCAGGCCTTAGACTGATACTACCTTTTGTCCAGATAATTATGTATTAGTATGAGTTTGGAACAAAAGAAGTTTTGTAAATAATGAAGACCCTGTTTTTTAAATTTAACAACTAATACAATTTAAAATGCAATGGATAGCAACTAAACTGGAATGTTAACACAGTGAGCTAAGCTAAGACTTAACTAGGGTGCTACTAGTCTACAGTGAACAATGTTAAACTAAAATCCATTATCAAACTTAAAATGAAATGAAATGACAGAGCTGAACTAAATGCAATCTACCTCCGGAGTGCTCTAATTAAATTAACATAAAGCTAGTCTATGGAATTCTACAGCCCATCTTGTTCATTATGAATGATATTTTGGAAGAGTTTGTAAAACAGTCCTGGCTGTAGTATCCAATGCAATTGAACATAAAAATGAAACTGAAAGCAAATACAACTAAAATCTAAGACACCACAACTACTTCTTACTCATTGTTATGATATTTTGGAAGAGCTTTGTAAGAGTAAGACTAGCTGTAATGATTAATGAAATCAACGTAAAAGCATGAAGTTGATAAAACTATTGAAATTGGAAATTGAAAATGAAATCAAGCTAAGGTTACTTATCTAAATCATCTGAACGGAGCTTCTCGGGCAGTAGGGGCCCTCTACCGCCGGATTAGCTTGCAAATTCACTTAACTTTGACTCAGTTCTTGCACTAAAACGATGTCTTTTTCATTAAAGGAGAAGAAGTCTGGAAAACAGAGTATTCACGGTTCTGAAATCTAGCAGCAAAAGCCAAAATCTAACCAACAGTTTCTCGGTCTCTCGAGTCCTACTTATAATGAAATTACAAACTACACTTTGAGAAAAACAAGGATATATGTCTTTCCTATTTCTAATCAAATTAAAACTCTTATTGATAGCCTCGGACTTCATTGCGGACACCTGTAGAATCCGTGTTTTAATAGGAGACTGCCTCTTAGTTTGGGTGTCCCACGTGCATAACCACTTAGATATTTTTGCTCAGACTTTGTGGAGAGCAACGAATGATGAGGATGAAGTCTGGAATTCACCCATATGAGCCTTTCTTTGAGACGACACCTATAACCCATTTAAACACTAAAACAACTGTGGAACGCGGGATCAACTACGGAACGTTTGCATTCTGTAGCTATTTTGCAGAAAATTATTAAAACAGAAAAAATCATGAAAATACAATATGTTAATCAATTGCATGTAACCTTTAAGCAATCCTAATCATTCTTCATTGATTTTAGGCTTATGAAGTGATAAAAGAATGATGGAATGAAGTGAAGGTTTGTAAAAGAGAAGGAAATTCTAAGGCTTAACAGCAACCATATGGGGTTATGTTTTGGATTATTATTTTGTACATCGTTTATTTAGACTTGTTGCTCTCTTTCGCTGTTTAGCTAAGATTGCAATGATGTTTAGCACAGGGTGTTCTCGAACGAGAATCCCACCTCTTTCCTTGAGAAGCCTCTTGGAGGAGTATTTCACTACATTTCCACACTCAAGCTTAAGGCCAAGCTACAACTTTCTTCATCAGTGTAGTTTCTGCAGAGTATTGTGTTGTGTTGCAAGGTGCAGCAGTGGAGAATTATATTGGGTCACTTCAGAGCTAGTTTTGCAGTGGAGGAAGGTTTCCATCCATTGGAAGGCCTTGTAAAGAAGCCCCTTGGGATTTATTGACATATTTGGCATCAGTCCAAGGAGTATTTATCCCCTACAGTGAATTTTCAGTCCAGATCTGCGTTATTTTAGGGAGGAGTTACAGGGGTGGTTGCAGTGGTTGTCTTGGGAGGTGATTTCTTCAGTGGAGGAGCCATTCTTTCATCCAGAGGATATATTGGAGAAGAGTTGTATGTTTCCACATCATCTTCAACCATATCATCTCATTTCTGTTGTTGCAACATACCTTCAGCCCTAGGGCTGCTGCTTACATTGGCACATTGTGTGCATTTTCTGGAAACCCTCTTGGGTGGTCTTGGAAAGCTAATCTAGTGCCCAGATCTGTATGTGCAGTATCTATTGTGGCCTATATCAGTATTTTTATATCATTGTATGATCTCCAGTTGTAGTTATGCTTGATATGACTGCAGTGTAGCATCTCTCTGACATTTTGTATTTTAGCAGTAGCTCATATTTGGGAGTGATTGTTTATGGGAGGCTTGTTTCCTCATTTCATATGATTTATGCCTCAGTATTTTGTATTGATTTTCTATTCTTATACATAATGTTATGGCTCCATATTTGTCTCCATTATTGATGTGTTGATTTACACTGCTATTTCCAGTTTTGTGTTCATATATCGTTGCTTCCCCATTTGGGAATATTACAGTGGTATCAGAGCATAATCTTGGCTCAGCCTATGGATCTCAGCCATTATGCTATCAGGAGAATAAGAAGAAGGATAAAGAGATCATAATGATGGAAGGAATGAGTTTTATCTAATCCCTTTTTAGATATAAGAGAGACCTCACCAAGGAGGTCAAGCAAAGAAAAGTGGAGAAAATAAATGAAACCACAGTAGGGTTTCAAGATGAGGAAGGTCCATGTACTTCCTATCAGCAAAAAGAAGAACTGATATTGCATAGAGCTCCAAAGAAACATGTTATGCCCTTTCCTTTTGAAGGAGAGGACAAGAGGCATGGAGATGGAGGACACTTAGATCATGAGATTCTAAGTGAGTATCTTGCAGAATATAAGTCTCAACCTAGAGCTTTCAAGGAGAATCTAACTCTCCCACAGTTCATTCAGCTCAAAGAAGAAAGGAGACCTTGCAGAAATATATTTCTATTGCGTACATTTGATGGGTCATCCACATGCACAACAAGAGCTTTGGGAATGAAGTTGGATGCATTTTTCCTGCTATATCCAGTAGTAGAGAGAGAAGTTGTTGAGATTTCAGCATTGCACCTTGAGGGTGAAGCAAACATTTGGTGGTTCAACCATTTGAGTTGTGCAAGAGTGACTGCATATGCAGATTTTACTCAAAGGTTGATCAAGAAGTTTGACAAGAAGAAATCAGAGGAGAAGAAACTTACATCACCACTTGCTGCAGGAGAACTTGCATCAGGAGGAAGAACACTTGCACCTTTGAAAAGTGGTCTTGATCTCTTGACATTTAGAGTCCCATGCACTATTCTGGAGATGAATGAGGAGGAGGAGACTTGTAACAACGCTGATGCAACCATAGAGGAGCATTCATCATCATCAGTAGTTGGGGAAGTCATCACACCGGAGGAAGGAACCCTTGTAGCAATACAAGATATTCCCAAGCTTTACCAAGGTATGCACATATTTTCATTTCCTATTATTTCAGCACATCATATGAAGGATTATGGAAGCATGCTATCAGGGAAAATGCACGACCTAGGGTCAAATCACATTGCTGATTTGGAGCAGTAGACTATCACTGCACTGAGAACCCTTGATTTGTTCAAGGAGGAGATATATAGTCATCCTATTATATCATTTTTCAGCTACACACAACTCTTGGGGTTGGAGTGTAGATTATTGGAGGATAGGATGAGTATTGTCCTAAACAATGCAATGCAGAACTATGTGTCCAAAATTGAGCATGATCTTAAGACAACAAATGCACCATCATGGAGATCAGCAGTGCTGTCATTGAGAAGCAGTGATGATTTGGGGGCCCAACCATTAGTGGAGCATTCGAATGACCTTTCTACATGTATAGTAGAGGATAAGCAGATGGTTGATGGAGGACATCCTATGATGGATGAAATCTCCCATTATTGTAATGAACACTTCTTGATGAGCACTTCACATTTTGATGAGAAGTTTTTGCCTACCACTTATTTGGATCCTTATGGGGTCAACATGGTCATTGGTGAGTGGGCATCATTTGTAGATCTCAAAGAGATTTCATTTCAACATCCCATGAAATGCAAAGATAGAAATCTGATTTGGGAGGATGGTATTATTCATTGGAGGGATGCCAATTTTGGGTATGTTGATAGACACTCACCATTGGTTGGATGGGTGATGTTGATGAGAAAGAGATTGGAAAGCCACTTGCAAATCTATGAAACGGGGTAGCAGGAGGCAAGGCTGCATTGGTTACTCTTGAAAGAGTTTGGTCATCATATGACACATTCTATTTCAAATAGTAGGTTGGTGGATGAGACTTGGCATGGCACTTGCATCATATGGTAGCAAGTAGTTTGGGTGCATTGTGTTGATATGACATTCTTCATGTCAATCATCATGGTTTCACCTCATGATTTGTATGATGGAGGTGTGAGGGGGCAGCAAGAGCTCTTGTTGCTTTGGCTACTCTTGGGAGAGTATGGGCTGAATTTCTCCCATACTTAAAGGAATGGCACAATCCAAGTGCAAGAAGGCTACCCTTCAGCATTGAAGGATCAGAAGGTACTTCCACATAGGAAGAATACTCCCACACATAGCAGCATGATGGTGGATGAATTTAACATATGGAATGTCAAAGAATGGAGTCATGGAGTGGCAAGAGCCTTATCACTAAGGCCAACAACATTGTCACTTGGGAGTATATTTCTATTGATGGAGTGTTCCAAGGGTAGTATGCATCCCTTCATTTTGTAGACCTTTATGAGGAGATTCTCATGGGAAGGATCATCTATGGACCTCACTTTTAGCCTACTCACAATGCATGGTAAGAAATGTACTTTTGTACTTAGTGATCATTTCATAAAGTATTTGCATCTTCTCACCATCTATGTACTGTGCATTGATCCACAAGAGGGCAAGATTATCTTTAGGGTTCATGGTCATTCCTGGACCAACATTTTTGATGGAGATCGCCCTTATTTGCATGAATTTGGGAAAATGTGGTTTTATTCTTGTTATTCTCAACTGATTTATAATGTCATTTACTACCTCATAGTAGATGATCAATCATGCACAACTAGCAACTTGTTGGGAGCTAACTTACCACATGATGTTCTACAACAGCAGTTGGTAAAACTATGTTGTATCCACTGGAGAAACCATGGTACCATCCAAACTTGCACATAACCTTTCGCATTTTTCTGATTTGGATACCACATGGTGATGATGTACCATTTACCACTGCTAGTAGATGATCAATCATGCACAACATGCACACAACTAGCAACTTGTTGGGAGCTAACTTACCACATGATGTTCTACAACAAAGAATTGCAAACCCAACATTATCCACTCGGAGAAACCATTGTCCGTATCCAAACTTGCACATAACCTTTAGCATTTTTCTGATTTGGATACCACATGGTGATGATGTACCATTTACTACCTCATAGTAGATGATCAATCATGCACAACTAGCAACTTGTTGGGAGCTAACTTACCACATGATGTTCTACAACAGCAGTTGGTAAAACTATGTTGTATCCACTGGAGAAACCATGGTACCATCCAAACTTGCACATAACCTTTCGCATTTTTCTGATTTGGATACCACATGGTGATGATGTACCATTCAATTTGTATGGAATGGTTTGGGCTCATGAGACTAGAGGAGGGATCTTTGGAGATCCAGTTGTCCTTTTGTATCTTGAGGGCAACATTATTGTAGCCCAATATCAGCAGCAACTCTACACTTTCCATAAGTGGAGAGAAAGACATCATGGGGTAGGCCATTTGGTCTACCATGTTCAGTTATGCATCCCACCTACATTGTAGGAGCCAAAGGTGGAGGAGATTTTTTCATGAGTTGCCATGTTAGAGGGTGACTCACTTTTTGTGGATGATAGCTTGGGGATGGAGGTTTCAAATGGGAATGAAAGTTCCCAATATATTTCAGATCCCATGCCTCAAGAAGGCCTATAGACCACATATAGTTGCTTCCATGGATATTCCACTTGTTCATGATGAGAACCATTTGGATTTTTTAACCAAAGGCATACTTATACACTTGGAGGGAGCAACTTGGAGACGTATTGATGAGACATCATCTTGTTCATTGGGGGAACTTATCATATGAGGATGCTACAGGAGGAAGAGGAGAGGCTCTTCAGTTCTATCCTTGCATTTTCTAGAGGAAAAGAAACATTTGGGAGGGGAGGACTGTAATATTCCTAAATTAGCACACAACTGATTGGAATATTAAATTTTGATTTTGCTCTTAGATAGAGGAATAAGGGGGTATGGAGACCCATAAATATCCTTAGTAGGAATAAAAGGAACTCCTAGTGTGAATGGAGGTCATCTAAGAGCTGGATTGAAGACCCTTAGGTGTGAAAAGGGGCTAGAGCATCCAGAGTGGGTCAACTTTGACCAAATCAAACAACGATGTTATGGAGGAATGGCATTCATGGTGGGAAAACACAGTTTTGGAGGGAGATTGATTGCATGGAGGTAGTGACCTAATTGAGTGGGGCCAAGGGTGAGGAAGCTCATAACTTATATAAGGAAGAGGATGGCAGCCATATGGGGTTATGTTTTGGATTATTGTTTTGTACATTTTCTGTTTAGACTTGTTGCTCTCTTCAACTGTTTAGCTAAGATTGCATTATTGTTTAGCACAGGGTGTTGCCGAGCGAGAATCCAACCTCTTTCCTTGAGAGGCCTCTTGGAGGATTATTTCACTACATTTCCACACTCAGGCTTAAGGCTAAGCTACATCTTTCTTCATCAATGCAGTTTCTGCAGAGTATTGTGTTGTGTTGCAAGGTGCAGTAGTGGAGAATTATATTGGGTGACTTCAGAGGTAGTTTTACAGTAGAGGAAGGTTTCCATCCATTGGAAGGCTTGTAATGAATCCCCTTGGGATTTATTGACATATTTGGCATCAAGATAAGGATTATTTATCCCCTATAGCACATTTTCAATCCAGATCTTCTATATTTTAGGGAGGAGTTGCAGGGGTGGTTGCAGTGGTTGTCCTGGGAGGCGATTTCTTCAGTGGAGGAGCCATTATTTCATCTGGAGGATCTATTGGAGAAGAGTTGTAGGTTTCTACATCAGCTTCAACCATATCATCTCATTTCTGTTGTTGCAGCATACCTTTAGCCCTAGGGCTGCAGCTTACATTGGCACATTGTGTGAATTTTCTGGAAACCCTCTTGGGTGGTGTTGGAAAGTTGATCTAGTGCCCAGATCTGTATGTGTAGTATCTATTGTTGCCTATATCAGTATTTTTATATCATTGTATGATCTCCAACTATATTTATTCTTGATATGACTGCGCTGTAGCAGTTGTCTAGCATTTTGTATTGTAGCAGCAACTCATATTTGGGAGTGATTGTTTATGGGAGGCTTGTTTCCTCATTTCATGTGATTTATGTGTCACTATTTTGTATTGGTTTGATGTTCTTATACATAATTTTATGGCTCCATATTGGTATCCATTGTTGATGTGTTGATTTACACTGTTATTTCCAGTTTTATGTTCATATATTGCTGCTTCCCCATTTGGGAATATTACACAAACGCTAGCAAAACTCGCTACGAAACTGTCATGTTTTCGTAGCAAGTAATTATTGAAGGTTTTTTAGCATCTTAAAGGTAATTTTGGACAGATGGAGCCCTCTAGCATGTCAAGGGAGCTGATCATCAAATAATTATGACTCGAATGAAGTGCTATGAAGACATGTCATTAGCCAAAGGAGCTTTGAAGATAAGGGTCATGCATTCCTAAAAAGTAGGGTTACGCTCCACAATTCTAGGAGGGTTTTAAATTTGTAAAGTGGTAATGAACTCTGTCATGTGTTTTTCGAGCATGTGATACTTATGTTGTAACCATCATGTAACTTTTTCACAGATAAGGTAGAGTTATGTAATAAATAGGAATTAGAGTCCTATTAGGAGATGTTTTATTTAAGGTGTAGCTATCAGTTAGAAGTTAGAAGTTATGTATTTCAGTTATGAAAGGTGTCATAGGATAATTCGATGATCTAGCCACTAGGCATATCATCCTCGTTGTAAAGAATCTCTATTTAAATACAAAACATTGAATTAGTAAGGGGTTGGAGATTTTTTGCACCAAACTACTGCTTTTATGTATTTGACTTATATCAGTAATACAGAGTGACTTTCTTCTTGACAGACCTAAGATTCTCATGAGGTTTTTGATGTCTTATTGATCTATATATTTATGTTTTATCATTTGCATTAGATCTCATCTCTATTACTCAGAACTCATAATTTTATGCTCTGACTTCCTTTAGTGATGAAATGACTGTGTTATCCTATGTTTTATGTGTGAATTTCCTCCGTTAAAGACCTCTATCTGCCTTAGCTTCCATGTCAAGAAACTTTGCCACTGAAATTACTAATTGTTGACTCCATAAGCCTAATGGTAGAAAGCCTTCATTATTTTCAACATGAAAACATAAGAAACAAGTTACATTTCCTATAGAGTTAGCCATCTAGTTCTATCATTATTTAATATCATAAAACCCCCTTGAGAGAGCCCTCTCAAACTAGAGAGGCTAAGCTTCAATTAGAAGTGGTTTGAAACAGTTACATAGAGTTGTTTGATAAGCAACCAATCAAGTACAATTTTGTGATAACATTTTGGTGCGTCTGTTGAGAGTCTGAAGATATAATTTTCTCGAAGTTTTGAAGCTAAACTCTTGAAGGTAGCAGGAGCTCAGAATCTGTTCAAGGCTGCAACTACCTTGGTGACTCCATTCAACATTCTCATGTTCAAAGGTGGCTTCCAAAAGGAGATACGAGGAGTAATCTTGACCCAAATACACCTACAATTGTGGATAATCCAAAAAAAAATTCCAAAGGCATTCAAGGCACCTCTGCACAATCAGGTACTCCATTACACATAAAAGCCTTGTCCTCTAAAGTTTTAAGAAGTCCTGAAGACAAAAAGTTTGATGATAAAATTCAAGAATTCTTGTTTAGGTCTGAAAGTGAAAAAGAATTGATTGAGCTTGTTTTAGACCTACAAATAAGAGGTATTGATACCTCAGCCTTAGTGACCCAAAAAGATAAAGAAGAGTTCTGGGGGGGAGTCACATCAGAGTTATTGTTAGAAATGGAATTTTTAGATAAGTTAAAGGAACTAGTCCCATTTGAAATCTTGCTAAGAAGTAAATCTGGTTTTCCTCTACCTGACTAGAGTTAAATTGTAACTATATTACAAAGGCCAACCACACCACCTCCTAACAATGCCTCTTCTTATACTACTATTTTCCCTAAAAATACCATAGTTCCTGTCATCATGGCTAGAAATGTTCCACCTCCACCTGCTGCTCCACCTGCTAGGTATGCCCCTCTTGTTCTTCCAGTTGTCCTTAATGCCCTTCCAAGAAAATATTTTTTTAGAATCAAAACTTGGGGTAGTGATGAAGAGATTACAGCTGAAGATCATGTAGACCAGTTTAATGACTTCATAGAGAGGGAGGAGGTTGATCATGAAGATGTCAAAATGAGGCTTTTTGCTCAGAGTTTCACTAGTGAGGTAAAAAAGTGGTTCAAAGCCCTTGCTCCAGGAAGCCTGCATAATTGGAATGAGTTTGAAGATAGATTCTTGAGAAAGTGGGAAAATAGAACCAACCCTGTGCAAGCCCTCACTGAGTAAAATAGTTTGAAAAGCGTTGTTCATGAAACTGTCCAAAATTTCTCCAAGAGATTTAACAAAGTTTATGACTCCATCTCTTCCCATCTTAAGCCTCCACCAGGAGCATCTCAACTGAGATATGTTGAGGCTTTTGACTATGAATTTTCTATCCTGCTTAGAGAAAGAGAACCCCCTTCACTAGCAAAAATGAAAAATGATGTTGTGAAGGTGGAAGTCAATACGATCGCATCTGAAAATTCCAAGATGGGAAAGAAAAAATTGAAAGAAGATGATAAGCCTTCCACCTCAGATGACAAATTTGACTCCATGATGAAGACAATAGAAAAAATTATGGATAGTCTTGCCCTTGGGAATGCCTCTACACCTCCTGCACAACATGAACTACAGTTTAGAAATCCTCAGTTCAGAGGACCTCAAAACCAGTAGAGACCAAGGGAAAATAGAAATCATCCTGACCCTCAAGTAAGGCCTCCTTTTTAGCAAAATTATTTTGATGAAGAAGATCAGCTTGAAATACCAGAAGACTCAATTCATTGCTTAGATGAAAAAATGTCTGGAATGTTTTTGACTAAGGAAGAACATGATGATTTTGATCATGGTGTAAACAAGGGTGAAGAACCATCTGATTTCCTTAAAGGTTATCAACATGCAATCTTTGAGATGCAGAAGAAATACAACCTCAAAAACATAAATGTTCCAATTACTGCAAATAAAACACGGCCCAAGAAAGATGCCCATAAACCAGCTATGGTTAGAAAATATCCACCAGCTCCTCCTCCTGTCAAAGAGATTGAAAAGATTACTTATGTTTTTAGTTTGGAGAATGAGATTTCCAAAATCAAGATCCCAGTCCCTTTTGGATAAATTCTTAAGGTGAATGAATACAGAAGTAAGATTGTAAAAATGTTGAATTCCCAACCAAGCACTAGTGACATCCTTAATGTACAAGAAGACCATCCAACCATATACTTGGGACCAAGAGTGGAAGATGAGCAGAATGAAGAGATGCATCCTTTATATGTCAGCCTTAGTATCCATGGCATGACATTACACAATGCCATGTTATATTCAAGAGCCTCTCATAACCTCATGCCCAAAATGATTATGGAAAGAATGGGATTGGAAATCACTAGGCCATACAAGGATTTGTTTTCTTTTGATTCAAAAAGAATTTAATGCATTAGATTGGTAAAAGATGTTGTTGTTGGTCTTACACAAGTCTGTGCCAAGACAGTGGTAATGGAAATTGTGGTATTCCAACCAAATTTGGCATGTTGTTATCCAGATCATGGGCAAAAAATATCAAAGGCACCATGCATATGGAACTAACTTCTACCACCATTCCTATTTTTGGTGAGAAAAGAAGACTGTACAGAGAGACAAGGATGGCTTATATGGTAAGTAGTAAGGACAAACCTCAGAATTTCCCCAATTTATGTTGTTGAAACTGAATTAGGATCAACTACTCTTTTCAATGAGCTAACTAATGAAGCAGAAGATGAAAGGAAAGAAGAAATTCAGGGGGTTTAAAATCAGCAAGCAGAAAATCAGAAAATCATTGAAGAAAAGGAAGAGGGTTGGTGGTTGTTGCATTTTTATGGATCAATAGGAAGAGAGGGGGGTGGAGCAGGCATTTGGATCACAAATCCAGAGGATGAAAGTAAGTTCTATTATTTCAAACTAAACTTTGATTGCACAAATAATATGGCTGAGTATGAATCTCTATTTGTGGGTTTATAAATTTTGAAAAGAGTGGGTGCCCAAAAAAATTTTGTTTGTGGAGATTCTGAATTAGTTATTAAACAAGTTGAATGTATATATCAAACCAAGGATGTGAGAATGAGAGCATACAAAAATTTGATCATGGAGATGTTAGAAAATTTTCAAGAATACTCATTTATTGTGAAGACTAGGGATCAAAACTCAGTAGCTGACTCCCTAGCTATCTCTGCAAGTCTGTTTGTTATTCTTGCACATAAAATTGAAAGGTATGAGGTTGAATTTTGTCATAGGCCTGTTATCCCAGACAACATCATACAATGGCAGGTGTTTGAAGATGACCAGCAAATCAAAAACTTCATAGATTTGAAAGAGGAGTTTGAAAGCACAAAAGTATATCAGTAAAACATGCTTGCTAAAATCAAAGGTAGTCCTGAAGTGTTGCAGATGAAGAATAATTCTATACCCAAAGGTCTCATCCCACTTGAAAAACTTTTTGACCAAAATGATGTGTTAAAATATCCTAGGATACAAGCTGATGATGAAGAGGTAGAGAGTTGTAACCTTGGTACAGTATCAATGCCTAAAATGATCAAGCTTTCAAAGTTTCTTTCTCTAGAGATGAAATAGAAATATATTGAGATGATGAAAAGGTTCATAGATTTTTTTGCATGGAGTTATGTTGATTTGAAAAAATATGATCCTACTATTATTTAGCATACCATTCCTATTAAAGAAAATGAAGAGCCTTTCAAAGAGAAGCTAAGGAGGATTAATCCACTTCTCATTCCTTTGATTGAAAAGGAAATTAATAAGCTCTTTGATGCCAAAATTATTTTTCCAATCATATTCTCAAAATGGCTGGCTAACTTGGTTCCAGTCAGAAAAAAGAGTGGAGAGATCAAAATCTGCATTAACTTCAGAAACTTGAACAAAGCTTCTTTGAAGGACAACTACCCTCTCCCAAAGATGGACCAAATTCTGCAGAGCATTGTTGGTTCCCAAAGAATGTCTATGCTAGATGGTTTCAGGATACAATCAGATACTAGTGCACCCAGAAGATCAGGAGAAAACTGCCTTTACCACACCATGGGCGACATTCATGTATGGCAAGATGCCCTTTGGTCTGATGAATGCAGGAGTGATTTTTCAAAGAGAAATGGATATTGCCTTTGCTGAGGAGAAGGATAAGTTGGTGGTTGTTTATCTGGATGATATAACAGTTTTGTCAAGAAGAGAGGAGGACCATTTGAAGCATTTGGAGAAGGTTCTGCTAAAATGTAGAAGGTTTGGTATTTCTCTTAATCCCACTAAAAGCATCTTTGCTCTAACTTCAGGAAAGTTACTTAGGCACATTATATCTAAATATGGGATAAATATTGATCCAAACAGGGTCAATTCCATTCAGAAAGTATATCTACTTAGAAGTAGGAAGGAAACTTAGTCTTTCCTTGGAAATGTGAATTTTGTGAGAAGGTTTATTCCCAACTTTGCTGAGATTGTCAAAGAAATAACCAAGATGCTGAAGAAAGGAGTTGACATTAAATGGACAGTGGAAGAAAATCAGTCATTTGAGGAAATCAATAAGGCACTCACTCAAGCCCCATTGTTGATTAGCCCGGATTTTTCAAAGGAATTTCTAGTTTTTACATTTTCATCAGAAAACACAATTGCTCGAGTTTTGCTGCAGAAAGGACAGCAAGGTACAGAGAAACCCATTTCATTTTTTAGTAGGACCCTTTCTAATTTAGAGCTAAAGTACAACATCCTAGAAAAATAGGCATATGCTTTGGTAAACACAATCAAAGATTTCAGAATTTATATTATGCATTATCATGTTATAACATTTGTGCCTAATGTTGTAGTGAAGGATATCTTAACTCAAGCTGATCCTGATGGTAAGAGAGGGAAGTGGATAGCTAACTTGCTGGAGTATGATATAGAAATCAGACCTACAAAATTGGTGAAAGGTCAGGGGCTAGCAAAGCTGATGGCTCAATCCAATTTTGACTATCTTGATATGAATTTAATTGCAGGAATTTCAGAATTATCAGATGAATATGAACAGTTGATTCCTATTGAATAGAAGTACATCCTATCTGACTAGTACAGAGACATTTTTTTTTTTACATCATCATAGAGCTCCTGCTGAATTGACAAAATCTAAAGCAAGATTTGTGAAGCTGAAATCTCTGAGGTACTGATTCATAGATAAAAATCTGTATTGGAAAGATACTGATGGTATTCTTTTGAATTGTTTGCTGGAAAAGGAAGCTGAAGAATTGATTGAAGAGTTTCATAAAGGAGACGTGTAAGTCATCACTATTGGAAGGCCACAGCAAACAAGATTCTCAAAGCAGGGTACTACTGGCCTACCATGTTCAAAGATGTCTACAAGAATATAGTTGCCTGCCATGAATGTCAGATTTTTGATGGTAAGAAAAAGCTTATTCCTTTACCCTTGATGCCTATTTATGTTGAGGCTCCATTCCAGCAGTGGGGGATAGATTTTATTGGTGAGATTTATCCATCATCTTCAGGTCAGCATCATTGGATCCTGACATCAACTGATTATTTCACCAAGTGGATTGAAGCAATCCCAACTAGGCACCCAAATGATTCAGTCATCATTTCATTCTTAGAAAATAACATATTGTCTATGTTTGGTTGTCCTATGAAGATCATCACTGACAATGCATAGGCATTCAAATCCAAGAGGATGATCATTTTTTGTCATCAATATCAAATTACTCTTGGACACTCTATTGCTTACTATCCACAAGGTAATGGTCTTATTGAATATTCTAACAAAAGAATTGTGAGGATTATTAAGAAGGTGTTGCAGGAAAATAAAAAGTCATGGAATATGAAGCTGAAGTATGTTCTGTGGGTTAATAGAGTATGTACAAAAAGGTCAATTGGTACTTCACCTTATGAGTTGGTGTATGGAGCTGAAGCCATTTTTCCTATATCCTTGGGAGTACCTGTTATGAAGTTGCTGCAAGGATTAGAGGAGGAGCCAAATGCAATTTAGAGGAGAATAAGCCATTTGATAGCTCTGCAAGAAAAAAGGGAGGAAGTATATAACAGAAATCAGCAATCTCAAAAAAGAATTAAGAAGACATTTGACAGGAAGTTCAAAGAGGAAAACTTTCATATTCAAGATGTGCTATTGAAGTGTGAGCCCAGAATTGAAGAAAAGGGGAAACATGGTAAGTTTTAGAATATCTGGAAAGGTCCATTCATAGTAGTTGCATTCCATTGAAACAACACTTACCTACTGCAGGAGATGGATGGACAACCTTGTGCTGGAGAGCCTATCAATGGAAGGTTTTTGAAGCACTATTATTCTTAAGTTCTACTAATATTTCATTCCATTGTATATATTCCATTTTGTTATGTTTTTCTGCTAATAAAGACAATCTGATCATCAAGCTTGAGCCTGAGGTGAAGGCCATTAGAGTTTGAAGGAAACTTGGCAAATTTCAGGGTTTTTATTTTCAAGAAGATGGATAGCACTGGAACTACAGGTTCTTTGGTGTACCACAAGGGCACACCATCCCAAGTGGAGCCACTGTTATCACTCAGAAAAATGTGAAACATTATTTCACACGGTCATAGAGTTCATTTGTCACAAGTTAGTATAGGAAAATTTAAATGTTTTCTTCTTTAACCTATCCTAAGGTTCAAACCCACCTCCATTTAGGTCATATCATGTCCTATCAGTCATCATTAGGTGTCATATTTAATTTCCAAAGTGTTCAAATTCAAAAAGGACACGTAAGCCACTTAAGCCACTCTTTTTGTAGCATTTTACACTGTGAAACATCAGTTTTCGCTACGAAACTAGCTAATAGTTTCGTAGCGAAACTGTCAGAAAATGAACTAGCTACACTACGAAAAATAGTTTTTCTGTTTGTCTTGTCAAACCTGAGGTGAAGTGTCAGTTCATCATTGGAAGAGTTAGGGTGGATGTCATTTGAGTATGTTATGGTTAATTCAAGGTACAAAGGTCATGTCTGAGGTCATAATTATCATTTTTAGCATGCACGTGTCATGATGAAGGCATGAGTTGTCATCGAAACCATAAAAAATTACCCAATTGAGTCTTTTTGTCACTCTCTGCTTTATCCTTGCATGTTATTGAGTTCTAGAGAGCTGCTTCATTGAGCCAAGCAAGTTGTTAGCATTTTCAAAAGTTGCAGGTGTCATTAATCAAGCGAGCCTGAGAAGATATAAAATAACCATGGATGCAAGGAAGAAGACCAAAAAAGGTGGTCACTACCACAAATATGAGCCAATGGACATGAATTTTTTAAATGAAGACCCAACTGCCTTGGAGGTATTTAGAAGAACGGGTTGTTTGAAATTCTACCAAAGGCTTCAAGGTTGTCATCTACATGTCTCTAAGGAATTTGCTATCAGTTTTACTGGCATGGCTTCAAAGGTGGGAATGTTAAATATCATAGTAACACCAGAAAATATTTCAACAACAACAGGAATCCCTAGAGGAGGGAAAAAATGGTTTAAAGGCATCAATTTCACCATGCAGGACTGCAAAGAATTCATCAAGCTAGAGCATAGTGAAATTGATCTCACAAATTCTATCCCAAGGAGCTACATGAAGGACAAATACTCAAAGATGTTGCTAATCATTCAAAAGTACTTCACCTGTGAAGGAAGGTTTCACATGGTCTACTCCTACCACATTAGGCTTCTATTGCATTTTGTGGGTAAGAGGTCTCATGACTTGCCCTTTTACTTATACAGAAGTCTAACTAAAATGTTAGATAAGGTCCAAGTTAAAAAAGAAGGAAATGAAACTTCTCTCTTTCCCCATGGCTTGATTAATTTGTTGGTGCTAGAGGAGTTGAAGAGATTAGGTAGAGATTGGTCATCTTTTCTATTCATGAGTGGTTTTGAAGTAGATGTTGTCACCCCTAAAAGAGTTCCCAAACTTAGAGATATTTCATCAAAAACAGTGGCAGAGCAGTTAGAAACAGTGAGCATGGAGACAGAGCCTGTGCAGAAGGTTGATACACCCAAAGCTACACCTGCAAAACAGAAGCCAACAGTTAGCAAACATGGCAACAAGAGAGTTACTAGGAGTCAAACCGTGGCTAAGGGTAACTTAGAGGACATCTTGCATGTCATTGAAATTGAAGAAACTCCTATTGTCCAAGCTGAAGATGTTGAAGAGGGAGCAGAAAATTAAAGAAAGGAAAGACAACTAAGAAGCTAGAGTTCGCAGGTGATGATGCTGGTTTCCTATTTCAACCTAGAAAGCCAATGAAAATACATGCAAGAAAGGTCATGGAAAGTAGCAAAGAGACGTAGAAGGTCAGTGAAACTGCCCAACCACCTCTAATCATCATAGACCTCTCCTCACCTGCAAAAGAAGAGATGGTCATCAAACAAAGGAAGGGTAAAGAGAAAATCATTGAAAAATCAGAAATTGAAACCCTTAAGGAGCAGTTGAAGGTGGAAAAAGATTAAATATCAGTCTTGAAGAAAGAGGCCAGGAAGTACAAGGTTCAAAAGGTGCAATTTGAAAAAATGAAAGAAATTTGGGTAGAATAGGTCATAAGTGTTTCCAAGACCTTGGACAATACAGAGAAATTGATCAAATGGACTCAACCATTGAGAGGAGAGGTCAAAAAAATAAAAAATATGAACCTGCATTTTCAATCCAAGAATAGGACATTGAAGGATCACGTCAAATATATTCAAGAATAGTTAGATCTGATTCATGAAGAGCTGGAAAAGAAAGGTTTGAAAATGACTGTGGTGGAAGAGCCTATAGCTCAAATGATCATAAATGAAGAGGAAACACCACATGGGTAGTAAGGTGAGATGGGATATGTCTTATAAGGTTTATAACAAGAAAAAAATCAAAGTTTTGCAACTGAAGGTAAGTTTTTGAAGACAGTTTTGAAAAGGACAATTTCTGAGTTCTTACACAGTTTTGTAGCGTAACCTGGGCTTGAAGCTAGGAATACGCTACGAAAAAACATGTAGAAGCCTTTTTTGCCTCTAAAGTCAATTTTTGCAGTTTTCAAGGAGGGAGATTCATGGTGGTGATGTGTCATGACCTGATTAACATCATGGAACAACAAATGATCAAATTAAATGGGTGAAAAGCTACTTTTCAAACGCTACCAAAACTCGCTATGAAACTATCCTATTTTCGTAGCGAGTAATTATTGAAGGTTTTTGAGCATCTTAAAGGTAACTTTGGACAGCAGGAGCCCTCTAGCATGTCAAGGTATCTTATCATCAAATACTTATGACTCAAAGGAAGTGCTATGAAGACAGGTCATCAGCCAAAGTAGCTTTGAAGATAAGGGTCATGCATTCCTAAAAAGTAGGGTTATGCTCCACAAGTCTAGGAGGGTTTTAAATTTGTAAAGTGGTAATGAACTCTGTCATGTGTTTTTAGAGCACGTGATACTTATGTTGTAACCATCATGTAACTGTTTCACAGATAAGGTGGATTTATGTAATAAATAGGAATTAGATTCCTATTAGGAGATGTTTTCTTTAAGGTGTAGTTGTCAGTTTTCAGTTAGAAGTTATGTATTTCAGTTATGAAAGGTGTCATAGGAGAATTCGATGATCTAGTCACCAGGCATATCAGCCTTGTTGTAAAGAATGTCTATTTAAAGACAAAGCATCGAATTAGAAAGGGGTTGGATATTTTTTGCACCAAACTGCGGCTTTTATGTATTTGACTTATATCAGTAATATAAAGTGACTTTCTTCTTGACAGACCTGAGATTCTCATGAGGTTTTTGATGTCTTATTGATCTATATCTTTATGTTTTATCATTTGCAGTAGATCTCATCTTTATTACTTAGAATTCATAATTTTATGCTCTGACTTCCTTTAGTGATGAAATGACTGTGTTATCATATGTTTTATTTGTAAATTTCCTCTGTTAAGGACCTCTATCTGCCTCAGCTTCCATGTCAAGAAACTTTGCCACTGAAATTACTGATTGTTGACTCCATAAGCCGAATGGTAGCAAGCCTGCATTCTTTTCAACCTGAAAACATAAGAAACAAGTTACATTTCCTATAGAGTTAACCATCTAGTACTATCATTATTTAATATCATAAAACCCCCTTGAGAGAGCCCTCCTAAACTGAAGAGGCTAAGCTTCGGTTAGAAGTGGTTTGAAACAGTTACATAGAGTTGTTTGATAAAAATCCAATCAAGTACAATTTTCTGATAACACTTGGTATGCTCCATGACCTCCTTCCAGTTGTTCAACTGCTATTGAAGGAACCAAGCTATTATACGAATTGTTGGAAATACTGAGGGGCGGGGGGGGGGGGGGGGGTGAATTAGTATTATTATTAATATTTCATAGCATTATTTAATATTCAATTATTATCAGTGCTTGTACAATGATAGTAGTAAACAAAAGGAGCACAAATATACACAGTTTTAAAGGTGGAAACCCCCTCTGGGACAAAAACCACCTCAATGATTTTCTAATAATTCTTTAATATTCAACTCCATTTGAAAAGAAATCTCCAACTTCCTAGAATCTATAAAAGCATTCTTCTCCAGCTCCCACTGGATGGACACTCCAACGCCCGAGATTCTTCAGTAGTCAACTAAACGGATGCCCCCAACACCCAATGAGCTACAACTCACCCTAGCACCACCCTAACACCTTGAAGTTTTCATAGGCTTGAACTTGTTGGTGACTTCATGCACCACCCTAGCACCACCCTACCACCCTATAGAAGAATAAAAGAATAATGGACTCCCATAATAGGGAAAATGGTCCACTTTACAATGATATAGAATGATGTATAAGAAGAAGACACTCTAGACCATAACCCCAACTATGGCACAACCATCTAATGATGATCCTAGACCTCTCGACACTTCCTCTTCAACTCTTGGAAGATAGACACTTGTACAAATTTTATAATGATTCTTTTAAAATGACTCAGTACAATGATACCTTTACAATGACTGTATGCAGTGATGCCCACTTGAAGACTTCATGTGGTGAACTTCTTGTTGTTGTTCTGCACCTTGATTGTTTCTCTTGTCATGCTACCATTTCTCACTCTTCGGAACATTAGATCATGCATTGAGTCTTATCTTGATGAATATATAATACCTACAAAAAGTCTTCAAGGAAATACCCATGAAATGATAATATAAAAACTTACCTCATCCTACAGAGCATATGCTAGCTCTAAACAAAAACAACAAATTAGAATACAAAGAACCTTTTTCTTGCCTTGTAGGTGCTCGATATTGAATCTGATGTATCTCTGTGATTTCATATCCCCAATATGTGATCTTAGATCCTGTAGTATCCCTTTGAGTCTTCTTTCCAATTCCATAGGTCTAACCCAATTTGGATTCTTCAAGGAAACGTTATGCCCAATCTCTCACAATGACCTAATTATGTACTAGTTCAGTAGAGAAAACTTATACGGTGTGTCATGTGTCATTTTTTCCTCATTTGGCTCTAAAATTGATACACATAAAACTATAGTCCATGCACTATCCACTAATTTTTACAGAATTCCAATCTGCTTCTTAGAGAGAGAGTTATGATGATTTTCCCAAGGTCACCTCTTTGAGATGAAATTCGGAAGCCTGTAAAAACCCTAACTTCCATAGATCTTATCTCCGAAAATATAGTGAACCAAGATTTGAAATTCAGACACGGGCTTCATCAGGATTTCATCCAAGTGGGTATTTGTTTCAGCATCTGAAGCTTCATAGAAACAAAGTTATAGCGAAAATTACACGATGACTTGTTTTTAGTAGCAAAATATTTACATGAGGAGGATATAAGGGTCACAATTTATATAAATGCTTAGGTTGAGAGGGTCTTAAACAAGTGATCCTTGGAGGGATTTTAGGAGCTTAAAAAATTATTAATTATTGACAATTCAATTACCACAACCAATTATTAGTGTCATGCCACAACCCCATGGGGTTTTAGCCCACTAACTGAGGTTACTAACTTCAAACACGAATATCTCTAAAACCGTGAAAAATTACGTGGTGTGCCATATATCAACGGAAACATATCGACAATTAGAAACCATCCAAAATATTCTTGACTCGGAATACAGTAAGTTTTCAAGTCAAAATTTCCATGCAAGATCGGGGTAGCCCCTAGTGCTGCTTAGGTTGACATCAATGACAACCACTAGTAAGCAAGGTTTGAGAATGAGATTGAGCTTTTAGATTTTCAAATTCAATCATATAATTTCCAAGATCTTAAACATTTCTTGGAAACCCTCCCTCCTCTCAAACAAGAAATAGTGGTGCTGTATTTTGATGTTGAAATTGAGGATTGTTTTGACAGTAAATTTGATGATTCATATCTGAAATTGTATGATGATATAGAAAGCATATGTGGAATACCCAAACATGATCATAAAATTGCAGAATACTTTGAACATCAATAAATAGGTCATGTCTTTCATGATTCCATACCTATTTATATGGAGGAGTTTTTCATTATAGAGTCCCAATCAGGTTCTAGTGCCTCCCATATTTTTTATGATCTCATAACTCTCTGTTGTGAAGATCAAACTTACAATAAGTTTCTAGTGCCTTTACAAGCTCTAGTTCTTATTTTTGTTAAAAATAGTGAAGGAGCGAAGGTGTTGGATCAAATTTTTGATTGGCTATATTGGATATTTTATATTTCCCGAATTCAAGCATTTGGTGTTAGAATAGAATTATGTATACATAAATAAGCTTACTAGGTAAGCATCTTTTCAGCATTCAAATTTTTAGTGTGCAGCAGGATTGTTAGTTTTTAGTTTTTAGTTTTCAGCTTCAATTTCAGCAGGTGCAGATTTAGTTTTCAACCTGGATTATAGTTTGGTTTTGGTTTCAGAGTAAGGCAGTTTAAATCTTGTAGGGTAAATTTTTGGGATCAGCCCTATTTGACTCCATTCCACAATGAACAAGGCGATCTGGTCTACGGTGTTCTTGACACCTCCTAAAGGACTTTTCATCCCAAAATGGAGCCAATGTTAGTGTCTATGAGTCACCAGTGATCAAATGTACTCATTCAATTTTAGTTGATAGGGTCCTAGGTCAATTTTTTATAGTTTCAAATAAAATTTGATCATTGGTCAGTGTCTAGGTATTATCACTGCTCCCTCCATTTCAAGGTCATAAAATTCTATCATGGTCATGTCATCACTTCTTGTGATAGGGCATCAAAGAGTGTCTTGGTCATAATTTTGGTCATCAAATTATAATCATGGATACTGAAAAGGGTCAAAGTTCCAAATCTTGGTTTGACATGTGCATTTGGTGTTATCATTAGATCAGGTCATCATAAGTCATGTAGGGGGTCATGCCATCACCTTAGTCACCATCATGGGAGTTAGTAATTAGGTAAAAAGTTTTCAAAAATATTCCAAAGGTACATTTCATCCCTCATGGAGATGTAACCTTTCCAAATAAAGTAATAAAGCTGTAGTACACTACCTCATCAAATCACTTCTCAAAAGTACATGATGATGTCACACTACTACCAAAGAAAAAAATCGATTTTCAAGGTATTAGAAGACAATCTAGGCATTCAAAAAACTCAGTCATCTCTCTAAGAAGCTCTTCATCACCATTTTCCTTCATCTCATCCATCAAAACCTTCATTTTCCTCAGCAATCACTATGTCTCCTAGCACGATGTGCATCTGTTGTGCTTTTGGCCAGAGCTGCATTTTTGGATTTTGGAGGGAAAATCAAGGTCATTTCAACGTTTTTCTTCTTCAAGGTAGCTTTTCAGCATCATCAAACAAGTAAGTGAACACTCTCAAGACCTTCCTTTCAAACTTTTCTTTTCAAATGGTGAAAATCCTCTCCTACGGTTTCCACGCTACCTTTCTGCCACGCTTTTGGAATTTCATGGTTTTTTCTTGCATAAAATTAAAATTTCCTAGTTTTTTTGCATTAAAACCCTAGAAAATACCTAATACACCCTCCCCAAACTTTTCCCTTCCTCAATTTCTCCATTTTTTCATTTTCCACAAAGAAACTAGGCCAATGCTTCGATTTTGCTGCATTTTTTACTTTTTCCTATTTTTTACATTTCCTACCCCCTTTCCCTCACCCATCCTAGCGAATTTCGCTACCCTATCACTCCTAACACCCATCCCTATCCCCTAATTTTTTTAGAAATTTTTCCTAACCCATATCCCCTCTATTTCCTTCCCCAAATTATCGCTTCTTTTTCCATTGTTTTCCCTAAATCCCCTCCCTTCCTATCAAACTAGGTTTCCAAGTAACGCAAAACCATATCATGGCCACTTCTTACAGGTCGATTTGGGAATTATCCCAAAACACAGATTAGTATTCATTAGGGTCTATCATACTCTAAATTAGTTTCTACATGCCCTAAACAAGTCATCACATTGATGGTCTTCCTTCATGAAAGTTTCACTGCTTAGATGCCAGTTGAAGTGCCCTATCAAGCCATCAACACACCCCTAGACAGTTGTAATTGATTTGCAGATCATCTACTCCCATGCAAGGCTATTTTGCAGAGGATCTAGGCCAAATTTAGAGTCTGTTGGTAAATTGGGAGCGAATTGTTCATTGGATTCTGGGAATCTCCTCGACTTCTAGTGACTTCTAGAAGTTGTTCCAGCTCTCACCTCATATGATAGCCTCGAATTCGGAACCCATGAAGTCATTAAACCTCGTATCCTCATATTCCCATGAACAAGGAAACCTCTTCATCCATTTTTAGGAAATCCATTCAATGATTCATTTATTTCAAAATACCTTCATCTACTTATAAATAGAGCACCAAACATAGTGCATAGGCGAGCAATAATTTGTGTTAAGTAGAGTTATGCTAGTTGGATATCAACTCTTCAAGGTGTGTGCATGTACTATGATGTTGCTGGATGTGATGAGGATGGGACTCAAGCTGGATGAGTGATGGAAAATCGATCCACTGGTTGTACTTTTCCTTCTACTTCATAATAAAGACATTTTTCCTTTCCTAATGCACGTGTCAATGATGTTATATGTGTATTAATGAGTTTAATCAGTTCAATTTGTTTGATTTGAATGATCGTATTTCCTTTATGTTGTTTTTTGTCTTTTGTTTTCCATGGAAGGTAACAATCAAGTGATTTAATTTGGATTGAGAATGACGAAAGTGGCGAAGGGAGGCGAGGGCAAGCAAATATATTACAAGTAGGTTTCTCTCCCTTTATCTATTCACGTTAAGGAACAGATCAGATATATTTATTTCTGTTGTTCTAAGTGAACCACCCACTTAGGGAAAGCATACTTATCCAAGTTTGTATTTCCGTAAAACACCACTGAAAAGAAAAAGTACAATAAGGGAGGAAAAGTATCCAGATATGAGCCAACTCATATGCAAGAGATCAATGCCTCAAATTTCATCAAAATTTGTTTTGAAATAGTAGGTTGCCTAGGGTTTTGTGAAAAGGTCCAACAAGTGGTTTATCATTCTGATCTCACTAGTCGCTTTGCCACCCATTTCAAGAAAAAAAAATACTACAATGGTAGAGATGGACTTATTGATATCAGCAAAAGTCATAGCAGCATCCACATGGATCCCTAACTAAGGAGAAATTTTGTTTAAGGGAATGGATTTTGACATAGAGAATTACAAATAATTCCTGAAGCCACGGTATGGACAAGCTACTTCTCATGTACTCCCTAGTAGGTAGTTGTTAGACAAATATGTTCCCTTGATGAAGATGATCATGAAATACTTTACTTGTGAAGGAAGGTTTAGTAGGTTATACCAATACCACATTATATTTTGACGCATTTCACTTCTATCAAACTACTAAACCTACCCCATTATTTATCAAGAAGCCTTGCAAAGATGACGAAGAAGGTACATACCAAAGGGAGAAATCACTCATCTAGCCTACTCCATCATGCCCTGGTCAAAGTCATTTTCCTTCATCAACTCTCACAGGTAAATATATATTGGGAGGAATTATTAGAGGAAAAAACTTTATTTCCTATCTCCCCTCAGTGCAAGAGCATCAATACTCCTTCATCATCTACCCAAAAAAGAGGGGAGCCTTCTAGCATACGATCAATGGCCAAAACATAGACTAGGACATAGGTTTCTCAAACCTATAAGAAGGGGAAAATATTTTTTGTTTTCCCCCGAGATCACTAAATATGTGCCTACACCTAAACCTCTAACTAGATCACAAGCTAGAAGGTTACCTAAATAAGCTACAGTTGAACAAGTGCAAGAAGAAACTATGGAGTAGCCACCTAAGCATGAAAGTGAGTCGCCATTGCAGCAAAATGAGGAAGAGATGCCCCATGAAGAATAAATGTTGGACCATGGAGTGGAGTCAGATACAAAAATTATCAAAGAGCAGAAAGAAAAAATTCAAGCACTTCAAGATGACCTTTCAAAGGAAAACTTCATGGTATCCTTTTTACAGCAAGAGAATAAGAAGCTCAAAGTGAATCAATTTTTGCTAAGAAAACGTAAAGGGGATCATCCCTCATCCAACAAGGTAGATTTGGTGGCACAGAAGGATAAGCGCAAGGTTATCATAGATGTGGAGTAGCTTGAGGAAAAAGAAGTGCAAGTACAACCAAGGAGGGCAAAGACAAGAGCAACAAAAAGACAGGAAAATGAACCATCTCCCCCTCAAGTACACGAAAATCTAGATGACACTATAGCAGCAGAGATTGAATAGGAAAGATATTTTTGGATTGGGATAATCAATGATCACCTAGAGAAGCTTCTAAAGGAGGCCAATAGAGCTACAAACCTTAAAAGACACATGGCTAGACACTATTACACCATGAACTAGATTTACAAAATTAGGGTTAGGAACATGAAAATGAGACTTAAGAAAACACTAATCAAGCTAAAGAAGAGAGATAACTTAGATTTGATGGTTGATGCATATCTTGTTGCCTAACGCATGACTGAAAAATGAAAATAAAGGAATTTTGGCACAATTTTGTAATTTTTTGTGATTTTTGGAAATTGAAGAGACAGTGATGCACAGAAATGTAGTTCCCTCACGTTGTGCTTTATATTATGAGGTCAAATTGACAAATGGAAAGCATCACCGGGTGGATTTTGGCTCATAAAATCCATAAAACCACTTTTTTTCTCCTGTTAGCTCCTAATTTTTTCAGGAAAGGTAAAAAACTTGTTATTTTACAAACTTCTTCCACCATTATCAAGCTTACGCTGTGCTTCTAGGAGTACCTTTGGGAGACTGGGGTTTAAGGTGGATTGGAGGTGAATTTTTGTTGGTTTCAAGTTTCATAGGTCCAGAGGACATCCAGGGCTATCACCACCAACTTTCATTTTAGCTCAAACGTCAAATAAAGTAATCCAAAATGCCTTCACAAAATGCGTTATGCTTCTGCAGCTTTTACCAGCTTGGAAATTTTTGTGGTCAAAAGTAAAATTGGGTCAATGTAATTGTTCATGAGGTGATTGTACCTGATGTAAATACTTATTATAGTGATGACATGAGTGGATTTATTTGCAATTAATGTTTTCAAATTCAACTTGTTCAGTAAGTCTAAAAAGGGAATTGGTTTCTAACATCCATAGTTTTCGAAATGGTTAGAGATGTTTTTGTAAATAATTCCCATGATTATGGATTTGACCCCTGAGAGGGAGAATGATCTAAAATGATTGCTAGTTATTGTTGTGCTAGTGTCATTTCCAGATATAAATTTCTCTTTTCTTTGCTTTGGTTATTCATCAAGAGTTTGTCCATGAGCATGTGATTGTCAATTCAATTTACTTGGTGAAATTTAGTGTTTTTCATAAAATTTAAAGCATACTTTTAAAATAATGAACATAAGAAATTATAAACACAACAAACGCCCATAATAGAGCTCAACACATAGAATTTTTTTGAAGGAGTTCACCCCTCCTGGGCTACATCTCCTTTGTCCAGCTTCATAGTTTAGGCCTTTGTATTAGCTTCAAGTGTGCTCAAATTTATGTTACAAGATTAAAATGCTATTGGAACCTATTCCATTGAGTTTAAAACAGCAAAATCTACCATAAATTATTGTTTGTTTGCTCAATTTGGATTATGGATGCTCTGGCAATGTCTCCAACACCTGATGGCCCTGGCATTCAAAAATATTCAAATGCACAAAAACACATGTAGATGACCTTTTCTGCCTCTGCAACCTACTTCATTGAGTTCCTAGCATGTCAATTAGCCAATAATTCCTCTTTCTGAGCTTTTTTTGGGCGAAAATTGCCTCATTTATGGTAAAAATTGTATTTTTTCCAATTTCTCCACCAATTTTAGAAGACTGCCAGTTAGGACAACTAAAAATAGCAAGTCCGCCAAGTATGGCACACTCTACCAGTTTAACCGCCAGGTTAATTCAGTATTAATTAGAGATAACTGGAGTTTAGGATAAGATAAGCGCAAGTTAGCAATAAGCGCACTTAGTGCTAATGACAAATTAACGTGGCTTTAAGTGCGGATTAACGTAAACAAATTATGTTTTAGCGTAATTATTCCAATTCAAATCTCTGCTGATTTGCAGGTTAGGCCGATGGTTCCTAGAGCGTGACCACATGGGAGGGGGCTGGCCCCCTCCAGACCCCCGTGTATTGGCGTGACAAAACATAAATAGAAGCGATGATCATAGTGGTTAAGAACCACGGTGGTAGGGGAGATGGTTAGGCATTACGATGGTGCGGGTGAGGTCATGGATTCGACCATGACCCATGTCATAACTTTTGGCCCAACTCACATTTACCATTGTTCACCAAATTAATAGACGGTCCACCAAATAAGAACCTTCGCCACCGTGGTTAAAATTCCCACCACATTTGGTTAGATCCGTTGTATGGTATGGTTTGAAACTTTAGGATATATATGATATGTATATATAATATAGCACCATATAATATATGTGCACCACCACCATAGTTCAACCTTGTCATAAAATCTAATATGTGCCCAATGTAAAACCATTCGGTCTTGGACATAATAATTCACATGCCAACCTTCAAGGCCATGGGGTGGGGGCATGTGGCAGCCCCTGGCTATGCCACATGGCCTATCCCCATTGGTCCAAAAATTCACCAATTAAAATAATAACATTGCACCAATAAATAAATAAAAATTCACCCTTAGACTTAGGATAAAAAAAATTCACTTCCTAGTCATCATCGGCGAATCCGACTGGAACACTTGTCACATTGTCATTACCCGAATCTGGAGAGTATTCTCTGAGAGACTAACTGTACTTTCCACATCATCCCTGTACCTGTTATTCTCCTAATGTTTTAACTATTTCAGAAAGAAAACAACATACCATAACTCACTCATACGAACTCAGATTTTAACGAAACAAGTTGCATCGGAATCCTGGTGACGAATTCTATCCGGTCGTTCAGGTATGAAGAATTTCTGAGCACTTTGAATTTTTAGTTAAAATATTGATCCCTGATCATTCCTCCCCACTAGAAGCCTTTTGGAACCTAAAATATCTCTTGATTACTGATTATGAAGATGAGGGGACTATTCCCTCACTCTTCCAGTCTTTATCCATTGAAATTTTCCTAATTTCATCATTTGGAGCTTTTCATAAAAAGTCAAAATTTTCATTGATTTTAACGACTATCTATTGTTGTCTTTGACACCGTCATGCTGCGATATTTCTGAATTTTCAGAACATCAAACTAATTTTACAAAAAACATCTTGTTTCTACCTTGGTCAACAATCAAAGGAATCTTGGAATCTTTCTCACCTTGCACTTTGTCACTATGGCGATTTTTAGCTGCTTTTTCCTTGAACTTGTGTTGACTCTTAACCAAGTATCTTCGCCATTGTAATTTGACTTTTGGAAACCAAAAATGAACATTTTTGAAACCTATGCCTTCTTTGCCAAGCTGCTTTTTCCTCTCTCTGACCTTTGCAACCTCTTGCACCGGCACCCTTTTTTCAACACTACTCAACACCAATGTTGACTGCTGCAATTGTTTTTCACCTTCTTTCAAAGAAAACATGTTATCAATATGAAAAAACTCATCACAATTATAAGAATTTGTTTGAAAAGTATGATGCAAATCATCTCTTTGTTTTATCATCATCAATGTCAAGTTTTGGCTTGCATTGACTAGCCTCTTCATTTTTGTTGTGTAACTGCATTCAAAAGAGAAGAAAAGAGATATCAATGCCTTAGAAATAAGCCACTTCGAGGGGCAACCTCCAATACATTACATGAATGAAAAATTCTTTGATGATACAATTTACAAAACCTCCTTTCTATATATAGGAGTCCATGGGGCCATAATGTAATCCTAGTGGGCCACAATGTAATCCTAGCCGACCTAACAATAATAATTTAAGGGCACAATAATAACAATATGGGGGTTACAGGGGTACAATAATAACAATAAGGGGGGCTACACTATAATAATGGGATATACTATTAATATAGGGACTTAACATGCCCCTCTCCTTCAAACAAGTGTTGTCCTCAACGCTTGATTATTTCTTGATGCTTCTGTATAAAATTCTCATCCTCCCATGTGAAATATTCTACAGGAAAGTTATTCCACTTGATGAGATACTCTGAAATTGATCGTACTTGTCGATTTCTTGTTTCTATGACTGCTTCATAACTTCTTTCGATGTGATGTTGATCTTCCTGTTGTTTCATTAGATTTTGTACCAAAGTTGGGTTATCCTTTGAGAGTTGGAGAACTTGTTGTTGATGCTCGATGTGATCTTCCAATAATTTATCATCCATATTTGCTATTATTTGATCCTTCAAAAAATCCAACTTAGCCTCCATTTTTGCTTTTAAACCATCTATTTCATCTTCAATTGCTGTTCGTAAGATTGAAACTTGTTGCACTTGGTACCATAATTTTGATATCTCATACTGCAACTCTTCCTCTTCATGCGTCATAGAATAGATTTTTGAGGGATTAATGGGTATGGAATTATTTTTTGGAGGCATTATAGAACCCAATATTGACAAAAATTATTCAATATGCCCTTGGAATCAATTCAACTTGATTCTTCAAACAAGACTTATGCAATTCGGAAAAAACAATATACACCTTTTTCTTGCTTTTGAGGAGCTCGATATTGAAATTGAATTATATCTGTGATTGCAGATATTTAATATCTTAAATTCCTCACTGAAGTATCTCTCTGAATTCTCTTTTGAATGCCACAGGTTTGACCTGATTTGGATTCTCCAAGACAAAGTTGTGTCCAATCTCCCACAATGACCTAATTATGGACTGGTTCAGTAGAGCGAACTTGTACAACTTGCCACATGTCACTGTTTCATCCTTTGTCTCTGAAATTGATAGCCAATAAACTACAGTATGTGTAATTGCGACCACTTTTTACGGCACTCCAATCCGATGCCCAGAGAGAGAGTTATTGAAATTTTCCCATGATCACCTCTTTGAGATGCAATTCAGGGGCCTGAAAAAGCACTACTTTCCACAGATCATATCTCCAAAAATATTGCGAACCAAGATCTGAAATTTTTTGACGAATTTCCTCAGGATTTCAGCTTCGCACCATATGAATTTCAGATTCTGAACCTTCTTAGAAAAAAAGTTATAGCGAAAATTCCACGATGACCTGTTTAGGAGCTTGAAAAACGACCTAACTTCCACAGATGATATCTCCGAAAATATTGCGAACCAAGCTCTGAAATTTTTAGACAAGCTTCCTCAGGATTTCGGCTTCGCACCCTAAAAATTTCAGCTTCTGAAACTTCGTAGAAAAAAAGTTATAGCGAAAATGCCACGATGACCTGTTTGGAGCAGCGAAACCCTAGAATCCAAAGCTCTGATACCAAATGTTGTGTAACCAGCTCCAAAAATAGAAGAAAAGAGATATCAACGCCTTACAAATAAGCCACTTCGAGGGGGAAACCTCCAATACATTACATAAATGAACAATTCTTGGATGATACAAATGACCAAAACCTCCTTCTATATATAGGAGTCCATGGGGCCACAATATAATCCTAGTGGGGCCACAATGTAATCCTAGCCGACCTAACAACAATAATGTAAGGGCACAATAATAACAATATGGGGGTTACAGGGGTACAACAATAACAATAAGGGGGGCTACACTAACATAATAAGGGACTACACTATTAATATAGGGACTTAACAGTTTTCCGCATTAACTAAAGAAGTATTCAATTTCTTGCGATGAGCTCTCACAATATACTCCACTCCATCCTTAAGAAAACGATATTTGTTCTCATGGATATAAAACACCACTTTCCTGTCATAAAAATATGGACTTCCCAAGATAATCCCGAAAATGTCAAGTGGAATTACATCTAACTCGACTTCATCAACAAAGTTTGAAGTAATAGAAAATCTAAAAATGCATTTCCTTGTAACCTGTAAATTAACATTCTTAACTATCCATCACAAAGGGTATGGTTTATGATGTGCCACGGTTTCAAGGTTAAGCTTTTTGACTAAATCTTCTGAAATCAGGTTTTCTTGTGATCTTGTATCAAATAATGCATCAATATTTATATGATTTGAAATCACCCTAACATGAAACAATTATTCTGTTATGTCTTCATTTGGAGTTTTGATGTGACTATTTAAGGAACCAATACTTTCAACATGTTGCCCTTTCAAACCCATAGCAATAATTTTTGTCTCATCTCCTAAATCTGACCCTAATTCTTTTTCAGCTATAGCAACAGTTTTTCCTTTCTATTTGGCTTTCAATCTATCTGGTTTCAATTCTAGATGAAGTTTCCAACAGTGGTCTTCATCATGGCCAGTCTTTGAACAGTTTTTGCATGTGAGTTTTTCCTTCTCTTTCTTGATACTTGCACTCTTCTTGCCCTTCCATTTTCCTCCCTTCTCTTTTCCCTTACCCTCACTTTCACCTTTATCCTCTATGTTTTTTTGTCCCCTTGCCTCCAAGTGTGTGGCTTGTACACAAACTTCATCTAAATTGTTTAGGTTAAACATAAGGATAATGTAGGTTTTAACCCTGTACAGAAATTATCTACAAATGAATCTTAAAACAGAAATAAACAATAGTGAAAGAATAAAACATAAAACAGATAAACACAGATATTTTCCCCTGGATCCCAAATCGGGACGACTAGCTTGATTTTTCATTATATTCCTTTTAGTGTTACAACACATATATATACATGTCGAAGCATACATAAACCCAAATCCATTAACCCTGGATTAGAACATAACTGTAGTTCCCTTGAATGGATCTACAAAATATCAGGGGCCGAAAACCATCATGCCCCAAAACCATGGATGGGTTCGCCCACTGGCATCAGCCAAATTTGCTTCATCGGACCCAAAGGGCTTCCACCCCATGACTCCTGATGCGCAACTTACAACGTACGGGGCTAATGGCCCCGTGCGTAGCTAGTCGTGGAAAAAAATCTCAACACACCACAGCAGGCTCTCCCACTTGTTGTTTTCTTTCCACAGGGCGCCACAGGAGAGCTGAGTCATTAGCCCAACTTTGCAACACCCATTGTTTCTCTACACCAAGAGAACTTCTGAGTGCTCACAGACTTTGTCAATGCATCTGCAACATTCTTCAAAGTTTCCACCTTTACCAGCAACACCCTTTTAGCCTCAACCATATATCTCACAAAGTGATATTGAACATCAATGTGCTTTGTCTTTGAATGATAAGCAGGGTTCTTAGCCAAGAAAAATGCACTTTGGCTATCACATTCTATCCTTATAGCTTGCTGCACCAACCCCATACTTGAACACAATCTCTGCAACCAAACTGCTTCCTTTCTTGCATGAGTGGCTGCCATGTATTCTGCCTCTGTAGTTGAAAGTGCACTAAAAATTGTCTTTTACTCATCCAATTGACTACACCTCCAAATAAGCTAAACACATACCCACTTGTAGATCTTCTTTGGTCTATATCTCCAGCCCAGTCCGCATCAAAAAAACCATGAATGTCCAAAACTCTTTCCAATCTTGTTCTTCCCTCGTAGCACAAGCCATAATTACTAGTGACATGCAAATATCTGAAAACCCTCTTCACTGCTGTCTAATGCTCCTTCCCTGGGTTTGACATAAACCTGCTCAATACTCCCACTGCATGTGCAATTTCTGGTCTAATACAGACCATTGCATACATCAGGCTACCCACTACACTTGCATATAGAACACGGGACATATCCTCCTCTTCTTCTTGTGTCTTGGGACACTATTCAGTAGAAAGCTTTACACCTACAAGAATCGAAACATTCACTGGTTTACTATCCTGCATATTGAACCTCTGCAATATAGTCTCGAAATACTTCCTTTGGTTTAACCAAAGCTTCCTCTTTGCCCAATCTCTCTTAATTTCCATGCCCAAAATATAGTTTGCAGCACCAAGATCCTTCATGTCAATTTTGGAGAACAGTTGGGTCTTCAAATCTTGGATAATTTCTTTGTCATTTCCAATCAACAACATATCATCCACATACAAGACCAAATAAATAACATGGTCACCAATTAATTTAAAATAAACATAGTGATCCTCCTTGCTTCTAGTGAAGCCAAGTCCCCGTATATAGGTATCAAATTTCTGATACCACATCCTTGGTGACTGTTTTAACCCATACAGAGACTTCTTCAACCTGCATACCAGTTCTTTCTTACCCTTCACCATAAAGCCTTCAATTTGCTTCATGTAGATCTCCTCTTCTAGATCCCCGTGAAGAAATGTTGTCTTCACATCCATCTGTTCTATCTCAAAATCAAATGCAGAAGCAACAGATAAAAGTAATCTAATAGAAGTAACTTTGGCAACAGGAGAAAAAATATCACCAAAATCAATTCCCGGCACCTGGGAATAACCTTTCGCTACCAACCGAGCTTTGTATTTCTCTACCTTTCCTTCTACATTCATCTTCTTCTTAAACACCCATTTGCTCCCAATGGGCTTCCTTCCAGCCGACAACTCCACCAGATCCCATGCATCGTTTTTGTGCAAGGATGCCATTTCATCAACCATGGCCTCCTTCCAGAGTTTTCCATCCTCCGAATCTACTGCCTCCCTGACAGTTCTAGGTTCATCATCAGTTATAGTTAAGGCAAAACTTGAACAGAAAGCAGATGGACTATACCTTTCTGGTTGCCTTCTTTCTCGAACTGATCTTCTCAAAGCTGGAGTTTGTGGCTCTTCATCTTCTGAGTCTTCTTCTATTGTAGAGTCTGATTCATCCTCCTTTAGCTCAAACTATATCTTCTCAGGTTCCTTTGGTAGGACTTCATGTTTAACAACATCTTTCACTTCTCTAAACACCACATCTCGGCTGTACACAACCTTCCTTGTTTCTCGGTTCCAAAGCTTGTAACCCTTTAAACCATCCTTATACCCAATAAAGATGCACCTTTCAGATTTATTATCCAACTTGGTCCTTTTCTCCTTTGGAACATGTACATATGCATCACATCCAAATACCCTCAGATGTGAAAGAGAGGGTTTCTTACCAGTCCATACGTCATGTGGAGTCTTATCCTCCAACACTGATCAAGGTGATCTGTTAACCAAGCAACATGCAGTCTCCATTGCCTCTGCCCAGAATTATTTTCCTAACCCCGTACCGCTGAGCATGCTTCTTGCCTTTTACATCAGTGTTCTATTAATTATTTCTGCAACTCTGTTTTGCTGAGGTGTGTATGGAGTAGTCTTCTGTTGTTATATACCACACTTCTTATAAAACTCTTCAAATTCCTTCTTGGAGAACTCCCCACCATTATCTGTCCTTAGCACCTTTATCTTCTTCTTTGTCTGGTTTTCCAACAGAGCCTTAAATTACTTAAATCTGTCAAAGGCTTCAGATTTTTTCATCAATAAGTATATCCATTAATTCCTTGAGAAGTCATCTATGAATGAAACATAGTACACAGACTTACCCAGTGATGGAACCGACTGTTAGCCACCTATAAATTTTTGTCAAGCAAACAAGTGGCTAAAATTGTTTCTGAGCCTTCAAGAGAGACATTTTCTTTGAAAATCTATCATCCTTGAAGCCTCTAGGTTTTTTTTTCCTTTAAAAGACCCTCGTTGCTGTTTCCATTGAAGAACCCTCCTGTTTTATGAAAAATAATGCTTCAAAAAGCCTCTGTAATTGCCCATTTTCACTAATTTCCCTTCATTTTCATTAAGCCTCTTTTTCCTCTTTATAACCTCCATATCCCTCTAAAAATCCTCCAAAATACTTTTAAGCCACTAAAAAACCTTTTTATAGGTTTAAAACACCCTTTTTCCCTTTACCGAAAGCCAATAAATTTCTTGAAAAACCTTCATTTTGGCTTAAAAACCCCTTTTTGCATTGAGGCCTTAAGCCCCTTTCTCTGCATATTACCTACGCCCAAGACCAGGAGCTAAAGCCCCGCTATGCAATTGCAATCAGAGCTTTCATGTTGGCCTTTTCCTTTGTTTCTTATAATTTTCCGATGCGATGGAATTTGTTCTGTAGACCTCCACTTCAATATTGACCATCGATCTTTAGAGATCTAATGGTCAGCGCTGATATCGCATCGCGCCCATAACATATTTCCATTACACCTCCACTGCAGTCTTCACTGTTGATCGTCCATACAGATCCAACGGCCTGCGCTAACTCGCATAATTGGAAATCGCAAGTTCTCTTCTCCACGCTCTTTGCCCCCTCCGACGCCGATCCTGCGATTAGATCCTGACCGTTGAATCCAAAAGAACCAACAGTCAGGATCACATCGCGTTCCACCCATGTTTCAATGTCATCGCCCCGCCGATTTAGTCTGGACCGTTGAATCCACAATAACCAACGGCCCAGATTCAATCGTGCTACGCCTCCTGTGCCCTCCATCATTCCCCCTCCGATCTAATCTCAACTGTTGATCCCTCCAATGATTCGACGGTCTGCTCTAAATCTCAAATCGCAAAATCAAAGAACCGTGGAGTTTTGGCCCCTTGCCTTTCTCCGATGCGATTAAATCTCTGCCATCCATTCCGCCAGATCTGACGGTCCAGATTGCATCACACATTGCCTTCGCCTTTCCCCTTTCCACTGTTCCACCGAACCCTGATCAAATCTTGGCTGTCCATTCTATAGATCCAACGGTCATGATTTAATCCGCCGTTGGCTTTTCCTACCTTATTGCCCGCGCATCTTTCCATATCGCGCTCTCATCTCCACCGTCATATCTCTCCTCCCTTCATCCAACGACTGAGAATGCATATCGCGTGATTTCTACGTCTGAGGTTTAATGTTTCAAAATTACACGATAAAAGCGGTTTTGGGGAGGACACGTGCCATGCAGCAAGGTATATCACGTTTTTTGGGGAAAATTTTCAAACCGCTTCGAAACTGCACGAAACCAACAGTTTTTCCGCTAAAACCACCTTTCCCCCTTTTCTTCTGAAAGGCTTTATCTGAAGATCTCGACCGTTGATCTGATCTAGATCGACGGCTCACATTTCATCGTGTTCCCATCCATATTTCTTTCATCGAACCTTCCAAAGGATTCCTTCAGAAGATCTCCACCGTTGATCTCTTTCGTGATCCAACGGTCCACATTCACTCTTCCTCTGCCCTTCTGGTCCCACCACCAAAGGCCCCGATATCCTTCATTTTTCCCTTTTTCCTCTGTATTTTCCCAAAATTAAAATTTTGCGTTTTTAACACTAAAGTCTTTTCTTCCACCTAAATTCAGTCTGATCAACTGCATCGGTAAATCCTGACCGTTGATCACCATCCACCAGTCTAATCGAACGGTCTAAAACCTCTCTTGCACCAGACTTTCATCAGCTCAGTGTTTCACCATTCCACCATGATTTTCACCCGTATCTTCGCTACTGCCACTATTTTCATCATTTATCTCCATCCTCCACGAGCCTCCAAAGCATCCATCCTCCCTCCTGCATGGATTTCTTAACATTTTTATTGTGTTTTTGCAGGGTTACAGATGGTGAAAACCATTATTTCTACACAGTCACTGTCATGGTGATACAGGGCGCATAATGCCATTTTTTCAGAGCCAGAGATAGCTGGAGAGACATCCAGGAAGAGTTCGAAGCATGTTTTTATCCAAATCGGAGTTATTAACTATGTTTCAAAACCTTCTGGCGCCATTGAAACCTGCATATTCACAAACAAGACAGAAGAGAAGCGGCAAAGAGTATCAGTGAAAGATTAAAAGGATTTAAAGCCTATTATTGAATATTAATGTCATAATCCAGTGTTTAAAGGATGAAGATACAGATTGAAGACCTTATGAATGATCCAGAAGGCCTAATAAGGCCTAAAGCACATGAAACAAGCCATATCATTGTTCCACATCAGCAAAATGTTCTTTCCCAAGAAAGGACAAGTTCCCGTAGTATTGTTTATTCTCCATCGAGTTCCTGAGAAGATCACCACCCTGACAGAAGTCCTAATATTTCCAAAGCATTAGTTACATAGTATGGGAGGCCTGAAGTCATTTATCTGCCTTACTTGTCCCATTGTACAAACAAAGTACCAATTTCCAGAGAGTAATCCAAGAACATACCTTTGGAGTTATTTTCCACCTGTTGAAGACCACTTATTCATCCAAAGAGTACTGAAAATAAATACGGGATATTAAAACAGAATGGGCCTCAAAAAATCTTCTTCCTTTGTTTTAATGTTTCATTTAAAGTTCTATCTACCTCTACTGCCAAAATTTCAGCTATAAGAACTCATGAGAAACACTTGTTGTTGGTTGGTTATCCATGGATTGTAAGTTGTTCCTTTGAGATAGAGTTCTGTTCGTATTAGTTGTAAAATAGGCTGGGAGATGATTTCTGGTTGATATCAAGTTGTTGGACAATGATGTATGTGACTGGTGTTGCTCTTTAATATGACAAGCATGTTCATTAGATCTTGATCTAAATCAGTGGTGATGTGTTCTATCTTTGTCAATGTTTTCCCTCTGTTATTCATCATATTTCATTTCTCTGATAAGAATCAGTAATCGAGCTTAGGATATACTGCTGTAAAGTACCCTAATGCTTCCTGCTCTTCTTATCTTTGATGTTTTCTACTAATTGTGTGATCTAAGAACGAATTCAAGATAATTTAACCAGTATAGTAGTTGGTTCTCCCTGCTTACTGATGTATGAATTTAGAGTTTTTTTTTAGATGTTCTTGACTGGTTTTAGCTGAAAGAATTGGGATACTGGGAGTTTCAGAGTTAGTTCTGTGCCACTAGGGTCCTTTTCCAATAGTTTAGCCTTTCTAAAATCCCTTAAGTTGAATGTCAAAATCATTGAAAGTTAAAAGTCTTTCTCTGATCTTAGGCTTCACTCTGTGTAAAATCTTAAATGTTTTCTATTGTCTGAAGAGTTAGCCTCATAGGAGTTTGGTCATAGATGGTTAAGGCATGCACTGTCCCTAGATTTTTTCCTAGGTGGTCACCTTGGATGGTTTCCTTGTCATTCACCTTCATTTCCTTATTGTTTCATCCCATACTATCATCTTTAGAGATCCTCTGTTTTAGATGACTAGCCCATTTGAAAGCCTTGGATATTGAATTGAAAGTAAACCCTTTAATGACCCCATTGTCCAATGGACTTGAGTTTTCTTTGAATTATCTCCTCATTGCCGAAAATCCTTCTTTGATCACTCCTTTACCTCATATTGAACCCTTCTTTCATGTTTCCAACCAAACAAACAAAACAAAACAAAACAACAACCCTTATGCCCGATAACTAGCCTAATACCTTAAACTAAACTTCAAAGATATATATTTCTTTTCCTTTTATAGAGAGATCCCTCTATGGATCCAGGAGGGCTAGATCCTGAGATCCCAAAGTGGTTTGATGTTGTCTTGTCTTTTGGTATTGCTAAACATACCAAAACACAGGAACCACTACATAATGGCGACTTCGCTGGGGAACCTTTGAGTAAAACACTGCTTAAAACATATCTAAGAGCTCAAAGAAGACCATAGTAGCCTTGGTTTGGTAGTAAATCACTGTGGTGGACAGTAAATCTCCTTAAAACATTCTAAACCTTCCACCTAGCGACTCCACAGTTCCCAATGACCATAAGACTTCACTAATGATCAGTAGGCCTGCTGATTATCTTTGTTTTCACAAGACTCTGCTGGGAGACTAGTTGCATTACAACATCATCCATATTAAAAGAAACACATAGGATTAAGCTTCTTGGTTTGAAGATAGTTTTCCTCTTAAATATTGTCATAACTGGGTAACTTTCTTCATTGAGACTGAACATACTGGCTTCAAGAACAATCCATACCTGAGCTTATCCTAATCCAAACCCACCTGAGGTAGTTGACAACCCTGAGAGTATCCTTAGGAAGCCTTACACATATAGGGATCCAACTATTGTCAGACACATTAATAGAGCTAATTCAGCACCTGAAAACTTTGTAGCTCTATAAAACACTCCAATTGACTTAAACTTATCAAGTAATTTACCAAGAACTCAGTCACTTAGTGCTATAGAACAGACATACTTTGAGCCTCCAAGTTCACCACATAGTGGTCAAAACATCAGGGACAGAGAAACCCCTCCATCAACACCTCCTGATATTCATTTCATCTATAACTTGGGTCTCTCTCACCCCAGATATGCTCAACAGTTTGCTGCTGGTCCTAGAATCTTTGTCATTCATAAACCTGCTGCTCAAGCCCAAACTTTACCTCCACAAAACACTACCATGGCAGCATGGTATGCCCCTCTAGTGTTGCCACAGCCTCTAGTGCCTTTACCCAACAATTATCAGTCTAAAATCCCTCATTTCACTCGAAAAGAGTCTACCACAACTCAACATGATGTAGATAGGATGGAAGATGCCTTTGATTATATGGAGATAGATGATGAGACTGTTAAAATGAGAATCTTCGCTTAGAGTTTAGGAGGAGAAGTGAAGAAGTGGTTTAAAGGCCTACCTCCTAATAGTATCCATAATCTTCCCTCTTTACATAAAATCTTCATAAACAAATGGGAAGTCAAAAGCAACCCTCTCAAAATATTAGCAGAATACAAGAACCTTAAAAGAAATCAGGGAGAGAGTGTCCATGACTATTCTACTAGATTTAACAGCGTATACAATGCTCTTCCACCTCACATGAAACCTCCCCAAGGAATGGCCTTAGTGAAATACCCTGAATGATTTTATGCTGACATGGCCTATTAGTTAAGGGAGAGAGATTATAACACATTAGAAGACATGCAAAAAGGAGCAGTGAGTGTAGAATAAAACCTGGTTGAAAAAAGAGCTAGAATGAGGGCTAAAAAGAAGGTAACCTATAGGGATGACACTGCAACTTCTTCATCTGATTCCAAATATGATAGCCTAGCTAAAAACATGGAAAGGATGGAAAGAATGATGGAGAAAATGGTTATCCAAGTCAATCATCAGAGCAGAAACCAAAATCAAAACCAGAACCAAAAATTTAGGAGAAACAATTCCACAAATAGACAAAGAGACTCTGATCAACAAGTCATACCTCCATTCCAAGAGAATTTCCTTGATGAAGACGAGGGAATAATAGAAGAATCAAAGGGAACCATCATAAACATGGTGGAAGTAGATAACCAAGATCACACCTTTCCTACAGAGGGTAATCAGACCTCATACTCACATTGGGATGAGGAAGGGTTAGAATATCAAGACTAGAGGTTAGGATTCAAAAATTCCATCATGAAAGTCTGAGAACAATATGATATCATAAGAAAAAGGAGCCTAGGCTCTCCCAAAACAAAATCTTCTGAAACCACCATCAAGAAAAGACCTGAAAAGACTCCTAAAGAAACTGCTGAAAGTAACAAATCAGCAGCTAAGAGTTCTGTAAAAAACAAATAAAAAGACATCCAAACTACTGATAAACCAAGTCAAGAAACTAGCAGCACTAGCACTGCAGCTAATTCTCCTGATAAAACAGCTTCAAACATTGTACATAGTGAGAATCAGCAAGCTGATTCTGCCAATAAAATAGTGGCCAATAAAACAGAATTGAACCTTTCAAAGAGTCAGTCTCCTTTCAATTTAGAGAGTGAGATTGCCAAAATCAAAATTTCAGTTCCTCTCACTGAGTTGGCCACCCAAGATGTATATAAAGGTCAAATTTTTAAATCTTTAAACTTAGGAGAAAACAGTGACACTGTCAATTTAAATGATGATCAACTAGCTCTTTTGTTTGGTCCAAGAATCGAAGGGAAATTTCAGGAAGGAGTAGTGCCTCCCTTCTATGTTAGTCTCAATATCCATGAAAAAATTCTGCATAATGCCATGCATGATTCTGGGGCCTCACACAACCTTATGCCAAAGGTGATTATGGAAAAGCTAGGCCTAGAGATAACCAGACCTTATAAGGATTTATATTCATTTGACTCTAGCAGAGTGAAGTGCCTTGGCCTAATCAAAGATCTTTGTGTGAATTTGACCCAAATCCCAGCCAATTGCATGGTAATGGATGTTGTAGTGGCAGATGTACCTCCTAAGTATGGAATGTTGTTGTCAAGGACATGGGGTGCCAATCTGCAAGGTACAATGTAGATGGACATGACATATGCCACAATCCCTGTCTTTAGCCAGCTTAGAAGACTGTATAGAGAGGCACACATGAAGTTTATGGTTAGCAGCCCTGAGAAACCTGAAAATTCACCTCTGTACTCTGTCCATACAGATCTGGAATCTTTTATCCTTTACAATGATGAATTTATAGATGAGCCAGAGCTAGAAGACATAAATTTAAACGACAGAGTAGAGCCCATAGATCTTAACACAATGGCGGCTCCAGATGTAGAGGAAAATGAGAGAGAAACTTTAGAACAGTGTACTGAATTGAATGACTAGAGTGAACAAAACCAAGACTACAAACCGCAGATTACTCATCACTCTGAACTCCATGCAAATCTTGAAGAACAAAACATTACACATCATAGTGTAGACCTCAGAATATTACATAAGGGCGAACATAGCATTAGGGATGAAAATGATGATAAGTCCGCAAACAATCCCTTATGGAGAATGAACTTTGATGGGTCTTGCACTAGAAAGAATGCATGAGCTAGAGTATGGTTGCACAATACTGAAAGCAATTATGCTGAGAGTCATGCCTTCAAGCTAGATTTTAAATGTACAAACAACATTGTAGAGTATGAGGCTCTCATCCTAGGATTGAATCTTTTGAAAAAAATAGGAGCCCAAAGGATAGTTGTACATGGAGACTCTGAATTAGTCATCAAACAAGTGAACGGAGAGTACACTGCAAAGCATCCTAGGGCATATAGAAATGATGCCATGGATCTGTTGAAAACCTTCGTAGAATATGAGCTTGTGTTTATCCCTAGGGACTAGAACATTTTTGCAAATGGATTGGCCTGCGCCGCTAGTTCATATCAGAGAATACCTAGTGATAGAAGGATCATTATTCAAACAAAATATAGACCATCGGTGCCAGATAATGAGAAAAATTGGTAGGTCTTTGAGCGGGAGAAACATATAGAGGATTTCTTGCTTTGCAGGAATGAGTTCGAATTGCCAGGGCCGGGCTTTAAGTCTAATGAAAGCAGTTCAGATAAAGAGCCTCCTGATGAAGAAAAACCATCATGTTCTGTAGAAATAAACATGTTAACGAAAGAAATTGGAATGCAAACAAAAGAATACATAAACGCAGAAAAACAAGACATAGAGGTGCTGTAGTCCAAAGATAAAAACATACCTAGAGGACTAGCGCCCCTTGAGGACCTTTTTAATTTTAATGATGTGGCAAAGAAGCCCACTATAGAACACATTGAATTAGATGTTGAAGAATGCAATATAGGCAACGAAGAGAAGCCTAAAATGATTAAATTAGCTAAATCCTTGCCAGCACACATCAAGAAGAAATACATTGATTTATTTAAAGTGTTTTTTGATGTGTTCACTTGGAGCTATGAGGACTTAAAAGCCTACGACACATAGATTATCCAGCATAAGATCCCATTGAAAGAAAACCAAAAATCGTTTAGGCAAAAACTGCACAGAATTAACCTAGTACAACTGCCTCTTGTAGAAAAGGAGATCAAGAAAATGTATGAGCCAGGAATCATAGTGCCTGTGAGGTTTTATGATTGGGTATCTAACCTTGTAGCTGTGAGGAAAAAGACAGGAGAAATTAGACTGTGCATTGATATTAGAAACCTTAACAGAGCCTCCTTAAAGGACAATTACCCTTTACCCAAAATGGAACACATCCTATAAAGGGTAGTCGGTTCAAAGAGGATTTCCCTGTTAGACGGTTTCTCAGGGTATAACGAGGTCTTAGTACTCCCTAAAGATCAACTAAAAACAACTTTCACCACTCCATGGGGCACTTTCATGTACGTGAAAATGCCTTTTGGACTAATGAACGCTGGTGCAACCTTCCAAAGAGCTATGGACATCGCGTTTTCAGAAGAAATAGGGCACTTCATCTTAATTTATCTCGATGACATAACAGTTTATTCCAAAACCAATGAAGAGCAACTTATACATCTGAGAAAAGTATTTGAGAAATGTAGAAGGTTCGGTCTATCTTTAAAACCCAAGAAGACAGCATTCGGGCTTGAAGAAGGTAAGCTTCTTGGCCATATTATATCAGAAAAGGAAATTAAAATAGACCCAAAAAGAGTTGAGGGAATACTGCATATTAGCCACCCAAGAAACATAAAAGAATTGCAGTCCTTTATTGGGAAATTTAACTTCTTAAGGAGGTTTATTCCCAACTTAGCAGAACTCCTAAGAAATATGACTAACATGCTTAAGAAAGAAGTGGGAGTTAAGTGGACTGTAGAGGCCAAAAAATCTTTTGAATTAGTTAAACATGCACTCACCCAGGCACCGGTCCTAATCAGCTCAGATTTCACAAAATATTTCCTTATATTCTCCTTTGCATCAGAGCATACAGTGGCTGCTGTCTTGTTGCAGAAAAATCCAGAGGGACAGGAACAACCAATCGCTTTCTTTAGCAAAGCATTGAGAGATACACCCTTGAAATATAACATAATGGAAAAACAGGCTTACGCTTTGGTAAAGGCCTTAAAGGACTTCAGGGTGTATATTCTGCATTCTCACATCATTGCCTATGTGCCTAACATAGTGGTAAAAGAAATTTTGTCCCAAGACCCAGATGGAAAGAGGGGCAAATGGATTGCTGTAATATTAGAGTATGATTTGGAGATCAAACCCACAAAGCTGATCAAAGGTCAAGGCTTGGCCCAATTAATGGCTGAATCTGACTTACAAGCCCTTGACATAAACATGGTAGATGCCTTGGATGAACATGAAGGATTACCTGCTCCCACTATCGAAGAACAATTCTAAAATATACCTTGGTATGCTGAAATCTTGTATGTACTTACAAATCTTAATGCCCCTCCTGATTTATCAAAGACAAAGGCCAGGTTTTTAAAGTTAAAAGCCAAAAACTATTGCATTTTAAATGAATGTTTATACTGGAAAAATGAAAATGGCTTGTTGCTTAAATTTTTTCCTGAAGTGGATGCAAAGAGGATCAAACATGAGTTCCATGAAGGGGAGTGTGGAGGCCATCTGTACTGGAAAACACTGCTAAAAAAATCCTTACTGGCCCACCATTTTCCAAGATGTACATAAAATGATAGTTTCTTGCCACAAGTGCCAGATCTTTGAGGGCAAAAGAAAACTCCTTCCTTTACCATTACAATCTATCACTGTTGAAGCTCCTTTTCAACAGTGGGGCCTAGATTTCATAGGTGAAATCCATCCTACTTCATCTGCTTAACACAAATGGATTCTCACAGCCACAGAATATTTCACAAAATGGATAGAGGCCATCCCTACTAGGAATGCCACAAATTTTGTCATTATAAAATTCCTTGAAGACTATATCCTATCTAGATTTGGCTGCCCTAGGAAGATTATCATTGATAATGCTGCTTCTTTTGGTTCAAAAAAGATGATTGATTTTTGTCACAGGTATCAGATTTCACTTGGTCATTCTACTGCTTATTATCCTTAGGGTAATGGGCTAGCAAAATCATCAAATAATATTTTGGTGACCATCATCAAGAAGCTGCTTGAAGAGAACAAAAAATCATGGCATAACAAGTTAGTGCATGCTTTCTGGGCAGATAGGTTGACAACAAATAAATCCATCGGAATTTCTCCATATCAGCTTGCCTATGGGGCAGATGCAGTATTCCCTACCAGCCTAGGGGTACCAGTGATAAAATTGGTCCAAGAAATACAGTCAGAAGAAGACAACATGGTAAGGAGGATCAATCAAACAATACATCTCCAGCAAACAAGAGAAGAGGTCTACAACAGAGCTCAAAAAGTGCAAGAGAACATCAAAAAATTGTTTGATAAAAGAACAAAAGCTTGTGACTTCAAAATCGGAGACAAGGTACTTAAGTGGGACTCCAGGAGAGAGGACAAGGTTAAGCATGGAGAATTTGACAATTTGTGGCGAGGTCCTTACATCATCTAGTCCACCATTGGTCCCAATGCCTTTTTTCTGCAATAATTAGATGGTACAGATTTGTTTGGGGGTCCTGTCAATGGCAGGATGCTCAAGAATTATTACTGCTGAGTTCTAGTTTAAATTGTTCACCTCCATTGTAAATACCATTTCTTTGTTTAGTTTCAAAAAAAAAAAGAGAAAAAATATGCAAAAAAAAGAGAAAAAAAGGTTCAGACATGCTTAAAACTTGAACCTCTGAAGTTCCAAAGAATGGCTCAAATCAGCTCAAAACCGAGCCAAGGAAAGGGAAAGGCTAGTTCTAATATGCTCAAAGCCTGAACCAACAAAGAAAATAAGAAGAATAAGCTCTAACATGATCAAAACCAGAGCTGAAATGAAGAAGAAAAGTGACACAAGCTCAAAATCTGAGTCACAAGAAAAAGAAGGATGCTCTAAAGTTTCACAATCTCAAGCCTTCACATTTTGGTTTCAATTTCCTGCAAATTTCGGTTCATGTGCAACTGTCTTTATGCCATGGACCCACAACAAACCAGACAGTCTAATCCTGGTTTGACTGTTTTTCATTTTTTGTTGTAGAATGTAGAGAAAGAAATCTGCTAGACAGTTTAATCCTAGTAGATATTAGTGTAGGTAGAGAAGCTGAGGCCAACTGTCTAATCCGGTCTCATGGAGGAATAAGGGTAGAATTAGATTATTTTTTATGATTTAAATAAAAAATTAATGATGAAGAAGGTCTGCAAGTCTAAATGCACCTTGAAGAAAAAATGTTAAGACTATAACATGGGTAGGTAGATTGTTTGGGAGAATATTTTCTGCTAACTATATATCCATCATGTTTGTAGCAGCTGATCAAAGAAGAAAAATATGGTTAAATATTAGGCATCTAGCCTAATTTCGAAAGATTATTCTCTGAAGTTCTTGACACCTTCAAGAAGATGCCATCCCCATGGGGAGCCACTGTTAGCCACCTATAAATTTTTGTCAAGCAAACAGGTGGCTAAAAATGTTTCTGAGCCTTCAAGAGAGACATTTTCTTTGAAAATATATCATCCTTGAAGACTCTAGGTGTTTTTTGCCTTTAAAAGACCCTCATTGTTGTTTCCATTGAAGAACCTTGCTGTTTTGTGAAAAATAATGCTTCAGAAAACCTCTGTAATTGCCCATTTTCACTAATTTCCCTTCATTTTCATTAAGCCTATTTTTCCTCTTTAAAACCTCCATATCCCTCTAAAAAGCCTCCAAAATCCTTTTAAGCCACTAAAAAACCTTTTTACAGGTTTAAAACACCCTTTTCCCCTTTATCGAAAGCTAAGAAATTCCTTGAAAAACCTTCATTTTGGCTTTAAAAACCCCTTTTTGCATTGAGGCCTTAAGCCCCTTTTGGCTTAGCCCTTAGCCCCTTTCTTTGCATATGACCTGCGCCCAAGACCAGGCACAAAATCCCCCTGGCGCAATCGCAATCGGGCTTTCATGTTGGCCTTTTCCTTTGTTTCTTATAATTTTCTGATGTGATGGACTTTGTTCTGTAGACCTCCGCTTCAATATTGACCGTCGATCTTTAGAGATTTAACGGTGAGCGCTGATATCGCATCACACCCATAACATCTTTCCATTACACCTCCGCTGCAATCTCCACTGTTGATCATCCATACAGATCCAATGGCCTGCACTAACTCACATAATCGGCAATCGCAAGTTCTCTTCTCCATGCTCTTTGCCCCCTCCGATGCCGATCCTGCGATTAGATCCTGACCGTTGAATCCACAAGAACCAACAGTCAGGATCACGTCGCGTTCCGCCCATGTTTCAATGTCATCACCTCGCCGATTTAGTCTAGACCGTTGAATCCACAAGAACCAACGACCCAGATTCAATCACGCTCTGCCTCCTGTGCCCTCCATCATTCCCCCTCTGATCTAATCTCAACCGTTGATCTCTCCAATGATCCAACGGTCTGCGCTAAATCGCAAATCGCAAAATCAAAGAACCACGGATTTTTTGCCCCTTTCCTTTCTCTGATGTGATTACATCTATGCTATCTGTTCCGGAAGATCTGACGGTCCAAATTGCATCACACACCGCCTTTCCCTTTCCCCTTTCCATTGTTCCACAGATCCCCGATCAAATCTTGGTCATCCATTCTACAGATCCAACGGTCAAGATTTAATTCGCCGTTGGCTTTTCCCACCTTATCACCCACACATCTTTCCATATCGTGCTCTCATCTCCACCGTCAGATCTCTCTTCCCTTCATCCAACGGCTGAGAATTCATATCACGTGATTTCTGCATCCGAGGTTTAATGTTTCAAAATTACGCGATAAAAGCGGTTTTGGGGAGGACATGTGTCAGGCAGCGAGGTATATCGCGTTTTTTTGGGAAAATTTTGAAACCACTTCGAAAATATGAGAAACCAACAGTTTTTCCGCTAAAACCACCTTTCCCCCTTTGCTTCCGAAAGGCTCTATATGAAGATCTTGACCGTTGATCTGATCTAGATCGACAACTCACATTTCATCGTGTTCCCATCCATATTTCTTTCTTCGGACCTTCCAAATGATTCCTTCAAAAGATCTCCACCGTTGATCTCTTTCGTGATCCAACAGTCCACATTCACTCTTCCTCCGCCCTTCCGGTCCCACCACCAAAGGCCCCGATATCCTTATTTTTTCCCTTTTTCCTTTGTATTCGCCCAACATTAAACTTTTGTGTTTTTAACACTAAAGTTTTTTCTTTCACCCAAATTCAGGCTGATCAACTGCACTGGTAAATCTTTACTGTTGATCACCATCCACCATTCTAATCAGACGGTCTAAAACCTCCCTTGCACCAGACTTTCATCAGCTCAGTGTTTCACCATTCCACCATGATTTTCACCCGTTTCTTCGCTGCTGCCACTATTTTCATCATTTCTCTCCATCCTCCACGGGCCTCCAAAGCATCCATCCTCCCTCCCGCATGGATTTCTTAACATGTTTATTGTGTTTTTGCAGGGTTATAGACGTTGAAAACCGTTATTTCTACACATTCACTGTCATGGCGATACAGGGCGCAGAATGCCATTTTTTTAGAGCCAAAGATAGTAGGAGAGACATCGAGGAAGAGTTCGAAGCATGTTTTTATCCAAATCAGAGTTATTGACTCTGTTTCAAAACCTTCCGGTTCCATTGAAACCTGCATATTCACAGACAAGACAGAAGAGAAGTGGCAAAGAGTATCAGTGAAAGATTAAAAGGATTTAAAGCCTATTATTGAATATTAATGTCATAATCAAGTGTTTAAAGGACGAAGATACAAATTGAAGACCTTATGAATGATCCAGAAGGCCTAATAAGGCCTAAAGCGCATGAAACAAGCCATATCAGTGTTCCACATCAGTAAAATGTTCTTTCCCAATAAAGGACAAGTTCCCATAGTATTTTTTATTCTCCATCAAGTTCCTGAGAAGATCACCACCCTGACAGAAGTCCTAAGATTTCCAGAGCATTAGTTACACAGTATGCGAGGCCTGAAGTCGTTTATCTGCCTTACATGTCCCATTGTACAAACAGAGTACCAATTGCCAGAGAGTACTCCAAGAACATACCTTTGGAGTTATTTTCCACCTGTCGAAGACGAATTATTCATCCAAAGAGTACTGAAAGTCAATACGGGATATTAAAACAGAATGGGCCTCAAGCACTCTTCTTCCTCTGTTTTAATGTTCCATTTAAAGTTCTATCTACCTCTATTGCCACACTTTCAGCTATAAGAACTCATGAGAAACACTTGTTGTTGGTTGGTTATCCGTGGATTGTAATCTGTTCCTTCGAGATAGAGTTCTCTGTGTATTAGTTGTAAAATAGGCTGGGAGATGATTTCTGGTTGATATCAAGCTGTCGGAAAATGATGTATGTGACTGGTGTTGCTCTTTAATATGACAAGAATGTTCATTGGATCCTGATCTAAATCAGTGGTGATGTGTTCTATCTTTGTCAATGTTTTCCCTCTGTTATTCATCATATTTCATTTCTCTGATAAGAATAAGTAATCGAGCATACGATATACTACTGTAAAGTACCCTAATGCTTCCTACTCTTCTTATCTTTGATGTTTTCTACTAATTGTGTGATCTAAGAATGAATTCAAGATAATTTAACCGGTATAGTAGTTGGTTCTCCCTGCTTACTGATGTATGAATTTAGAGTTTGTTTTTAGATGTTCTTGACTGGTTTTAGCTGAAAGAATTGGGATACTGGGAGTTTTAGAGTTGGTTCTATCCCACTAGGGTTCTTTTCCAATAGTTTAGCCTTTCTAAGATCCCTTAAGTTGAATGTCAAAAGCATTGAAAGTTAAAAGTATTTCTCTGATCTTAGGCTTCACTTTGTGTCAAATCTTAAATGTTTTCTATTGTATGAAGAGTTAGCCTCATAGGAGTTTGGTCATAGATGGTTAAGGCATGCCCCGTCCCTAGATTTTCTCCTAAGTGGTCACCTTGGAAGGTTTCCTTGTCATTCACCTTCATTTCCTTATTGTTTCATCCCATACTATCATCTTTAGAGATCCTCTGTTTTAGATGACTAGCCCATTTGAAAGCCTTGGATATTGAATTGCAAGTAAACCCTTTTATGACCCCATTGCCCAATGGACTTGAGTTTTCTTTAAATTATCTCCTCATTGCCAAAAATCCTTCTTTGCTAACTCCTTTACCTCATATTTAACCCTTCTTTCATGTTTCCAACCAAACAAACAAAACAAAACAAAAAAACAACCCTTGTGCCCTATAACTAGCCTAATACCTTAAACTGAACTTCAAAGATATATATTTCTTTGCCTTTTATAGAGAAATCCCTCTCTGGATCCAAGAGGGCTAGATCCTGAGATCCCAAAGTGGTTTGATGTTGTATTGTCTTTTGGTATTTCCAAACCTACCAAAACACAAGAACCACAACAAGTTAAATTTAGCATGTCAGTATCATTTCCTAAGTTCAAGACTTTCAACACTTGGGATTTATACACTCCTTGGGCTACTAGTTCAGTCGGAGGCATGGTTATCTTAATTTTAGCAATATCCCCCTCAAAGCTGAAAGGGATTTGAGTCTTAGACATATTTGCATCAGTTTTGTCAGCCACTTCCTTCTCCACAAGTTTGGTTTGCTGATTTTGATCAGGTGTTTTAGATAATAGAATTTTTTTAGGGCCAATAGTAGAGGTACTAGGGCAGCTTGTGTCACCACTTTGCTGGCTGATTTTTTCTTTGCTTGGGTCAATTTTCTTGGCTATGCTATTTACATTTTCTTATGTTCCCTTATGACTGTTTTCTAGAACTTTCCCAGCAGCAATATCAATTTGGTGTTTCTTAGAGGCTTCTTGGTTTCTTTTGCTCTTGAGGTCATATTGCCTATGGACTTCCATAATGGAATTTTCCAGTCCTAATTAGTAATATTCAAAGTCTTCACAATCTGTTTGAGTTTGATCAAAGGCAAAAATGCCTTGTTCTTCTTCTGTGAGAAAAACTTCATTTTCATTATCAGAGCTTATTAGGTTTACATTGTTCTCTTCAGTTTCTTCAACCTCTCTTCCTTATCCATTTACATAATTATCTTGGAAAGGTGGCCTAATGTTTTGATCATTTTTTCTTGGCCAGTTTTGGGGAGGATCTCTTCTAAAGTTTTGAGCTCTATTTCTGTTCTGGGAATTAGCTCGGTTGTCCTTAGGAGGTGTCTTTTCATTTAAGTTTATCCTTTCTATCATTCTCTCCACAGTTCTCATTAGGCTGTCTATTTTAGAGTCAGATGAGGAGGTTGAGGGCATGGTTTCCTCTTTGTAGGTCACTCTCCTTTCCGATATCAACCTAGCTCTCTTTTCAATTAAGTTTACCTCTGCACTAATAGCTTCTTTTTTCATTTCTTCTAAGGTTTCAGGGTCTCTTTCTCTCAATTGGAAAGTCATGTCAGGGTCAAAACCTTCAGGAAATTTCACTAGAGCTAGGCCTTGTGGAGGTTTCATGTGAGGTGGGAGGGCATTGTATACACTGTTAAACCTGGTGCAATAGTCTTGCACACTTTCCCCTACATTCCTTTTAAGATTGTTATATTCAGACAAGATTTTGAGGGGATTTTTATTGACTTCCCACTTGTTTATGAAATTTTGGTAAAGGGAAGGGAGATCATGTATTGAATTAGGAGTTAATTCTTTGAACCATTTTTTGGCCTCTCCTCCTAAACTTTGTGCAAATATCCTCATCTTAATGGTTTCTTCTTCTATCTCCATGTAATCAAAAGCATCATTGATTCGATTTACATGCTGTTGGGTAGTGATGGATTCGGCCCCTGTGAAATGAGGGATCTTGGACTGATAGTCATTTCGAAAAGGCACTAAGGGTTGATTTAAGGCCAAGGGAGCATACCAAGTTGCCACGATGGGAGCTAATGGAGGATTTACAAGAGGAGGGTTAGTGAAAGGAGGTGTATGATGAAGTGGGGTAGTTTGCACAATGGTGGTATGGATGGGTGTGGTGGAAGTACTTGGACCACCAAACTGATTTTGAGTAGATTTGGTATGGAAAGAGTTGAAGTGATGGAGAAACTAAAAGTCAGGTGGTGTGGAAGGAGAGGCTTCTCTACTATAACTCTGCTGCAAATCTAAGGGTTCAAGGTCAGTTTGGTCAATATCAGTTTGAGACCTATTTCTGAAGAGGTTCCTTGTATGGTGTAAGTCAAACTGAGGATCTTGCAAAGCTGTAAGATGTTCAGGTACAGAGCTTGCTCTATGGATGGTCCTAATAGTGGTCAAGTTTCTAGATCTAGAAGTTTGCCACAAAATCTTTTTTGGGTCATCAACTATGTTGGGAGGGTTTGGGTCCGGATGAGATCTGGTATTGATCCTATGTGAAGCCAGATTTCAAATTTCAAATTTCAAAATTCAGAGAGGCTGAAAGTTTTAGTATTGTTTTTGGAAGGCTGACCTCTCTTAATGCTTGGTAAAATCTTACAGTATATAAGTGGGTTCATAAGCTTCTTAGGGTTGGTGTGAAACAAATATAGGAAGTCAAATGAGTGTTAATAAAGTAATAGGCCTACTGGAGGCTAGAGGAGTCGCCAGGTGGATATTTTTTGTTGTTTTAAGAATGTATGTTTATGGTCCACCACCAATAACTGACAAGAAACCAATCTAAGGGTGTTTTGGGGTTTTCTGAGTTCCTAGAGGTATTCCTAAGGTTTGTAAGAGTGTCCTAAAACTGAGTCATCATTTTTCTAGGATGGTGAAACAAATAGAGTCTACTCTATGGCTGATAGTTTGAGTTCTCTATGATTTAATAAGTGTATCTGAAGTCCTAAGGGGTTCTTACTTTGTCACTGACTCAGAAAGTCCCACCGTGATCGCTAGAATGTTAGTGTGGTGATGAGGTGGCAGATTCATTGGATTTTCTAAGTCAAATTGAGGGTCTAAAGAGTCTTAAGAGGTATTCAGGAAATTATATACTCAGAAGGTCCCATGGTGATTGCTAGAATGTTAGTGTGGTGATGAGGTGGAAGATTAATCACTGGGTACTCTTTAACAAGGGATTCTGGAGTCCTAAGGGATACTTAGATTGTCACTAACTTAGAAAATCCCACCGTGATCGCCAGAATGTTAGGGTCCCATGATTTGGCAGATTGGTAGACCAAATGACAGGGTAACATGGAACTAGTCTTTGGAATCCTAGGACCTAGCCTTCCTGGACTTAGAGAGGGCTCTCTCTATTGGTTGCAAAGGATGTGTTCTTTTTTCTTTAGGGTTTTGATTTTAGGCTAGTTATTAAGTATACGGTTTGTTGATTGTTTTGGTTGGGTAAGATGGTCAAGTAGGATAGGTGGAGTGAGAGTCTGTCAAAGCCATTGGGCTATGGAGTCAAATGAAAGTCAAGGGTGTCTCATTGATGAATCAGAGTGCAGTGCAAGGATAATCTAGCAAGGTTAGTGGATCCTTAAGGTTATGAGTGAAATGGGATGGACATCAAATTTGGGAAAAACTAGGAGGTCTTACATGCTGATAGTTAAAAGTTATAACTCATGAGGTAGGGAAAACCATTAAGTTCAATGAACAATACTTAAACTGATAAATATCCAAGATAAACATTCCAGTGAAACATAGAAAGCATAAGAGCTTCTAACTTTAGTAAATTCACCTTCATAATTTGGAAAAAACATACAAGATAGCACAATAACTCAATCTATGTGTTGGGAAAAATAATGAGGGGGGGGGGGGGGGTGAATCAGTATTTAGTGCAGACTGAATTTTTTTTACTTTTTCATACTCTAAAACCCATACGCTACTTTACTGAACCCAACTCGCGTATACACGTGGATATCCTGAAGGAAACTCACATATGTCCAGAGATCTTATTATGCATTTAATTCTTTACTTAGATCATTGCATCATTCTTTCATCAGATGTTTAGTAAGCAGTAAACATGTGTAGTAATAACAGAATAAACCATCACACATAAGCAACACACATGAACACCAGGATTTAAGGTGGAAACCTAATACGGGAGAAAACCACCGCTGCCGTCGTCTCAGTCTTCAATATTTTATTATAAAGAAAACATCTTACAACTATGTACTAGCGCAGACTCATACCAGCACGCAGGCACCCACCTGCAGAAGGATACAACCTTCTCTCGTTTACCAGCCTCTCCTGGAAGGGAGCTACAACCCCCTGCTCTCGTTTACCAGCCTCTCCTGGAAGGGAGCTACTACCCCCTTCTCTCGTTTACCAGCTACCACTGGAAGGGAGCTACAACCCCCTCACTGAAGGCTTCGACCTCGCACCACCATGGACCACGTCGACGAATTTTCAAACTGGATCCAACAGCTTCCATACAACACAACTTGTAGGCCACTTTTCATCATATTTTTAGACTGGACCCACTCCACACATTTAAGCTCAACATTCATCAAACTGAAACTTATAACCCCATCAATTCATTCATTGAACCATCAATCAATCAACCAACTACTTGATCTTCAATTAACATAATCAACAGCATATTCATCATTCAAACAACCCAGTTCTGTATGAATACATCATTGACAGATAACAGTAAAACAACAAAAAAGATCAGACATTTCATTCCACTTACTTAAGCAAACCCTATATTCCATACACGCTTTTACTTCACTGAACCTGTGTATGTACACACTTTCATGCACACCAACACGCGTATACTTCTGTGCATTCTTCAGAAAACCCTAACTGCTCATACACGCTTTTCCTTGAGCAGACCCGCGTATACACGCACTTTTAATGAAGCGAACCTGCGTATACATCTGTAACTTTTCATGACTGTGCAGCTCTTCAGATCAGATAAACAACTCGGATTTCATCCTTTACTTCAGAAAGTATTTCACCTCATCTCAGATCTAAACATTCCATAAACAGATCTAGAAAATACATATACATTTTAGATCTAGAGATCCCTCTTCATCACTTTCTTCATAGGTGAATTATTAATTCAGATAAATCAAAAAAATGTTACCCATTCCATTCAGATATACTTTAGAGTGAAGCATTCATTAAAACCCAGACTTATGCACACACTTGCACTATGATTTTCTTCTCCTTATATAGATTTATCTTTTGTCAATACCATGAGCCAAAACCACACAACTTCTGATGGTATTCCTGGACTCGGATCAAATATATAATCAAGCGTCATCACTTTGGGTCAATACCATGGTAATGTCCCCTAGTTTCCTAAATTTAGAGTGCAAACGGCATACGCTACTTGTCACGTACATTTCCGTGTGCATTGTTTACTTCACTCTAACAACCTTTCGTATGCATTGAGACATACTTTGTTCAACATTATTCCGGCATTTTCTTATTTTTTCTTCGCTACTTCCTTACCGATTCAGATACATCAGAGTTACATCATTAACAACTCATCAAGTCAGTTTCCATCAAGGACAACTTCATCAAGCAGGTTCCATCAAAGTTAACACATTGTGTCACATTTCCAACAATCTCCCCCTTTGGACTTGATGGCAACCATGATGGTGTTTGATCACCACAACAGATAGATACATTGATTATAACCATTATGCAAACACCATGATACTCTCCCCCTATTCAAACACCATGTTACTCGCCCCCTTTGACATCAAGGGCAAAGGGCAGAGCAAAGCCAAAACAAGGTTTTTCTTCTCTTGTAGAAAGAAGAGCTTTGTAGATCTGACGTGCATTGAAGTTACCATGCTCCCCCTGAGTTCATGCTGAAAACATATTTTTCAATGAAGTACATGACTCTATGACCTTTCCTATCACCAAGGACTCATACTTACATCAATGATCCAACCAAGTCGATTTACCTATGTGACTCCAGTACCCAACCAAGTGGGTTTACACATTTTTGACTCAACTACCCAACCAAGTGGGTTTACAAATTTGATCAAGTCCTTACATGACTGAATATTACAATTTTACATCATAGGTCTTAGCATGACCTTTTCATCAAAATACAAATATGAATTTTTATGACCAATATCAGAAAGACCTCAAGAGAGAGATCATATTTCAGAACCATCATAATGCCAACAATGCATTACTTTCCATATGACCAATGCTCCCCCATAGCTTTTGCATTCTGAACACTTTCAACAGCAAATCATCAAGGCATTTTTATCAAATGTCAGAGAATGAAACAAAATTATGAGAGCTGAAACATCACCAGAGATACCAAACATCACTGCAGCTGTGCTGAAGAATGCTGACCCAGAATTTTTTTTCAGCAACCACCCATATGCGGTTTTCTGTGTATAAACTCGTGTATATACGCGACTGTCTTTCAAGAAACCCGCGTATCCAATTTTAATCTTATGAATTTAAGCAGATCTGATCTTCTGTATGGCAGAGACTATTCCCAGCTTTTGTCTGAGATATTTGAATGCTTCCCTGGGATATATGAGAGAAGAAAGATAGGACAATGTAGCTATGTTTTCAAGTGTCATCCAACATATTTAGCATAAGTTCATCAGTAACCAGGCCTTCAGACTTTTTGCAGCATCAACAAATTCTTCCCAATAGGAATTATCACACCAGAACAACTTCTTCAATAGACAATATGTGTCAAGAAATCATCCATGTGATCTAAAATCACCAAGATCTTCAAGATTCATCATGATGTAATATGTGTAAGAAAAAGGTCTCAACCATAGCAACAAATTCTGCACGATCTATTCTTATCTCTCAATCATAAGACTTCCAACTCATCCATGTGTGAAAACAAAAGATATTCTTCAGCAAAAAGCAAACAGGGCTCATCCATAATCTCATCATAAGAAACCATGTATCATGTCATCATCATTTGAGCAAGAACTAAGGAATAATTAGATACAACACCAACAATGCAATCATTAGTTGTTAGACTCGATTTCTCCTCCCCCCGAACCTCGTGCTCCCGATATTTGGGGCTATCTTGCATTTTTCATCGCAAAAGCATAGGCGATCGTCTCAAAGTAGAATCCCTCGTGTGTATACACGGCTTTATTTCACTAAACCCGCGTATGGAAAGTGAAATATAGAAAATTTCACAACTTATCTCCCCTGTGAAGATAAATTACTAATCCCTATAATGTATCTCACATCACTCCTATAGTCATTATGAGAAGTAGGCTTTAGAAGCGGATGGCTGCAGTAGGATTATTATCCCCTATGTTTTTGACCGGTCCTCCTTCCTTTTCCATATTTGCTTGAAGTTTCTTATTGTGTGCTGGAAATTGTCCAATTTCTCAGATCTGTTCATCCTGCATTATTTTTCTACATGTCCATACTTGTTACAGGCATAACATCTTGCATGACCAGAAAAGTAAGCATAAGGATCATAATGTGGTTTTCTATTCTTACTTCTATTGTAATCAGCTACTTTATGACCATACTTGCTACATGAAAAACAATATCCCTTGAAGAAACCGGAGTACCTTTCTGTGTAGAATCTATTTGTATGTGACTGAAACATTCTACTTCTGCAATTGGCTACAACATGCCCATAATTATGACATTTAAATCATTCAACATTATTGATGCTTCTGTAGTTAGGAGGGAAAGATTTCTTTTGAGAGTTCATGATTGTCGGTTGACCTTTTGTTTCTTCCAACACTTCAGGTTTTGCATTGATATCCTTTGAACCTTTATCACTTCCCTGTGAACTAGATTCTCCTTTAATAGTTTCATGAAAACCAAGATCAAATTTAACAGAGGGAGACCTTTGAATACTAAGAAAATTGTCCAGAATCTTAGTACTATCTTGAAACCTCAAGAGCTTATCTTTTTCTTCTAATTTACCTTTCAAAATATTTACCTCAACCTCTAAACTTTGGCATTTCTTCTTCATGCTTTCTTCTTTCCTTCTTCCTTCCTCTACTTGATCATTCAATTTTAGAATCTCTTCTTTCAACCCATTTTCTTGTTCTTCAAAAATTTGTAGAAGTTCTTCATTCTTCTTATTTGATTTTTCCGGATCTTCATTTAGATCGATGATTTCTGCTTCAAGTCTTTTATTTCGATTGGTTGCATAATTGTACAACCTTTGATACTTGTCTATCCACCCATTCAGTATTTCTATCCGTCCTTTCATTTGAGAGATCATCTCATTGTAGTTAACTTCTCTCTCTTTAAATGATCTTTGTTGATCTTCAACTTTAATCTTGAGAGCTTCTTCTAGATCCATAACATTACTTTCGCTATCTTTACCATTGCTTGCACAAGAAAGTGAATCACAAGAACAACATTCAATACCTGTTTTATCTTCTTCATTTTCCACTGCACATGTTTTCTGAGATATCTCCTTTTGAGTAGCCTTCTTCCTTTGCTTCCTTGCCATGAGTACTAGCAAATCTTGGTCAGGATCTTCTTCATCCTCATTTGACATTTCATCATTATCTTCATTTGCATAATAGCTCTTTCCCTTTTCAAATTCTTTCCCTTTATCATGATTTTCTTCATAAGGACATTTAGCAGCATAATGACCAACTCTTCCACAATTAAAACACTTGAAGGGAAGCTTACTTTTGAATCTTCTAGTACCTGGTTGGAGTCTCTCACAAAATTTGCTTCTTCTTCTTCTGATATGTAACTTGATTCCTTTACAACTTCCTTTTCTTTTCCTTTTTCACATGCCTTAAAGGCAACTTCTCTGATTTGAGAGGGACCTTATTTTCTCTTTTCAAAAGAAGTTAGAATACCATGTAGTTGAACAAAAGTAAGAGTTTGCAGATCTTGCCTTTCTTCAATAGAAGATACTTTTGACTCAAATTTTGAAGTCAAAGATCTTAAGACTTTTTCAACCAGAGTAATATCGGTTATGGTTTCACCCAAAATTCTCATACGATTTACAATATCATCTAGACGTAAAAAGAAACTGGCAATACTCTCATCACTATGCATCCTTAACTTTTCATATTCAATTCTAAGAGTTTGGAGTTTGGCACTTTTTACCTTTGTATCTCCTTCATAGCTTAGAATGATTTTGTCCCATATTTCTTTTTTCGAATTTAGCTGCATCACTTTAACAAATTCTGATTCAGACAGGCTTCCTAATAAAACATTGACTGCTTTGGCATTGATTTCATATTTCTTCCTTTGTGCTACATCAGTAGGAATAGTTGCTGGATACCGATAACCTTCTTCCACGATTGCCCATTCTTCTGCACCAAGACTTTGCAAATATGCTTTTGTTCGTATCTTCCAGAATAACAGAGTACTTCCATTGAATAAAGGTGGCCTTAGAGACAATACTCCTTCATGACTTCCCATTGCGACGCATCTCCTTCAAGCGACCATTTCTGCGTAAGGACCCGGCTCGAAACCACCCGTCGTGTCGAGAGGGGGGTGTGAATCCCGCATTTAGTGCATCGATTTTTTTTTAACTTTTTCGTACTCTAAAACCCATACGCTACTTTACCGAACCCAACTCGCGTATACACGCGGATATCCCCGAAGGAAACTCGTGTATGTCCGTAGATCTTATTATGCATTTAATTATTTACTTAGATCATTGCATCATTCATTCATCAGATGTTTAGTAAGCAGTAAGAATGTGCATTAATAACAGAATAAACCATCACACATAAGAAACACACATGAACACCAATATTAAGGTGGAAACCAAATTCGGGAGAAAATCACAGCTGCTGTCGTCTTTGTCTTCAATATTTATTATAAAGAAAACTTCTTACAATTTTGTACTGGTGCAGACTCATACCAGCACGCAGGCACCCACCTGCAGAAGGCTACAACCTTCTTCTTGTTTACTGCCACCTCTCCTGGAAGGGAGCTACTACCCCCTGCTCTCGTTTACCAGCCTCTCCTGGAAGGGAGCCACTACCCCCTACACTCGTTTACCAGCTACCACTGGAAGGGAGCTACAACCCCCTCGCTAAAGGCTTCGGCCCTCAGCACCATTGTGGACCACGTTTCATCAATTTTCATACTGGATCCAACAGCTTCCATACAACACAACTTGTAGGCCAATTTTCATCATATTTTCAGGCTAGACCCACTCCACACATTTAAGCTCAACATTCATCAAACTGAAACTTATAACCCCATCAATTCATTCATTGAATCATCAACCAATCAACCAACGACTTGATCTTCAATTAACATAATCAACAGCATATTCATCATTTAAATAACCCAGTTCTGTATGAATACATCATTGACAGATAATAGTAGAACATCAAAACAGATCAGGCATTTCATTCCACTTACTTCAGCAAACCCTAGATTCCATACGCGCTTTTACTTCACTGAACCTGCGTATGTACGTCGCCACACCAACACGTCGTATAACAGGCATTCTTCGGGAAACCTAACTTCTCTACACGCGCTTTTCCTTGAGCGTACTCCGCGTATACCGCTTTTAATGAAGCGAACCTTGACATACATCCTCCCAGAATTTTCGTTGACCCATGTACTCTTCGCATTAGATAAACAACTCGGCATTTCATCCTTTACCGTAAAGTATTTCGGCCTCATCTCGTATCTAAACATTCCATAAACATATCTAGAAAATACATACATACATTTTTCAGATCTAGAAGATCCCCTCTTCATCATTTTCTTCATAGGTGCATTATTAATTCAGATCAATCAATAAAATGTTACCCTTCCATGCAGATATACTTCAAAGTGAAGTATTCATTAAAACCCAAACTTATGCACACACTTGCACTATGATTTTCTTCTCCTTATATAGATTTATCTTTTGTCAATACCATGAGCCAAAACCACACAACTTCCAATGGTATTCCTGGACAGGATCAAATATATAATCAAGCGCTCAATACTTTGGGTCAATACCATGGTAATGTCCCCTGGTTTCCTAAATTTAGAGCACAAATGGGCATATGCTACTTGTCATGTACATTTCCGCGTGCATACGCAACTTCTCCTTAACAAATCTGCTTATGCATTGTGACAAACCTTGTTCAACATTATTCCGGAATTTTCTAAATTCCTTTCTTCTGTTACTTCTGAACTGATCTGTAGATACATCAGAGTTACATCATTAACAACTCATCAAGTCAGTTTCCATCAAGGACAACTTCATCAAGCAGGTTCCATCAAAGTTAACACATTGTGTCACATTGCCAACAATCTCCCCCTTAATTCATCAAGTAGGTTTCCATCAAGGACAACTTCATCAAATAGGTTGCCATCAAGGACAACACATTGCATCATATCGCCAACAGTCTTATTTCATCAAGTAAGTTGCCATCAAGGGCAACACATGCCAACACTATGAAGAGGGAACTCCTAAACATCATAAATAAAGCTATAAAGAACTCTGAAATAAGTTGGTAGACATTGACAAAGGGCAAGATCGAACGAGACCTCTTTGACTTAACCTATCAAAAAATACTCCAAAAAAAGGTTCCAAGACAGAGTTTTAGATAGTCTCAAATAAGTAGGGCATACCATGAATCATATTTGTTAACCAGCATATTAATCCATAAATGAAACTAACAAGCATAAGGATTCTTGAAGAGAAACTAAGAATTCTTCAAACACAACCAGCTGAGGAAAACATTAAGGCTATAACAATCAGGAGGACTGAGGTGCCTCAAAGAGCATATCTCAACCTATACTTTTCTGATTTATAGCAACCAAGAAGAATGAAACATAATGAGATCAAGAAAACATAAATAAGTTAAGAAGACATAACCATTCACCAAGCTAAGGAATCCTGCAAACAAGCCTCTCCATCATCAAGCCAAACAAGCTATTCATCAACCCCACAACACCAATTTCTTCTCCAAGCTCATAAAACCATGTATATTTCTCTCAAAACTCATCAAATTCCAAAAAAATACATAAGGGCCTCATGCTCTATTTATGGAGCAAAGGAGGAATAAAACCCTAAATATGGTAGGAAAATGTCAAATTCAACCATAAATGTCATTTATGGCCAAGAGACCATGCAAGGCCCAAGGCACATAATATCCTAAGAAATAAATGCTAAAATAACTATTTGAACCTAGTTCTAGAGTGTTTTTCCTCAAAAAAATAAAAAATATCAATTTGAAATTAATGAGTGTGTTTTGTTGACTTTTGGTCCAAAACACACTTAGACAATCTCTGTGCGTAGCGTCATTTCAGCAGAAAATAAGGTCTTTTGTGACTAAGCGTTGGACCCCTTCCCAACGTCGGATTTGGCTCCGTGATGGCTCGTTGGAAATCCTAATGAGTCTGATTTCTAGAAATGCTTGATTTTTCCTGAATGAGTTCCATTTACCTATCCAAAAATCAATTTTCCCAAAACTTCTTTGTGCGCAACACCTTGTCTAAAAATGAGGCAGAATGGTCAAAATTTTTATGTTTTTTGACCTTTTGGGGGGTCAAAACTTCTCCAAATGATATGAAATGTTGTGAGAAGATTGTTGGTGATGATAGGAATCCAAAAATGTAAAATTGTCAAGCTAAGGATGCACCAAATTTGTGCATAGTGCCTAGTGTGATGCGCACAGAGGCCTCAAAATTTCAAAAAAACAAAATTTTGTTCAATTTGGCCCAAAATTTGTGGAGAGGTCCCTTAAGAGGTCTTGGACACCTGCTGAGAAGCCTCAACCAAAAATCCAAGGCTATCATTCTCTTTTTCCCTTTTTAGGTTTTGTAGCTCTCTGAGGGCCTCCTTAAGTTTGGCACAAGCAAGCATGTTTTTCTTTGCATAGTGCTTGGTCATTTTCTTCTGGAAAGAAAGGTCCCTTTTCACCTTCTTGAAATGCTTGTGCTCATTTTTGTAATAATGAATGACACCTTGTGCCATCTAAAAATCTCTTTCCCACTCCCTAAGATTTGCATCTTTGGTTAAGAGTAGCAATCTGGTGGCCATCTCTTTGTCCTCATTGTCACTGTCTAGATCAATGAATTGAGGTTATTGAAAAGTTTTATTGATTCTCTTACTTCTCCTCACCTTCACCTGCTGCTCACTTCTTTCCATATTTTCCTTGCCCTTGTCCAATGGCTTGATAGCTTGAGAAGAGATGACCCTTTGCCTTTTTGAGGCAACACACACATCTCTCTTCCCTCTGTGATATGTGCATGTGAGAGGAGTGACAATGGTAGTTTTGAATGTGTTTTGATCATTGCTTTGACCCTTGTTATTTTTGTCACCAACTTTTTCATTTTTTCCATGGCTTTCATGAGTCACCTCATGCCTCATTGGGTCACTACTTTCTTGATCTTTAGCATCCTCATCATCATTGTCTTAAATGTCTTCCATACTCCCATATTGGCCTTCAAATTGATCATTACCTTCCTCACTTGCCTCACTTTTACCTTGTTCCTCATGAAGGTATTTTTCTTCATCATTTTCTAGGATATATTCACTCCCATTATCATTAGGAGGCTGATTTGTGCCATGATAGTCATGACAACTGTCATGACTATCATGACTAGCCCTTTTGCTGTCTTGATCATCATTGATTGTTTTATCAGTGTCATTTCCTTGGTCACTTCTTGCCTCTTCAAACTCTGTTTCAACGTCATCATTTCTTTTTTTTTGATCTTCTATTTCCTCATCATCTCCCTCTGTTTCTTCAATTTCATCATCTTCATTCATATGGTCACTGTTTGCACTATGACTATGCTCACTGTCATGCTCATGCACATTTTTCTTTGGCTGTCCTGTTCATCTTCTTGCTGACTGTCATCCTCATACATTTATTCACTATCTTCTTGATCTTCATCTTGCTCATTACCACCACCTTTTTCTGTACTTGGGAGTGATTCATTGGTATCACTACCATCATTTTTTTCCTCCAAGTGTTCATTGTTTTTTCCTTTATGGCTACCATGTTCATCTCTCTCCTCCATGTCATCATCATCTTCCTTCTCTTCCTCATTAAACTCTGTATCTGCCCCACTATTTTCATCACTTCCATCATCATCTTCTTGTTCCTCATTGCTGCTGTCACCTCCTTGTTCCTCATTTAACTCTATATCTGCCTCACTGTTTTCTTCATCTCCATTGTCATCTTCTTGTTCTTCATTTCTATTGCAACCCCCTTGTCCATCATTAAACTCTGTCTCTAACCTACTTTCTTCTTCATCTCCACTATCATCTGCTTGTTCTTCATTGCTACTTCCAGCATCTTCATTTGATACATTAGGAGAAGAAGTAGGAGGTAAGTTTCCTTGTGGAGAAGGCATAGGTGGAGGTGATGGAGGAGTGGAGGTAAGTGGGTGTGAATTAGAAGGAAAATTTTTCTGAATGAAGGCTTAGGGATTTGCAAATATATCATGTGAGATGAAAACTTCCCAAGGAATTCCCTGTTGCTCTAGATGTTGCAAAACAATCATCTTAACCAAGGAGTGGTGAAAAAGGCTTTGCATTTGATGGGCATAACTCATTTGCTTGACCACTGAAGCCATTTTGTTAATTCTATGATAGAGATAGTATGGTAGGTTTAGCAATTTAACCCTGGTGAAGTGCCAGCCTTATGTGATATGAATAAATCTTGGAGTACCTCCCCTCACAAGTGAAGTACTTGATAATTTGCCTCATCAGTAGGGAATATCTCTGTAGCAGGTGGGAGAATGGGAAAACATTGTTGCAGCCTTGTTGATAACTAGGTTTGAGGAAGGGCTCATAGTTTCTTAAGTCCAATTTCTTCTGCTTGAACCATCTCTCACCAATATCTGGTATTCCTGTGGCTTTAGAAATGGATTCAGATGATAATTCAAATTTTACTCCTGCTAGGTTGACCTGATGGTTTTGTAAGCTGAGAATAAACAACCTAGTCAACTCTGAGTGGTTTTGGACATGTTTAACCTTCTCACAGAATTGATAGCATCCAACATCTTGAAAACAAGTAAGTATCATGGGAGAAGAGGTGATTTGAATGGTGTCTAAAGGCTCAAACCTGTTAACCCTTCCTCCCTTGTGTTTTGGCTTGATAGGCCCTTGGCCTTCATCACTACTGGTATTGATCTCTTCTCCGGACATGGTGGCTGATTATATCCTTGAACAAAATGGTTTTTTGCTTGATGAGAGCTTTAGATCTAGGGAGGAAAAAATGAGTGATGGCGAGGGAAGATTTTAGCAAATGCGGGAAAAATGAAGTAAGTATAGGAATTCTTTCAGAGTTTAGGAGGAGGTTTAGCTTGTAATTGAGTGTATTTAGGCTAATGAAAACCCTCCAATTGGTAACTCTTTGCCCTAGAGGGTTAAATGATGGTTGGCATGAAGATTAGGGTTTAGCCAATTTAGGTTTTTAATACTCTACTTGATTATGAGAAAGATCACTTGGAGGGAAAATAAGAGGGACCACCAACCTTTTCAAACTTTGTGCAAGGGCTTGGAGGGAAAAAAAAATGATTTTGGCCACTTTTGGGCAAATCTGGCCAAAACCCCTTTGTGCGTAGCGCCACCCGACAGGCCGTTCCTGTTGGGCCTTCCCTGTGCGTAGCGTCGGGTCGGGTCGGGCGGTCGGCAGGCCTGTGCGCAGTGCTGGAGGGTTTGCGGGCGAGTTAGGTGGGTTAACGGGCCGGTCGGGCCTTCTCGATGCGCAGCACCATTGAACGGTGGGCAAGTCGGGCCCAACCCGGGCGTGTGCGGAGTGCCTCTGCCGGTGCGTAGCGCCGCCTCTCCGGTGCGTGGCGCAAATTTTTTTTGCACTGTGTCTGCCTCCTCTGTGTGCAGTGTCGACGAATATATGCGTAGCGCCTGAAACTTTTAAAAATTTTGCAAAGAAAACGCCCAGAAATGTTTTCAATGAATCTCCTCTTTTTAAAAAAAAATGAGTAGGGAAGAGGGAAAAATACCTTGATACTTCCTTTTGAAAACTAATTTCATGATCAAACCCACTTTCTAATGTTTATTTTCCCTTCTTTATTTTTCACTGTCTTTGTGGTTCTTTTGTGCTGTAGGTGGCAGAAATCTGAAAAAAATGGTTTTTTTGCCTTGGGTGGAGCATCTTGATGCTTCTCCTCAGATTGAAAAACTTTTTAAAAAGCTCAAACTATGCCTTTTACCCACATTTCGAAACATGAACCTGTTTTTGAAAAGCAAAGGTCATTTTGACAGTTTTGAGGAAAAAGGCAGACAATGACATTAGTGCTCCTTGAAGGTTTTCCTCTTTCTTTTTTTCATGGATTTCAACACCTATAAACAGTAAGATTGTGATCATTTTGGCACCTTTACCTTGGAATCTTCAGTCCTGCATATTTATGCCTTTGATTGCTTGGTGAATAAACTGAAAAGAAGAAAGTATACCTTCTTCCAACCGACCTTCTGTTATGTTTTCTCTTTGAAGTAATGAAAACCTTTTGGCGTGAAAACCCTAGCAGTTGGTATCAAAAAATTCTTTAGTTTCTACATGTGCCACCATTGTGATAAAAATTGGGTTTGTTTGACCTTATCAATCTTCCTGTAGGTAGCCATCTTTGACAGTCCTGCAGAAATGTCATTCATGGCTAGCTATCTTTTGCAGAATATACTTTTGATAAGGAAATCCTTGTTTGGAGGCTTCTCTGCTCTTTAGACCAATTACATGTTTGTTCCTTTGATCATGTTGAGAGTGAGATATCTATGGTTCCTCCTTAGTCTCTTCATCTCATGCTTGCCTCCATTTGAAAACTTTGAAATCTTTTGACTGTATTTGAAAACTCAGGCCCTTGTACTGATACTCTTCGTCATTTGTCCTTTTGGTGAGGTGGAATTAGTGCTTCTTTGTCAAACCTTTAGAGGGAAACTTGAAACCATTTGAATGCCATATGCTATTATGAAGGAGGCTTTATCATCATCATTTGACCTGTTTAGCATTCTTCCCAAAATCCTAGTTTTTAGGGCTGTTAAGAAAAAAATAAATAGTGTTGTCTTCTAAGTTCTCTAAAACCTTTCAAAACTCATTTTTCATTTCTAAAGAATCTTCAATGTGAATTTGATGGGGTGGAGGTGACCTTATGTTCTTGTAGCCCTAGTACTGATTCCTTGTTTGGCCAAAGCAGTCACAAACCCTGATTCTCTTCAAACATAGGCCTTGCTACCTTCTTTTTTTCTGTGGATGGTATTCTTGTGATGATTTTTCCCATTTATGTTACCTCTTTTCTAGGTTGATGGCCATCTTGATCTTTTTGTAGTAATGTGAGCAAGGGCAGCTGTCCCTTGCTGTTGGTGAGAAGTCAGGTCTCGCGGATAAGACCCAGGTTCAAGAGTTGTGGCCAACAAAGGGGTCCGGTGTAGTCTAGGAACACGCCGACATTTTCACCCTGCTCTAGAGAGCAGTGCGTATCACCCGAGGCGTGCCACAACCACATGCAGAAGGGGATGAGATCAATGGCAAGGAACAAACCTGCAACTAATGAAGGACAGTGCATCCATTACATATACAGAGTTATATACGCAAGATCACTTAATAAGCATTCAGACAGTTGCAAATAAAATTTTAAACCAGAGATGTAGACAATAATACAAGAATGTGAATATCTTGTTGAGAGACAACAACCTTCATTGTATTTCTCTTAGCCAAACACATGATTACATGGCATTCTCGCCGATAGCTTACAAATCTTACAATAAGAGCCTTGAAGAAAGGTAGAATAGAGAAGATAAGGAGCCATAGGAGGGACATGCATGATTCCTCCGCAGCTGCTCTGTGCGTCCTTCCCTGTCTCGAGCCTCGCAACCTCTTCAGCATCCTTTTCGTTTCAGCCGGGTGACTGTTATTTATTCACCCGTTCTTGCGACTATCAATTCCTCTATGGCTTTACTTTAGCTTCTTCCGGCTTCTCTCCTGTTATTTGCGTGTTCCACTTTCTGTCTTCTGATGTGTTTCCTTCATTTGCACTTGTCCCTATTCTATCTCCAGCTATCGCATGCTTCCACGCCGCCTTGATAGCTCCGCGACTCTTGGTAGTTGCGGCGCAGTCGCGATTGCCATGTGTATTCATACCACAACTCAAAAAGGGGTCAAAATCCAAAATGTCTTAGCCAAGATTTCAAAACTAAACAAAAACAAGGGCCCCAACAGGCCCCGACCACAATTCCTTGACTCGTCCCCGAGTCAATCACAAATAACAGTCTCCACTTCCATTGCCCCGCTGGCTCCCGTGCTCTGTTCTGATGTGCCTTCACCCCACGCCCTTTCCTGCTGTGCTCCGCCAAGTGGCTGTTCAAACAAGGGCCCCAACTCCGGGACCCTGCGGAGCGCTGTATCTCTAAGCCCGGTGAAGTCCGCCACCGCTTGCTGCCATTCCTGCATAAGCAAGTCAGCTTCGTCAGAGATCCAGGTGGCAGCAGCCTCGTCTATAGTCGTTAGGACAGCCCCGAATAGCGTGGCAAGCTGGGCTTCGGCCTTGGCATCCAGCTGTTGTATGGAGTTGGCACGGGCTCAGATGGGCGGACGAATTTCCCGAATGACTTGTTTGGCCGCTGCCAAATCGACCTCAGTCTGTTTCATTTGAATTTCAAGCTCGTCCGCCTGGGCATAGAGCTGATCTAACCGTACTGGGTCCACGGTTTCCTGTATTTCACGGGAAATTTGTTGCAGCTGGGCAGAGATAGGCTGCGTCTTGACAGTGAGAGCGAGTGAGCACTCCTGCAGACTTCGCAGAAGGGCAGAAACCTCGCCCGCAGTGGAATGGAGATTCACCTACATACTAACTGCCTGAGTCTGCTTGGCAGTCACCTGCTCTGAGTGAACATTCTGTGGGTCCGGAAGGGTAGGCCGTGCGGCCAACGCCGCTTGGAGTTCCTGGTTCTCCCTACATAGATCAGTGAAAACAGTCCTAAGGTCGTGAGCCTGGATTGCTACACTTTCCTCCGCTATATTGGCAGGAAGTGGGGCATAATGAGCCCTTGCAGCGGGCCATAAGTCGGAGAACGCCTGAACAACAACGGTGACCTGGTCCTGTAGGTAGGTCTTCTCCCTAGTCAGTTGATTGCGCTGTTCAGTAAGCGCCGTGATCTGGTTATGTTGCTCGGTACACTGCTGCTCCAGCTCTGTGTGAATCTGTTCGGCCTTTAGGGCCACCCGCTGAATGAGTAGGTACAGCTGTGCTGTACTCCATGGTGCTGCATTGGTCGTGCTGGGTGCACCCTGCTCCGGCACCCGCTCCTGCGAAGGTTGGCCACTGGCCACTGATCGGTTTGAGGTCTCAGGAGGATGGACCGGCGTCTGCTGCTGCATCGAGGTGGCCATATCGGATTCCGGCCGGTCTTGCTGCGTGGTCTGGTCTGGGGGAGGGTCAGTCGAATCAACCCCATCATTTGCCAGCCGGGTAGATATAGTAGAGGCAAGATCCTGGGGCATGGCCACAGGGTCAACCAGCGGTACCATGGCTGCAGTACTGGAGGTGACTTCCACCCCGTGGTCAGCCCCGAAAAGTTCCCGGATGAGAGAATCTGATACAGTGGCTGATGAGTTGGAGGGATTGGAGGAGTTGGCAGGTGGACGGCCGGTGGAGGGGGCAGTGGATGGGGTGAAAGGGGTATGGGGGAGGCGGAGGTTGAGAAACTCTGACGGATCGATCAGAGGTTCCTCCGGAATCAAGGTCACTACGAGCGAAGTGGAGGGTGGATCATCGTCAGTAAGATCCACCACTGGATTTTTTACAGCAATGCGGGCCCTCTTGGACGGAGGGGGGTCTGATGGATCAGGTTCTGGGCCCATTTTTCCCATTGATGTGATGATATGGGTGGCAGAGGTGAATAGGTTGGTGGGGATGGGAGAAATGAGAGGGGCAGTATTGGAGGGAGCACGAGACCGACCGATCTGAAATTCAGCAAAGGAGGGAAATAAAAGGGAACCACTTGAAGAAACTTGGGTTACCATGTTAAGTCGTCGTACCTAGGCATTGAGGTGTTGTACGATGGGGACCAGCGATTCGGGTAGGTCCTGTGCGGTCTCAGCTGCATCCTATGGAGGTTCCGCCGCAACCTGTGAGGACCCCTCTGCGCCGGTCGCGGCAGGCCGCTGTGCCGGCAGCATCCGCTCAAAGTTATATCAGGTGATCCCGTCACGGATGTGCTTGGTGACCCCCGGCCACGCAGAGACCTCGCGGTGGAAAGTGTCATCATTCAACTGGAATCTGAGGGGCGCCATGTGGAAGGTGGTGTCCGACACGCAAGTTGGCCGGAGGTAAGTGTGCCTGTGGCTGACCCCAAACCACACCTGCTCACTATACTCATCCAACAGGTGCCTGGGCACCCGTTGCTGGTTAGTCACCACCTCTGTCATCAACCCGTACCACGCCCGAAACGCTTCCGCGTTCACCTGTTTGGTGCTGGGGTCCGAGGACACCTGCCAGGGGGTGTATTTCATCGCGAGAGGCTGGCTCGCGGTAGTCTCCGCCGGCATCCGGACAGGAGGAAGGTGCCATTTCCACATGGCGAAAGCTAAAATCAAGTAACCGTAAATGAAACTGGTGGTACGCTTGTAGTTCTCTTCACAGGCCGCGAAGAGTTCTTTCAGCACAAAAGAGCACCAATTCAACCTGGCGCCCTGGATGCAGTGCTCCGCCATGGAGATTGTATCCAGGGTGCACTCTCCCTTCGTATAGTGTCGCATCGTCTTGCTAGCGATAAGGTAGCAAGAGAACCGAATTTCTGGTTTATTGATCAAATCAATTTTGGCACCTTTGCCCCCCCGGCGAGTGCCATACTTGGTGTACAGGTCTGAGTCACCCGACTTTCGGGCGCGCTTGGAGGATGTTTGGCCGGCAGCGGAGACATTCACGCCATTCTGAGATAGCCCTGTAAGCCTATGAATGTCTTCAGCATGAATTGGAATTTCCTCATTGAGCCACAGGGACCCGTTCTGTATCCGACTGAGGAGGAACTGGGTGCATTGCAGGGCCGGTCCCGTTGTTCCAAAAACCAGAAGAGTCCTCAAATTCATCAAGGACGACTGTTTTAGGCCCCTGAATTCTGGTCGCATCCGGCTTTTGGAGCTGCTGCCTGGCGTGTAATGATGCTCCATGTAGGTCTTCCAATGGAGGTGGGGGAATTCAGCTGGGTTGGACAGGTTGGCGTCCATACATGCTGCATTATCGTACTTGCCAACTAGCGACTCTACGCGGTGGATTCGGCTGTCCAACACTGGTTCAGGGATAGATAGGAGAGCCCTCGGCATGTTGGCGCAGCGCTGGTAAACTTGGAGGATTCTTTTGGAGTTTCCTTCTGGGTACGGTGCGCTTTGAGGCTGCAACTGCTTTGGAGTCGCTGCAATTTCCAAACTAAACTGGTCCATCATTCTCGAGCGAGTGGTCTCCATGCAAGTTATGGCATTCCCTGGCATGAGCGGAGTTGATGAGACTCCATAACGACAATTAATTCTTTCTATCCTTCGAGCCTGCGATAATCGTGCGATCAATCGCATGCCTGTATGTAATCTGAAAATTGCTGACGACGTCATGGGAAGATGGGCGGACGCAATGGCTGAGGGAACTATGGGTGATGGAAAATGATTATGGTACGATTACTGTCTACTTATGGTAATTTATGATGCAAATCTGAGTGATCCTACGGACTGACAAAAGGACTAACGGAAATGACCTGGACTGACACTGGCACGGGGATGGATCCTACACGAACGACACGCTGGACTGGCGCTGTGACACGCTGGACTGGTCCGCCCCGACCACAGTCGGTTGCGGTGAGGTACCCACAACTGACCAGTTATTTGACAGACTGCCTATGAATGGAAAAGACTCCCTATGCTCATCCCGGTTGCGGGAGAGTTATTCGACTACACTATTCTACGGGTTCTCTCGGTTGCGAGAGTTATTGATGAGAAGTGAAAGGTACCTACTCCTGGTAGGGTTTCAGGCGTGCGCCATTCACCCACCCAGGGAGAACTGTACCGTCTAGCTGTGCCAACCGAACGGTGCCTGAGTCGCGGATCTCGATGACAAAGAAGGGTCCCAACCAGTGCATCTCGAGCTTGCCTGGAAACTTCTGGAACCGGCTATCATATAAGAGAACTTTGCCGCCAACTTGGAAGGCTTTGGTTTTGATGTGGCGGTCGTGCCACTCTTTCTGCTTGGCCTTCTGAACCTTTTGGTGGAATTCTGCCAGGAATCGGGCCTCATCTAGCTCCTGTAGCTCCTGGAGGTGTTCCCGAAGTGACTCCTCGTCTGAGAATTGAAGGGACGTTGCGATCAAAAGACTGGGTACAGTGAACTCGGCGGGAATCACAGCTTCCCGGCCATACACCAACTGGAATGGTGTATGGTTGGTCAAACGTTTCACTGTGGTCTGGTAGGCCCACAACGCCGCTGGGAGGCGCTCGTCCCAGTCGTCGCGCTGAGCATTGCAAATTTTAGTCAAGCCCTTTTCGAGAATCTTGTTGAATGCTTCCACGATACCATTGGCCTGCAGGTGGTATGGGCTGCTTTTATGTTGCTGAATCATAAACGTGTCCAGTAGTGACTTGACCGTGGCATTAATGAAATGCGTACCCTGATCGCTGGTCAAGCTCCGTGGGCGGCCAAAGCGGCTGATGATGTGTTCGAAAATGAACTGGGCAGCACTCTCTGCCGAGCAGTCGCGGACCGCTGCTGCCTCTACCCACCGGGTGAGGTAATCCGTGTCGGTAATGATGTACCGGGCCTTGGAGTGTCTGGCGACCGGGGTGATGGGACCTACAAAATGAACATGCCACTTTTCAAATGGCCGCAACACATACACTGGGTGTAGCGGAAGCTCGTCCCGGTGCGAAGGCCTTCCCGTCCGCTGGCAAACATCGCAGTGCTTCACATAGGCCTTACAGTCAGCATGTACTTTCGGCCACCACAGCCTAGCCTAGAGCACCTTCCTTGCGGTGGGTTTCGCACCCACATGCCCTCCCGCAACACCACTGTGACATTCCCACATCACTGCTTCCCGTTCATGGTCAAGAACACACCTGCGCAACACCTCATCAAGGCCCAGTTTGTATAGCTGCCCCGCGATCAATTGGTAGTCGGCCGCCCGGACAACCAGTTGGTGGTTTTGAAGCGGGGTGTAATCCTGAGGGCACTGTCCCGTGGTCAGATAAGTGGCAATGTTAGCCAGGTAATCTGGTACTGCTTCTACTCGGAAGAGGTCAGCATCCGGCAGCTTATCGTCCAACGAGCCGTCATTCTCTCCCGTCTCCAAACTGGATAAATGATCGGGACCAACATTCAACCTGTCAGGCTTGAAAATCACCTCAAACGTGAATTCCTAGAAAAGTAGAAGCCAACGACAGATTCTTCCTTCCAACACAGGCTTATTTACCAGATACTTCAATGCAGAATGGTCCGTGAAGAATGTGAATTTGCCGCCCAGAAGATAGTGGCGGAACTTCTGGAGAGAGTACACCATCGCCAACGCCTCCCGCTCGGTCGTGGTGTAGTTCTTCTCCGCATTCGATAACCGACAGCTGGCGAAGTACACGGGGTGGTCAATTGTCGTTTCCCCGAGTTGCGCCAATACAGCTCCAAGTGCAATACCGGACGCATCAATATGCACATGGAACTGCTTATCCCAGTCGGGGTGAACAAGTATGGGCGCCGTCGCCAAATTCTCCTTCAAGGTGTCAAGTGCCTTCCTGCACTCCGCCATCCACTGGAACACTTCTGACTTCCGCAACAGTTTCTCCAAAGGGGCTGTAATCTTTGCGTAATTGCGAATAAACCGCCTGTAATACGCTGTGTGCCCGAGAAGTGCCCGCAACTGCTTCACGGTCTCGGGGGCCTCCATGTGGACGATGATCGCGACCTTGGCGGGATCAACGCAAACCCCGTGCTTGCACACCATGTGGCCCAAGAGTGTGCCGAATGGAACTGCAAAAATACATTTCTTCAAGTTCAAGGAAATCTGCAGCTGACGACACCGGTCAAACATAACACGCAACATAGAGGCGTGATTCTTCAACAGGCTGTACACGGTCCAGTCGTCCATGTAGACCTCCAGGAACTTGTGAATGTACTCCCGGAAAGAAGCAATGACAATCCGAGAAAACATAGCCGGTGCGTTCTTCAGACCAAACGGCATAATGTGGTATGCGAATGATCACCACTCAGTAGTGAATGTAGTCTTTGCCTTGTCTTCCTCCACGATGCGCACCTGATGGTAACCCGAAAACCCATCAGTGAATGAATAAGCTTCATTTCACGCAACATGATCTAGGACTTCATCTCTGAAAGGAGTGGGAAATGGGTCATGGATGCAGGCATTGTTCAGGCTCCGGTAATCTACACAGACACGGATCTCCGCTTTGTCCTTCTTGTTCTGGACGACAATGGGACTCACCCACTCTGCTTCTTCTACTGGAAAGATGAGACCTGCAGCCAGCATCTTGTCAATCTCCATCTTGACCTTCTCTTTGATACATGGGTTCAACTGGTAGGGTCGGTGCTTCACCGGCCTGGCCCCCGGTTTCAACGCGATGCACATTTCGCCTAGATCCCCCTTGATCCCCTTCAGGTCCGCAACCGAAGACAGGAACAAATCTTCGTATTCCCGGAGGAGGCTGAAAATTTCTTTTGTTGTTTCCTCGTCGCAGTAATCTCCCACTGTTGCGAGCTTAGGTTTCTCGTCCGTTCCAATGTTTAGCTTCTTTGTCTTTAGCGGCTGTAAATGGACTCCTTCAGTCGTCGGCTCTTCACTGATGCTTCGCTTGCCTTCCTTTTCGTCAAAATAGAGATGCTTGAGGTCCTCTAGACTATCGTCCTCCGGATCGCCATCAATTCGGTGGCAAACCAACTCGCGCCTGACCTCAGGTCATGACACAACCGGGCCCCCTTCAGGCTCGGGATGGCGGAAAAACAAGACCTTGACTGCTTGTAGGGCCTGAGACTCCTGTGCTGTCTCCCCTTCGAACAAGAAGCTCAAAACGAACTTGTCCGCAACTCCCTGCCAAGAGCAAGTTCCCCGTTTCTGCTCTTCCTACAGGTACCAGGCCTGGGGAATTGTACCCAGGGAGTGGATAAAATTGTGGACCCATAGCTCCTCAGGGTACCGGGTGCTACGCCACTATTCCTCGCAGGCCCGAAAATGGTGTCGCGGGTTGAAAGTTCCATGATACTTAAGCGTACTGCAGGGTCCTTCATCCTCCTTAAAGCGTGCCCGTAGAGCTTCTGCCAAGCACTCCCATCGCAATAGAGTGTTGTGGTGATTTTTCCACCATCTTGCCGACGTTGACTGCAACGCCACATCCAAAAGTGGCATCCGGCTTTCAGCTGGGACCATGTCTTCCACCTTGGTAATAAAAGTATTGACTGCCCGCATGTTTGACAAGGTGGGATATCCGCGGATCTCAGTCCCTACCCATCGGACTTGAGCAATGGAGGCACATCTCCGCATGGTGGTATCATACCCCCCTTGCTTCCAGTCTTCCCAAGCGAGTTCGGATCCGAGCTCCGAGCTCTGCACACTCCGCCAACTGACAGAGCCAGTCGTGGTTGGGTTGATATAGTCATCCCGCTATCCTGCGGTCATCTGATAAAGGTGGTCCATCATCTGAGCATCCTCCCGATTATCCACTGTTTCCGTATATCACGGGCCCTGATACGGATCGAGGGGCTGGGTGACCCGTACCTCCCCATCCTCAAAGATCATCAGCTCCTTCTTAAGGTCGATGATAGCATAATTCTCAAAAGCCCAATCAATGCCGAGTAAGGCAGGATAGGGATCCTTGTCGCCCATGATATCATGACCTCAAAATCGGTGTATGTCTTCACCCCCGCAACGTCGACCTCGACGCCCTCGAGTCGGCCGATTGGCAAAATGAAATACTGGTTCGCCATCCTGAGTTGGATTGGTGAGTAGGCTAGCCGTGGCCTTCCAAGAGCCTCCCATGTCTTTCGTGGCAGTATGTTGACGTCGGACCCCAAGTCCAACATGGTGTCACTGATTTGGAACCCTGCGACCTGCGTGTTAAGCCGGAATTCTTTACCGGTTCGTTGCTTGTTCCGCTTGACACGTTGCACGTATTGAGGGCCAGCGTCCGTCGGATCTCTAAGTTCTGTGCGCCCCTGCAGTGCCTTGTCCAAAGCATGCTTGAGCTGCTGCCGCAGCGCAACGTTATCAACAATCCTGAGGAATAGCCGGAGCCAATCCTCGACCACAGTACCTGCGACATTCTGCGCACCAGATTCCGGCAGCATGGGCTCCTCCAAACCTCCCTCGTTCCGCAACTGGGCGAACGCCTCAACTGCCTCCTGGAAATACTTCTTCTGGACTTCGGGCCTGATCAACTTCTTCGGGGATGCCGGCCGAACCACTCGTGCTGGTTCCTTCCCGTGGGCATCCTCTCCAGTCTTCTTTCCACCCCTCGTCACTATTGCGACGCTTTGCATGTCGGGGGTTGTGGCCCCTCGCGGCTCTGAGTTTATCAGATTCGCTCCCCTCTGCCTCGCCCGTTCTTCCCACTTCTTGATGAGCTCCGGACAGTCTTTTGTAGCGTGGGCATTGACCTGGCACTGGGAACACCAGGGTCGTCGCGGAAGGGGACATTCTCAAGCCACATGACCCTCCTGGTCACAGTTGTAACATTTTACCGGACCGCGTCCGCCTGTGCAGCCTCCCCGCATGCCTCCGCCTCTTCCTCTTGGAGCCTCGTTCACCCTGTAGGAGGGACGGTCCAGTCGATCCGCAAGTGCGTCGAGCGCCCTGCACTGCTCAGTGTTGTGAGTCGTGGACACACAAAATTCGCAGTACACATTATTCGGGACCGTGGAATACTTCTGTAATATCGGGCACATCCGAGGAGGATGCCCCAGCGTCCGGAAAATCTCGCAGTACTCTGTGGTAGAGGAACCCGGTTGTGGTGGGAACCCCGCGTAAGTCTGTTGCGGCTGGTAGACCCCCTGAGGATTCATCGCCGCGCCACCCCCTGGTGGTGGAACTCCCTGGATTGCTGCGACCGAGGGTCCTGCTCCTGCGCCACGCAACCGAGGACACTCGGTTGCTACATGGCCCTCGACCAGGCAATGAGTACACCAGACATTCGGTCGTGCTGGTCTCACTGGCTGAAGCTCCTTGAGCTTTTCAGTCAAGCTGGCGATCTGGTGTTGCAACCCTATCAAAGAAGGATCTTGCGGGGCCGACCCCCCCCCGATATTCCTGGGGGTAACCCGCCATGGCTTCAATCTTCATGGCCTGCTCCAAAGCGTCCTGCAGGTTATCAATCTTCTGCTGAGTGAGGGGGGTTCGTGTCAAGGGGAGCAGAGCCTTGATGAACCAGTCCCTCTGGTGGTTTGGATCGATTGGGTAGCTAAGTTTCCCGATCGCGTCCTTGAATCGCCGCATCAACTCCCATGCGGTCTCACCTTCCTTCTGCTTAATTTCCCACAGCTCTGACAGGCCCTGCTGGTCTGTCTGGGGAAGCTTGAATTCGCGGACAAAATCCCGCTTCACGTCCATAATTACGGGGTTAGGATGAGCCTCGGACCACTTGATAAACCATTGCAGATCCCTTTCTCTGAGCGTGGTTTGGAATTCTATTAACTTCCCTGCATCTGGCGTCTGGCGAGCCCTCCAGATGGCTTCGCACAGGTACCAGTGTTGTTATACATCATCATTGCCCCGACCAGAGAACTCTGGATACCGGGTGAAAGATCCAGCCATGTGTACTTGCGGAGAATTGACCAGGATAAAGCCTCCAGGTCCTGGTTGCGTAACGGTTCCACTAGGAAAAATACCGCTACTGGTAATGCTGCTACTACCGGGCGTTACTGACACTGATGAACTATTGTATGACTGACTCAATGCTTGTAACTGAATAAAAATATTACTTAAAGGTTGATACAGTACCAGGGGAAGGTCGGGATCCTGGCCATGCGGAAGGTGAGAAGTAGGGCTACCTGGAGGGGTGGGTGCCGTCTGATCTTGAAACATCCGCTGCATCACACCGTGCCATTCATCATCGAAACTCTCTTCGGGCTGCATCTTTCCATTATCTTCGCTAGTCACTATCTCTCTTTCTCGCGTCGCTGGGCTCCCATGCACCCACTGCACTTCCACCGCTGTCCCGTCTTCTTCCCGGGTATCCAAACCCATAGTTCCTGTCCTCTGAGGCGCCTCCTTCTGATTTTTCCTCTCGATCTCTCTTCTCTTCAAATCTCGCATTACCCTTCTTCGCCACCTATCAGCGATCTGTGCCCGCCGATGCGCACGTCGCTCCCGCAACTTGCATGCGGCCTCAACATCCATTCCCCACTCCCCACTTTCACATTCTACATAGCATTGGTCCCCTCAACCCTTCCCCCAGTACGGGTGGTTTACGCTTCCATACCCGTTTTGTGGAATTCAATCAACCCTTCATCCACCATCAGAGCTTTGACCCACAGCGGAATCTCCTTCAACAGTTTCCCTCTTAGCCCTGAGTGGAAAACAACCTCGGCTTTCGAGAAGGATTGATAGCACTCAGCAGCAAACTCCACAGTGTATCCTTCCAACGTGGTCCTTACCCAGAAATCCACTGCGCGGGTTAGTTCAGTGTCTACCTGATGCAGTGCCACTAGGTCTTCGTGCACCCACCTGCGGTTTATCTTCCGTAAGCCTTCTTGGGGCAGCGTCACTCGTAACCTCTGCAACCAATTGTAAAGGTCCATAGGGAACCTTCCCCAGAAAATTTCGTACGTATCACTGGCTGAGTCAGAGAAAAGAACAAGCTCCTTGATCGCCACCTCCTTTTTCTTGGTCAGCTCTGCTTGCTGAGCAATGAACTGGTCAAGATGATCATCCCACCATCGCCGTATCGCTCCTTCAAAAATCCTCGATACCATGATATAGATCCCCTCAGAACATGCAGGTCCCGGCAACAGAACCATTTGTTGGCGAGAAGTCAGGTCTTGTGGACAAGACCCAGGTTCAAGAGTTGTGGCCAACAAAGGGGTCCGGTGTAGTCTAGGAACACGCCGGCATTTTCACTCTGCTCTGGAGAGCAGTGCGTCTCACCCGAGGCGTGCCGCAACCACATGCAGAAGGGGATGAGATCAATGGCAAGGAAAAAACCCGCAACTAATGAAGGACAGTGCATCCATTACATATACAGAGTTATATACGTAAGATCACTTAATAAGCATTCAGACAGTTGCAAATACAATTTTAAACCAGCATAGACACATTACAAGCACATGAACATCTTATTGAGACAACAACCTTCCATTGTATTAATCTCTTGGCCAAACACATGATTACATGGCATTCTCGCTGATAGCTTACAAATATGATACAGATGGATTTCGGAACAGAAAGGTAGAATAGAGAAGATAAGGAGCCATAGGAGGGACATGCATGATTCCTCCGCAACTGCTTTGTGCGTCCTTCCCTGTCTCGAGCCTCACAACCTCTTCAGCATCCTTTTCGTTTCAGCCGGGTGACTGTTATTTATTCACCCGTTCTTGTGACTATCAGTTCCTCTGTGGCTTTACTTCAGCTTCTCCCGGCTTCTCTCCTGTTATCTGCGTGTTCCACTTTCTGTCTTCTGCTGTGTTTCCTTCATCTGCACTTGTCCCTGTTCTATCTCCAGCTATCGCATGCTTCCACGCTGCCTTGATAGCTCCGCGACTCCTGGTAGTTGCGGCGCGGTCGCGGTTGCCATGTGTATTCATACCGCAACTCAAAAAGGGGTCAAAATTCAAAATGTCTTAGCCAAGATTTCAAAACTAAACAAAAACAAGGGCCCCAACACTTGCACAATTTTTGCACTAGGCCAAGGAGGCCTTTCTTTGAATGACCCTTTTGATCAGTTTTGGACAAAGTCACTTGTCCATTTTCTTCTTTGAAAACAATATCTTTATACAGGAAAAACAGAGCTTTTTAGGACACCAAATCCACCCTATGACTTGTGAAACCCTAAGTGACCTAGTGGAAGGTTCCTTGGACTTGGATTTGGAATAAATACTTAGATTTTGGGGTCATCAAGTGTAAAACAGAGTTTTATGATAAACTGATGTATTGAAGATCCAAAATCCAATGTACTTGATTTATCTAAAGAGCCTACAGAGACAGTTTTGAGACCATCAATGCTTGGGGTATTTTTGGGAGACACGAAAGAGCTATTTGATTGGTGGCCCTGGGTCGCAGTGGGGGGTTTTAGGCAAAACAAAACAGAGGATTTGGGCCAAAGGTAACAAAATATAGACAAAAGGAGTGACATGATCCCCTAATGGGTTTTCTAGGACTCGTAAGCAGAGCTTGACATGATGAAATGACAAAATAGTGAAAAATTATTTTTAAGGATGATGAAGGCAGTGAGATTTCTAGAACTCACAATGTTCATGAACTTTGTATCTATAAATCTAGGGAAAACATTTAGTCATCTATGAAGGAAAAAATTACTGATGACTAACAGTGTCTTCCCCTCGTCATTTCGCACCCCCTTCTATATTACCGCTTACCACCTAAGACCCCCTCCGAAAATTTGTTTTCGCTCGCCTCCAAACTACTTTTGTATTCATTGGAACACTACCACTGTTGTTGCGCCTCGTCCACCAACCTCCATCCCCCCACAACCGGGAATATAAGATCTGTGCACCATTTATGAAGAAATAGGCTACACATGGCAGGAGGACCCGGGTAGGACCCGACAAAGAAGAAAAAGGTAGGGTGAGGCTAAACATCACAAAGAAAAAGATGGTAACATTCGAGTCGGGAATTTATGCATAGATAAAAAAACAGAGACTAAAGGGGCATCAGTACGCACCAACACTGACACCAATTAATGAGAAGTAGCCAACATTGCACCAGATTAATTATTAAATTCCAGTTTCTGCAGAATAGAGCCAGATGTCAGAGCCTCCATTGGTTACCTCTTCGAAAACATCACAACCACCTCCAAGCCACTTTTTTGATTCACGAAGAGCCGCTTGAGTTTTTCATTCTTGAAGAGTTACCGAAATTAATTCTACAGGCAGTGTTGTCAGAGATTTTTCTTTATTCGGGACTTGTAAGGCCACTTGTCTAATTTCATTTTGTTTGTAATAAATAAATATTTCCAGAGTAGATTAGGGAAAAACGACTTAGTTTTTAGTTAAATACTGCTAAAATTCTCATTAACAGAGGTTGGATATCATAGCATCTATATTTTAAGAACTACTATTGGAGCACTGTAATATTTAAGTTGGATATCGATAATCAAAGACCGGTTATAGGATTCTTGAGCCATGTTAAAATGGTGACGTGTTTCTTCTTTGTTTAAATGTTTTTGTTGTTTTCTTTGCTGTGTATCTGCTCATATAATTGTAAATCAAAAATTTTAGATTAAGATTCACTGTTGTAGCGCCTTAATTATGTCTTCATTTACAATCTGAATATTTTCTACTGAATTATGATTAAAGAATTATTAATTTCTCTTTAGTCACTACTAAACCTTACTATTTCTTCCACCTCATAATTCATACAGCTCTTAAGATCCATTTTGCACAGTTAGCTTGCCCTACGATTTGCTCTTGATTTTGATGTGCATTTCCAGCCAATGACTCCATCACCCAATGGAATAGCCTCTGCAGCCCTATCTGTCCAACCACACAATCAACCAAACAAACAATCTTATTTCTATAACTAGCCTAATATCAATACTTATAACCAACAAGTCAAATTGATTTAAATCATAAAACAGAGAGAGCCCTTTCTGAGTCTAGGAAAGCTAGTTCCTGGACTCCAAGCGGTTTGATGTTGTGCTTTATATTTTAGTCTTGCCAATATTCTAAATTATAGAGCACCAACAAAATGGTGACCATACTAGGGAATTATTGAAAAATCTTAGTATTTCATCAGAACTCAGAAACCCCAGTCGAAACACTGTGGCATTTAAGTATTTTCCACAGATTGGTTTTTGTAAAAATATTTAGCCTGTTTGTGCCTTGGGTATGAATTCTGGCTTCCAGAAGAATATCTACCAGATCTCATCCTGACCCAAATATGTCTGCAATAGTTGAAAGCCCAGAGAAAATCCTAAGAAAAACTCCTAGATTTGAAAATCCAACTATTAGTGGGCCTATTCACAAATAAAGTTCCCTCCCTGAAATCCTTGCAACCTTACAAGATATACAGTTCGACCTACACTTTGAGAAAAGATTGTTCAAAACCAAATCTCAGAATTGGATAGACCAAGCAGCTTTTGATCCAGCCATCTTACAATTTTTTTTTGGGGAAGCCTCTACCTCCAATCAAACTAATTTTCAGCTTCTCCAACACTTTGACTCCCTTCAAGGTTTGGTAACAGAGCTCACATCAACTATTGATGATGCTTATCTTCAGCATTCTATAGAAGTATCCGCTCTGACTGGGAAAAGAAGGAATATAGTGAAAAATGCTGGAACAATAGTGTAAATCGTCATATAAAAGAAAGAGGCCAATATGGAGACCTTTCATATGTTATAACATCAGTAAAATATGCATAAATAATGGGCCATAAGATACACAAAAAGAAAGATCAAGCCTCCAATGGACAAAATCCCTCAAAATTAGGTGTTGCTACTATATATAAAAGCTGGAAGACTCTTACAACATTGTTTTAAATGCACTGCTACAATAAATGATTATACATCAGATCTAAGGCTGATATGTGCCTCAAAAGATAGATCTACTACAGATCTGAGCACTATACAACCTCCTTTGAAGAACCCCTTAAGGGTTTTCAGCAAAACACCATGTACAAGATGGGGATCTAGGCCCTAGGGCTGTAAATCCACTGCAAAATACATATCTGGAAAGTGTGGATGATTTGATATGCACAATAGAATAGCCTCCTCCAATAGATCCTCTAAATGAAAGGCAGATCCCTTTCATTAGAAAACCAACTCTCCAAATGGTGTGCCAATACACCCTGCAACTCCTCCTACAGAAATAACGCAGAACTGGAAGTAAACTGCACTGTAGGGCTAAATAAACAGTTGGCCTGATGCCAAATTTGAAAATATGCACAAGGGCCTTCGTTACTGTCCTCCAAATGGAAAGGAAGCCTCCTCCACTGAAAATAAGCAATGGAATGACCCAAATCTAGTCTCCACTACTGCAACCTGCAAAACAACCAAACCCTCAACAGGATCTGCGCTGTAAATGAAAGATGGAGCTTGGCCTTAAGCCTGATAGTGGATAATTTAGTACAATACTCCTCCAAGAGCTTCTCAATGGAAGAGGTGGGATTCCCGATTAGGAACACCCTGTGCTAGACAACACTCTATCTCAGTTAAACAACAAGAGAAAGATATATGTATAAACAAACCATATATTCAGAAATATAATAAACCAATACATCATGAATATGGCTGCCATCCTCTTCCTTAAATAAGATATGAGCTTGAAAACCCTAAGTCCCATCCAATAATATCACTACTTCCACAAAAAGCATCTCCATCTAAAACTGCGTTGTCTTTCATTGATGACCACTCCTCCATTACAACGTTGTTGAGTTGGTCAAAGTTGACCCAGTCAAGGTGTTTCAACCCATTTTCACACCTAAGGGTGCTCAATTAAGCTGCCAAGATCTATCTCTTCATTGGAATTTATTTATTCATTATTAAGGAGAATTTTGGACCTCCATTGTCCTCTTATTTATTAAACAAATCAACAAAACAAAATTTAATATTCCAACTAGCTCATGGCTAATTGGGAATATTACAGTCCTCCCTTCCCAAGTGTTGCTTGTCCTTAAGCAAATGACAAGGTGAGTGCTGCAACCCTCCATCATTGGTGACACCAACATGTGATAAGCTTCCCTCATAAGCTAATTTTCTACCAATCCATACCTCCATGAATTTCTCCCTTAAAGTTCTCATGAGATGCAAATAATCCATCCCACAAGGATACAATAGTTAAAATGAAACAAACATGGTTTGCCCAATGTTCTCCCTGAAACATGTAGAATAATGAACATGGAGAATATCTATCCCATAGGGTACATAAATTCCTCCCATCCTCCCTCCAAACATTCTCACAAAAAGTATAAGCACATCATCAATGTATGGGATCAAAACTAAGTACACGCAAATAGAAATTTGTACAAATAGAGGTGGGTCATAGTCCCACATGTGGAACCAGCGCAGTAAATCTCCTGACTGCCTCAGGTAATGATATGGTAAGTGGTTTCTCCACCACTTACTTGCTGCCCAAGTCATCTCACCATGGTTGAAAGTGTGAGATATATTTGGTGCTTTTGGAGTGCACCCACAATGATACAAAATCTCCCTATGTCCTCCAAGGGAGTGGCCATGTTCAGAAATGTTTGTGGCCCAAAGTTGGCCATGAAGTTTATATGGAATAATTCTCCTCCTTGGAGCTATGGCCTGCATATACATGGTAAATGAATGCATATGTTCATCAAATAAAACATTATGCACACAAGCATATTCTTCACCAAAATTTCTCCTCATACAAATGGAGTGGTGCATAGATATATCCCCTCTCATTCCAAAAGAGGAAAGCGGTGGCTGAAATAACTCCTTCATTGAGTCGTGTCTCTCCTCCAACTCCACATGGTTCATGCATATTTGAAAATGCTGATATAGTTCCTCTTCAAAGCCTTCCCAAGTGTAGCTTTCCATGATAGTGTTGTAAGCCTTCATGGAATAAGTATGGCTGAAAAAGAACTCTTCATAATATCTTTGTAGAAACTTCTCCTTCAGCTTGGAGGCTCTAGATAAGAATATACTACCATGATAGTAGATGAATTCTTCTTGGATTGAATATCCCTCTTCATGTAGTTGGTCATCAAGTATCATGCATGTGAAAAGATCCTTGGAATCACTAGAAAATTTGGCCTAATTTATGATGGCCAATTCATCGCTATTCCGACACATAGGCGTCACAAGAGCGACAGATTGAGGTTGGGAAAAACATAGTTAGCCATTACGTCACAATTCCGACACTTCAACAAAGTGTCACAAGAGCAAAAATTTTGCGACGTTTCCAAACAACTGTCGCTCTTCCGACGTTTTCCAAACCCTCGCTCTTTCGACGTTTTACAAACTGTCGCTCTTCCGACGTCTCCCAAATCGTCGCTCTTCCAACGTCTTACAACTGTCGCAATTCTGACGAAATATCATCCTACGTTTAGAACGTCGTGCGTCCGATGCTTATGTAACGTTGCTTTACCGACGAAAATGTTAAAAATATTTAAAAAAGCAACGTCACTCTTCCGACGAGAAAGGCATCGGTCTTCCGACGTGTAAGGCGTCGATCTTCCGACGAAAAAGTAAAAATATTAAAAAAAGTAACGTCTCTCTTCCAACGTCTAAGGCGTCGGTCTTTCGACGCTTGGTTAAAAATATTTAAAAAAAAAATTCCGCCAAATGTGCTAGTTTTAAGTAATATTTTCCATATACAAATAAGTAATAATAACGTAGCTCTTCGTCTCAACTTGTATAAGCCTCCAGTTGTCACCACTTCAAGTTTTACTGTTGATTTTTCATGCCTCCAATATCATCGAGAACTCCACAGTTGAATCTTTAATCCTCCACAAATCTGTCTTACCTGAGTTTCAAATAAACACTGGTATACACTTCTACAGATGTGTTCTATCTGAACTCTAAGGAAGCACTAATTTACCCTTCAAATAAACTCCACATATGTGTTATCACCACTCTACTTCCACAAAGGTAAGTCTGAGGTGTTCTTGGGCTCAATTCCATAGGACCGAGCTTTACAAGCTAGATTGGTATACGAAACATAAGTCACTAAGTCTTATCACAGTCTTGTAACTTAACAATGAGCTCATAAATAAAAATAGGTGACTTAGCTAATTTGAAATTTCTGTCCAAGCATCAGTAAATAGGAGATAATCTGAGATTTTAATAGATGTTCACCGCATAAAATATGTCAAAATCCTGTAGCTATATCCCTGGCCTGAGACTGCAATGAAGAGGTCCAAAGTATGGCAGCTTCAATAGAACCAAGCCTCAATATAGGGTTGCAATAGGTCTGAGGGTTTAACTGATTCAAGTCTTAATAAAAAGCTACAACACAGAATCGAGCTCTTATGGTATATCTCTGTCCTCCAATAATGACAAACATTAAATTCTCTTGAGCATGGTAATAGAACTACATTTGTTAACAATAGTCTACAATATATCCATTCAAATATGCTCCACATATGTGTTATCACCACTCTACTTCCACAAAGGTAAGTCTGAGGTGTTCTTGGGCTCAATTCCACAGGATCGAGCTTTACAAGCTAGATTGGTATACGAAACATAAGTCACTGAGTCTTATCATAGTATTGTAACTTAACACTGAGCTCATAAATAAAAATAGGTGACTTAGCTAATTCGAAAGTTCTGTCCAAGCATCAGTAAATAGGAGATAATATGAGATTTTAATAGATGTTCACTGCATAAAATATGCCAAAATCCTGTAGCTATATCCGTGGCATGAGACTGCAATGAAGAGGTCCAAAGTATGGCATGTAGAAATTATATGCACTAAGAATGCATATGTCCAAGATCCACCTGATCTCACACTATTTAACTTTATGCAAGATATTGAATCTATTCCACTTGTGATCCAGGTGGATATCGGTGGCCACCCACCTATTCCATTTGGACCAGCACCATCAATTCTTGCAGCTGTTCACATTCAGCACAACTTACTATTTTTAGCAGGTTTTCAGGTCCTCCACTCTCGGAGCCGTTTTGGGGGCTTAATGATCCAGGTGGATATTGGTGGCCACCCACCTATTCCATTTGAACCCCCATCATCGGTTCTTTCAGTTTTCAAGTTGCAACAAAACTTACTATTTTTAGTAGTTTTTCGGGTCCTGAACTTCCGGAGCCGTTTTGAGGCCCTAAACGACGTTTTTTGGGCATCGTTTTTCCAACAAATTTCATGGAATGAAATTCGTCCCGAAATTTGTAGTCCTCGGACAGAGCTTTGTAATGATGTATCATGTGCATCAAACGGAGATCGGATGCCAAAGTTACGCCCCCGGGAAGTTGAACCACCAATTTACCCAAACGGGCGCCCATAGTTTTGGCGCCTCATCTCCTATGGTTAGGTTTTTGGACGTTTCGAATTCTACATTATTTCTCAACAATAAATAGGCCCCCGAGCCTCATTGTAACATAGTTCAGAGGTCTGTAGCCACCACACCTCTTCTCAGAGATTCGCTACCAGCACCCTAGCTATTTTAGTTCCATTATGTCTGTAAGCATCTTTCTGTTATTTGATATTAATGAAATGAAGTATTATTTCCGCTGCATCTCTGTATTCATGGTTATGTGTTTATTCTGTTGCGTTCCTGCATAAATCCGGATCAGTGGTATCAGAGTGGGTCTGCTCTTTTTTTTTTTTTCTTTTCATGTCCCCAACGCGGTCAGGGTATAAGGAGTTAGGGCTCGATCTGGTTGAACCCTTGCAAGATCAGCCTCGCAAACCCCGACGACCTCCCATGGAGGAAGAAAAGAAAGACGAGGGAGCAGGAGATCCTATCAAAATACTGCTCGAGGAGGCACTCAAGAAACAAAGGAACGCGATGATGGATAACTTTGCTCAAATCCTTCAACGACTACCCACATATGGTGCATCTGCATCCAACAGCCACTCTGGAGGCGCCACTCCCTTCAAAGTACAGGTAAACTTTGACATTCCTATATTTGAAGGAAAAATATATGCAGACGCCGTAGACATATGGTTAAATTTGCTGGAAGGGTATTTCTCAGTCCATGACTTCTCTGACCGAGAAAAGATTATTTTTGCACTCCTCAAAGCCGCCCCCCATGTCAAAGACTGGTGGGAAACCTACCGTGAGCAAGAGGGTGAAGGGGAACCCTCTCTGTTCTCGGCCACACCCACTTGGAATTCGTTCCGAGACGGCATCAAGGAAAAATATTACCCCTTGGGGAGCTATGAGGACAAATACATCCAATGGACCACGCTGCGACAACAAAAGGATCAAGATGTGCACGAACTGACGAATCTGTTCCATACCCTGCGCACAAAGTTGGGTATTAAATATTCAGAGAGACATTTGGTGCTCAAGTACCGCGGCTGTCTGCACAAACACATTTAGGAGGAAATGGAGTTCCTCGACATTACATCGCTTGGCACATCATATCGCTATGCCGCCAAGATCGAGCAGAAATTTAAGCAGAAGAAGCGAGACTTTGGATCTGCAAATCCGAAAGGTGCCCCCGAACCGAAGAACAAGGGGCAAGGCCAAAGCAATGCGACTCAGAACAACACCACAAATCCAAAGAAGGACACAGGGAAGTGGTGTGACTTTCATAATAGCCCCACTCACAGCACAAACGAGTGTCGGGCCAAACAGTCTTTGGTGGCCGAACTAAAGGCACCCGAATCAGATGCATTTTCTGATCCTGAGTTAGACCCAGACAAAGGCAATGACAAAGGGAAGCAGATCATTGATGCGGATCCGAGTGCCATTGTTGCCACCACCAAGATCCAGAAGGAGGGTCCAGAGGATCCAGAGGAGGGGGAGCGCCTCTTCCAGTCGCAGATGTGGGTAAAGGGTTCTCCGCTGCAATTTCTCGTCGATAGTGGAAGCCAAAAGAACCTCATCTCAGCAGAGGTCGTGAAGCGGCTCGGCCTACCAACCATAGCACACCCGCAGCCATATACCATCAGGTGGCTCCACCCAGGGAGAGATCTCTGCATCTTCCAGCAGTGCCGCCTTCCGTATAGTATCAAGCCATTCACGGATGAGGTATTGTGTGATGTTGCTCCTCTTGATGTAACTGATGTATTATTGGGCCAACCATACTTGTGGAGGTGACAGGCTGTGTATGAGTCTAGGCCCCGTGCTGTTATTATTACTTTGGGAAATAACTTGTACAGGATACCGGAGGTGGTATCGCCTCCTACCATCTCTTTGACTACTGCAAAACAACGCAGTAAGATTGTTTCCCAAACCAGGAAATTCATTTTCCTTACGACTCACTCACAGGGAAAGAAGAATATTGTGGCCACAACCTTGAAACAGGGCTCCCTTGCACGACTGCAGAAGATGGACAAATACGATGGCAATTTCTCCTCGCTCATAGAGGTTCCTCTACATTGTCAGGACAAGCACTCCATTGATCTGACTCCCAACGCACCACCGCCTGATGTTGCCATACATCCTGCAACTACACATACAGAATCCAAACATGTACTGTCTGAGGCTGATAAAGAAACCAAATTTACTAAACGCATCCAGCATGTCCACCCGCAAGTCCATGACATCTTCAACACATCTAATACTCAGTTCAACAAAATTTGCCTCATCTCATGGAGGATCTCAATGCAATGGGGACCATTGATTCCTAAGGAGGGAGGAATGATCCAGGTGGATATCGGTGGCCACCCACCTATTCCATTTGGACCAGCACCATCAATTCTTGCAGTTGTTCACATTCAGCACAACTTACTATTTTTAGCAGGTTTTCAGGTCCTCCACTCTCGGAGCCATTTTGGGGGCTTAATGATCCAGGTGGATATTGGTGGCCACCCACCTATTCCATTGGAACCCCCATCATCGGTTCTTTCAGTTTTCAAGTTGCAACAAAACTTACTATTTTTAGCAGTTTTTCGGGTCCTGAACTTTCAGAGCCGTTTTGAGGCCCTAAACGACGTTTTTTGGGCATCGTTTTTCCAGAAAATTCATGGAATGAAATTCATCCCGAAATTTGTGGTCCTCGAACAGAGATTTGTAATGATGTATCATGTGCGTCAAACGGAGATCGGATGCCAAAGTTACGCCCTCGGGAAGTTGAACCACCAATTTACCCAAACGGGCGCCCATAGTTTTGGCGCCTCATCTCCTATGGTTAGGTTTTTGGATGTTTCGAATTCTACATTGTTTCTCAACAATAAATAGGCCCTCGAGCCTCATTGTAACACAGTTCAGAGGTTTGTAGCCACCACATCTCTTCTCATAGATTCGCTACCAGCACCCTAGCTGTTTTAGTTCCATTATGTCTGTAAGCATCTTTCTGTTATTTGATATTAATAAAATGAAGTATTATTTCCGTTGCATCTCTGTATTCATGGTTATGTGTTTATTCTGTTGCGTTCCTGCATAAATCCAGATCAACTTGTTAATCTTTTGTGGAAAATTTAATTGCACACACATGTGAAGCATAAACAAAAATATTCAATCGCACATAACACAGTTTTTAACCGGGAAAGCTTGAAGCTGAAAACCCCAAATATATATTATGTAACATGGAGATCATATGAAAATATCATACAAACATACAAAGCTTATCACAAGCTCTCAGTACAGTACAATCGTCATACACTATACAGGCATAATCTTGCAAATCCATGCACCGATCTATGCCACCTGCTAGCTTGCCTCCATTGCAATCTTTGCTGAAGAATAGCTCTGAATGAATTCGAATTACTCTTGGATTGACTGTGAAATCCTCATTGGCATCTCCACTGTGTGTTGGATGCAATCAATGCATCACTAATAGTCACAACAAATAGTCTATCTTGCCCTTTCACCTATCTCTCCACTGGTCTCCACTGAAATTTCCATGCACTGTAGTTAAATGATGTATTTTTCAGTTGATTAATGAGTTATTATTAATGAATTAATTAACTAATTAATTCACTCCACTCTCACTAGTGTATCAATCAGTTAGACTAGATACAACTAGCTCAACTGAGTCTAACTGAGTTAAAATAAATACAACTCCATAAATACTTCTTCCAATTGTGCCATAACTCTGCCACTTGAGTTCTAACTGAGTCCTCCATGAAATAGCTCTAGTAAACCCTTAGGAATAGTGTAATTCCTTCTGTCAGCTAATGTGCGACATCTGTGCACTGAACTGAAGTGCTCCAAGAGAATAAATTGTTGTTTAGAGTCTGATTATTATCAAGAGCTAATAATAATCAACATGCATCTATTTTTAGATTGACGATCTATAAATAGACTTCGCCCAATATTCTAAAAATAGAATTTCATCTATTTTTTTCCAACTTGATCAACCATCCACAAATAGCATCCTGCAACTTCTGAAATATGATCGACATGTCTAAAAATAGACATAGTCTAAAAATAGACTTGTTGCCAAAAATAGCTGCGGGCCACTTGAATAGTGAAGGCGACTCTTTTCACTAAGCTCATCATCTTGTTGAATCTCAACACTCCCTCTCAACAAGATAGGGATTATCCTTCACCCCGATCCTACCTCTATGGTATTCGAATTTTCTCCTGGTGAGCGCCTTTGTCAGTATATCTGCATCCTGATCCTCCGTAGGAATGTATTGAAGAAACATGATCTTCTGCTGCACACAATCTCTGATATGATGATACCAAATATCAATATGTTTAGATCTATCATGAAACACAGGATTAACCGAGAGTTTAATGCAACTCTGATTATCACAATGAATCACCATGGGATCTAAATGTGAACCGAACAAACCAACCAGAATCTTCCTCATCCAGATAGCCTCACATGCAGCTAAACTTGCTGCCATGTATTCTGCTTCCGCTGAATTGAGTGCCACAGATATTTGTTTCTTGCTGTACCAAGAAACTACTATAGATCCGATACTGAAAATCCCTCCTGATGTGCTCTTTCTATCTATTGGGCTTCCTGCCCAATCTACATCTGTGAAGCCATGCAACTTTACCTCATCTGTCTGTCTGTACCATAAACCATACTCAGATGTGCCCCTGAGATATCTCAGGACATGCTTGCCCGCCTTCCAAAAGAGCTTGGTATAGCATAGCATATCATATGTCCGGTATTGTATTGACTAAATACATGAGTGAACGCACCAACTGTCGATAAACAGTGGCATCCACTACCTCTGCCAATGTAGCGTCCTCTTTCTTCCAATTTCCTGGAAGAGGAGTGTCGATAGGCTTGCAGCCTTGCATGTGAAACTTCTCCAGTATCTCCCGGGCATACTTGCCTTGAGACACAAACAGTTCACCTTCCCGCTGCCATATTTCCAATCCAAGGAAATAATGAAGGAGGCCTAAATCCTTCATCTCAAACTCCTTTGTAAGATCAACCTTGCATGAGTGTATCAACTGCTCATCACCTGTTAGTATAAAATCATCAACATAAAGTAAAATGATCAAAATCTTATCCTCAACCACAATCTAGTACAGGTTTTCATCCGCCTCACTCTTGGTGAAGCCAAGTCCAGTGAAATAGCTATCGATCTGAGTGTACCAAGCACAGGGTGCTTGTTTCAGCCCATACAATGCTCTTTTGAGCCTGCAAACATGCGACTCACTGCTGAAGATCTCAAATCCTTCAGGCTGCTCAATTTACACCTCTTCCTCAATGATCCCATTAAGGAACGCAATCTTCACATCCATCTGATGAATGTGCCAACCCATCTGCGCTGAGAGAGCAAGGATGGTCCATATGGAAGAATACCGTGCGATAGGTGCAAAGGTTTCTTCACAGTCAATCCCCTCAATCTGTGAGAAGCCCCGGGAAAAACATCTTGCCTTATACTTCTCAATGCTCCCATCAGCAGCTTGCTTTACCTTGTAGATCCATCTTGATCCTACAACTGATTTTCCCACCGGCATTGGAACAATCTCCCAAGCATTGTTTCTGACAATGGAGTCATGCTCCTCCACCATGGCATCTACCCATGTGGGTTCCTGCGCTGCTTCTTCAAAAGAAGATGGCTCTGTCACAATACACTTGATCATAAGATCCATGTATCCAGTATATCGGTCAGGTGAATGTCTCTGTCTGCACTTTGATGTAGGAACTCCTACATTCTGTGCCGCATCCACCTTCAGTCTCTCAGCTTCTGTGGTACGCTTCCTGCCTTGTCTGATGTTTGGTTCTGCATGAGTGGACTCTTCCACTCCATGAATCTCCTCTTGTGGCTGATCCACATCCAGAGGCTCATCTTTGGGAACAAGAAGTTCCTCCTCCGCATGCAAGTGTAGCTCCCTCTCAAGCGACAAATTCATGGCTTTCACCTCATTGAATTTTATATCCTGTCGCATAACAGTCATCTGACTGTTTGGAAAATACACACGATATTTATGGGGTGTTTCTGTGTACCCCACAAATATCCCAACTTCTGCAGTCGGCTCCAACTTCTTCCTGGCATCCTTCGTCACATGAATGTAAACAGGTGAGCCAAAAATCTTCAAATGAGAAATATAAGGCTTCTTACCAGCAAAAGCTTCCTCTGGTGTACTCATGCCAAGTACTCTATGAGGACAACGATTTTTCACATAAACCATAGTGTTGCATGCTTCTGCCCATAAGTGCATCGGTAGGCCCTAGTCATGCAACATTGCTCGTGCAGCACCCACGATTGTTCTATTCTTTCTCTCCACGACCCCATTCTGCTGTGGGTTATGAGGCGCTATGAGTTCTCTTCGAATTCCCTCTTTGCTATAGAAGTCTTTGAATTCACCCGAGATGTATTCACAACCATTATCGCTCCTTAGAGCTTTCACCTGCTTCTCCGACTCCTTCTCCACCAATGCCTTGAACTCACAGAACTTTGAGAATGTTTCACTCTTCTTCTGCATGAAGAAGATCCAACATCTACGAGAAAATTCATAAACAAATATCACATAATACCTGTGTTTCATTGTTGAAGCAACCGAGAATGGTCCACACACGTCTGTGTGAATTCTCTCCAGGATGACCGAAGCATGGTTCTCCTTCTCATGAAAAGTGGTCTTTACACACTTACCCATTATACATCCTTTGCACTGATCTGACTGCGCAAGAGTACCCTTGGGAAGTCCAGTAGAAATTTGCTGCAAAATCTTCAAAGCGCCATGGTGAAGATGGCCCAATCTCCTGTGCCATAACTCGCCCTCATCCCGGCTGACCACTTCTTCTGCTTTGCCCACCATTGCAGCACATCCATCTACCTCAAGCTTGTAGAGATTCTTAATTCGAACCCCTATCTTCTTTGTTTGACCCGTTGTTTTATGTCGAAGGAAATATTTTCCCTCACTGAAAACAACATCATAACCCCTATCTTCCAGCATTGCGACTGAGACCAAGTTATTCTTCAGACCTGGAACATGCATGACATTCTTCAACAAGAATGGATTACCGGACTCCCTCTCAAAGGTAATGGTCCCAATGCCTGTTGCACTATACCGACCATCATCGCCCATCTCTATATGCATCTGGAGGTCCTTCTCCTCCAAGTCACTAAACAACCCTTCGTCTCCCGTCATATGGAAAGATGCACCACTGTCAAGATACCACACCGATCCCATGCAGCTTGAAACCAAGCATGCGATCAAGGAAAAATACAACTCAAATTGCGAGGCTAAGGCTTCTCCAGCTGCAGATCTAGCAACCTGCTTATTCTTCTTCTTCTGTGGACAGTTAATGGCGAAATGTCCATGCTCGTGACAGTGAAAACCCTTTACTTTGGACAAATCCTGCTTCTTGCCTTTCGCACTTGATTTAGAAGGTTTTTTCTTCCCCTTACCTTTCCTTGATTTGGCACCAAAAGCGCAATTCTCTTCATCTTCATTCTTCGATGAAGATCCATCCCTGGTACCTCGCCTTATCTCCTCCTGCACAAGATCCCACCAAAGTCGCTCCCATCCTGGCAGTTTCTCCCATCCATTGACAGAGTCTTCGTAGCTATGCTAACTCTTCGAAAGCCCAAGGAGAGCCAAGCTCACCAATTCTTCTTCATCGATAGTAACCCCCACACTTCCCAGCTCATACTTGCAGTGGACAAACTTCATGAGGTATTTTGGAATACTGTCGCCTTTCTCCATTTTTATTTTTCTGAGCTTGCCTTTAAGCGCCAACTTCCTCTGGTCACTTCTGCTTTGGAAAAAATATGTCAAAGCCTTCCAAATTAAGAATGGAGTGGATTTACCATGAAGGCTGGACACAATGTGGTCCTTCACACCTTCCAACAGAATCCTCCTCGTCTTTGCAGTCTTTTTTTTCCATGCATCAAGTAATGCAACATCGCTAGATCCTGGCTTAGGAACATCGCTATCGATGAACTCCTTCAACCCATTATCCTCCAGCACCGCCTCCATCCTATCCTTCTAGGTTATGTAATTCGAGCTCCCATCAAGGGAATACTCCAATCTCAACCCGTTGAAATACATTTCAATGTATACTCGATTTCTGCACCAAGAATCTTCTGTAGCAAATTTGAATTATCCACTAGCAGAAACGCACTTCACAATTGCAATCTTCAATCAAAAATGCTCTGATACCATGTAGAAATTATATGCACTAAGCATGCATATGTCCAATATCCACCTGATCTCACACTATTTAACTTTATGCAAGATACTGAATCTATTCCACTTGTTAATCTTTTGTGGAAAAATTAATTGCACACACATGTGAAGCATAAACAAAAATATTCAATTGCACATAACACAGTTTTAACCGAGAAAGCCTGTAGCTGAAAACCCCAACTATATATTATGTAACATGGATATCATATGAAAATCTCATACAAACATACAAAGCTTATCACAAGCTCTCAGTACAGTACAATCGTCATACACTAATCAGGCCCAATGTTGCAAATCCATGCACCGATCTATGCCACCTGCTAACCTGCCTCAATTGCGCAATCTCTGCTGAAGAATAGCTCTGAATGAATTTGAATTACTATTGGATTGACTGCGCAATCCTCATTGGAATCTCCACTGTGTGTTGGATGCAATCAATGCATCACTAATAGTCACAACAGATAGTCTATCTTGCCCTTTCACCTATCTCTCCACTGGTCTCCATTGAAACTACCATGCACTGTAGTTAACTGATGTATTGTTCAGTTGATTAATGATTTATTATTTGTGAATTAATTAACTAATTAATTCACTCCACTCTCACTAGTGTATCAATCAGTTAGACTAGATACAACTAGCTCAACTGAGTCTAACTAAGTTAAACTAAATACAACTCCATAACTACTTCTTCCAACTGTGTCATAACTTTGCCACTTGAGTTCTAACTAATTCCTCCATTCAATAGCTCCAGTAAACCCTTAGGAATAGTGTAATTCCTTCTGTCAGCTGATGTGCCACATCTGTGCACTGAAATGAAGTGCTCCAAGAGAATAAGTTGCTTTTTAGAGTCTGATTATTATTAATAGCTAATAATAATCGACATGCATCTATTTTTAGATTGACGATCTATAAATAGACTTCACCCAATATTCTAAAAATAGAATTTCATCTATTTTTTTCCAACTTGATCAACCATCTACAAATAGCATCCTACAACTTCTGAAATATGATCGACATGTCTAAAAATAGACTTGCGCCAAAAATATCCTGCGGTCCCACTTAGTGAAGGCGATTCTTTTCAATAAGCTCATCATCTTGTTGAATCTCAACATGGTGGATTTAATAGAACCAAGCCTCAATATAGGGCTGCAATAGGTCTGAGGGTTTAACTGATTCAAGTCTTAATAAAGGGCTACAACACAGAACCGAGCTCTTATGGTATATCTCTGTCCTCCAATAATGACAAACATTAAATTCTCTTGAGCATGGTAATAGAACTAAATTTGTTTACAATAGTCCACAAGATATCCATTCATTTCTAGAAATTCTGCAAGAAGAAAATGAAAGTCATGTGTAACAAAGTATTATGAAAAGACTTCAAATTACTGTCATATTGGAGCAACTAGCCTCTGACAGAAAATATAAAAAGAAAAATCAAGACACTGAGTGTGCCCAAAGGATTGTCCTTGGAGTGGAAATTTCTATCTGGATCCATACTTTTGCAAAAATATTTCTTATATATACATAATTATTTACTCACCAGCAAAAAGAAAAATGAAAATGGAAGGAAATACACAATTAAATTTATATCCTTTTCCTTAAGGAAAATAAAATCAGAATAAGATGCGTGGTCTAACAATTTGGCATCCTCAATCAGCAATGATCATTTTGCCAACATTTCCATATGTACCTCGTCAACAAAAAGAAACCATGCAATATTTTCCCCTTCTTAGAGTTCTTCTCAAAAATATAGTCACCATGTAATATTTGCCAATCATCACTACTTTTAGCCCACTTTTTTAGTTTTCGAAACAGATTAGACTTCTTTTATGTACTAATCTGTGCTGGAAATATTTCCATTGACAAGTCATCGTACTCTGCAGCTTCAGATGTGTTCGATGAATAAGAGGACAAGCTCTCTGAATCAATATCTGACTGGCATTTTCATTGAGGTCCTGAATGTTCAAACACTGCATATTCCAGCATAAGCTGTTTAGCAATATCCTGTGATTTTGGACTCAAACTAACCTTAAGGTCCACTGCCGACATCTTTCTAGGGGTTTTATCTGAATTTTGAAGTTCATAACGCAAACATGAGTTGACCCAACACAAATAAACAGGTTCCTCAACCTCACTGAATCGGTTCATTTGCAAGCCCTCAACTTGCTTGCAGAGATTTTCCTTTGTGTGCCTTAGTACATATGCCTCAGCTTCAACCTTTGCCACCATATCATTCTGCACAAAGTGGTCAAGTAGTTATTTATAAGAAAATTGAAATACCATCTAGAAAGCCTAATGAATATTACTAACTGCATTAAATCTAGAATTATGCATCTAGAATTTTAAAATTTGTGCTAAAATTCTAGAAAATCCCATTGACATGGTGAATCCCTTTGTTAATAATTAAGCAATAAAATTTTCCTAATCAAGGTTAGCATTTAATATGCACAATGGAGTTCAAGTCGTCTCTAAATTTTATGGTGACCTGAACTGCCCACACTGAACTAAATCTACTCATCTGAAGTAAACATATAAGAAAAACCCCAAAGCAAGAATTTCCAATGATATTATTTTGTTGATATTTATGGTTTTTTATGAAATTTCATTATTTTCAGCAGGCTAGGTGAGGCAGAGAGATGTGCATCCCTTACTTTAAACTGTGAAGTGAAGTTAGTGGACAAGCTGCCCCCTGTAGCCACCAAGGATACAGTACATACAACGGGATATGTGAGTGAAAAAGAGTGTCAATTTTGTTGTCACAGATGACTTAGTGTAATTCCAGTTAATTCCACTGCTACAATTAATAATAATATTGATATAATGATGGTAAATTTTAACCAAGACCATTTAGAGAGCATGGTGATCACTGTAATGTTAACCCTATGTATTCATACTGGAATCGACTTTCAAATGAATAATATATGTTGCAAAAGGCACTTGTATGTGTGTGTCTATAGCATCATACCTCATTGAGCTTTCCAAGAGCATTAATTTATGAATCTGCTGTAGCAAGCTTGCTTGCCAAGTCCCTCTTTTGGTGCTGAAGTTCCATGTTACAAGTGTCACAATACCGAACCTTCATATTCGACGACAGGTTCCATCATAGTAATCAGTAAGTAAACAACATAGATGATGAACTGTTGCAGCTTCTAGCTGTTATGCAATTGAAGTGCCAATGGCTCCAATTGATGGTTAGAACTTCTTCACCTATAAATATTGTATGTGTTTATTGTATTGGAATTGTTGCATCGTCATTTGAATCCCTTATGCCCAGGCTCTCTCTCTTGCATTCTCAAGCATTGAACATTAGCAAGACTAAACTTACAACAACTTGACATCGACTGTCAAGCATCTCCACTCTCACAGTCTCACAAGTTCATACTAAATTTTCCAGAACACCCTTCATATGCCTTTCTGCATAAGGTATCTCTAGTCTTATAAGTCATAGAGTTATGATCGTAGCCTGTGGCGCAATATTCTCTAAATTCAGTATAACACTTTGAAACTACATTGTATTGTAAATTTGTAATTGATATTGCAATATAAATTGAGCACTATTTGAGATATCTGTCGATATTGTTTATTTAATATTGTCAGTTTCTTGTTCATTGGGATGTACTAGTTTGCTAACTACATTTGACAGTTTGACTACGACTTTCATAGTAATTCATATATACCATATTGAATCCTTAGTTGTCTAATAAGCTTACATATGGGTGCTCAGATCACATGCATAGGGATGTGGATAGGAATGTGCCATCTTGTCCAACTTGCTAGTTTACCAAAGGAATTTTGAAGAATATAAGAGTATATAGCTTTTGCTAGTACCAAATGGACCTTGGGTTGACATCACTATGGAATTGGACCTTGTGCTGGGTTTGCTCGGACTATAGCAAGATAATGGTTTTATTTTTGACATTATAGAATCTAGAGTGCTTCATCCTTTGCACAGAATCATCATCAGATGGTTCTGCAATTCCTGTAAGTGTCTCGGGTGAGACCTTCTCCAGCCTCTGGAGATTGAAAGTGTCAATGCTTATGGGGTTTTGTTGGCTAGGGAGATTGAACCCTGGGTTTGATCCCCATGCCAACAACCTGGATTTTTAGAAACACGGATCCTGGATCTTCAATAGGTGGAACCAGTAGTGAATATGTTCTTCTCTTTAAGACAAGAAACACATAGAAATATTTCTTAACATATCTCTCGGTACCTTAAAGTTGTTAACCAGGTGAGAAGCCTCAGATTTTCAATGGTTTATTAATGTCCTATTTTGGTGACTTTGTTGTTTGAAAGCCACTTAAAGCCAATGATTGAGTCATTATAGTTGTTGCTGGATCCACGGTCTATACTGATAAAAACTCATTATTATGAGTGGAAATTAATGGCCAGCATAAAAATGAAGATTGGCCTTATCAAAAACATTTTTGATCAATTTTTTCAGCATCCTTTTAATGCAGAAATCATAAGAATTTTTTTTTTCTACACCTTCCACTATATCGATTTAAATAATTTAACATATTTATTATGTATATATTACTCTTTTTTGGATCATTTTTATTCACAATCCTTCCTTTGTAAGGAGCGGTGTTGCTCAGAGAAGCGCCCCAACCTCATCAAGGCCCCCGAAGGTCAACCACCAAGTCTTGATGATTACAATCGCTCAAGTGCCTCCATTGCAGCCATGAAGAAGTATCCATAGGGGAGTAATAAATGAAACCAAGGACAAGACTTGGAAAACAAAGTGGAGTTTCATCGACCTATTTACTGCCTTTTGACCACTTATGCATGTGTATCACATGCTCACCAACAACCCATCTGTTTATTACTCTGATTTTTTCCTATTTAATACATTGTTGTTTATATTATTCTTCAAATTAACTAGGCTCATATGTGCATTGAAAATGTGCATAGCATATAGGTCTTCAAAGCAGAAATAAAACCATCTCCAACAACCCATTTCGTTTCATGTAAAAAGACTAGTGCTAAAACAAAATAGGTGTGCTATTTTTCAAAGAAATTGTTGCATGGTCTGCGAAATTATTACTAATTACAGGGATACTAATTTCCTTAATAATTTTTGGAGAACTTTATGCCAAACTAGAAAAAAAAAATCAGTATAGCTCTTCCTATCATCGAAAAAGTGAAAGACAAGAGGAGGAAAACAAAACTCTCAAGATTTTTTCGTGGAGTATAACTCAAAAATAACTGAAACGGTGACATCTAGCTTTGCCACAAGCCAATTTTGTTCCAATGTAAATCCATGGATCGGTAAAATGCTTACAGAAGAAACCTAACATGGTTTCTAGATTTAATGCTGAGTTGCATCATGCATGGTAAAGCTTACAGATTTGTGGAATTTTAAAATGTCAGAACCCAAATACAGGGAAATAATCTATAAAAAACATGAACCAGAAACATAGAAAATTCATATTTTTGAATGTATATTTCTCCAAATCATGCTTATAAATTCTGAAATGCAAACCCCTATGAGAAAGTTAAATTCTTATGTTTTAGGATGGGGAAAGGGATATTTTATAGGCAAAATTTAGGGATTTAGGGCATTGCAATTTGCTATTTTTCATTTATTGTTATGATTTTTAATATTTTTTTAAATAAAATGGATTTTCTTTGAAGATCTACTATCTTGATGTTTCCAGCTACCAAAAACAGATTTAAAGCAGATCCTCTGGTGCTTATTAGGGTTGAACCACATTGTCCTGCTACTGCCATGGCCATTGAAGTGCCACAATAATTTAAAACCCTTTTTTTGTGTTCTGTTCCTCGCTATATTCTACAATTCGCCCTCAATTCGCCTACAGCCTCAGAGTTTATTGGGTTAGTTCAAGGGAGAAGAATCCATATCCCTATAATTTGAACAGACCCACAAAAGATAGAGTGCAGAAATTCAAACCTACAACCATCTATATCTCATAACCAAGATAGCGTAGAAGAAAATAGCGAATTTGAATGGGGTAAAACAAGGTAAATACCAATCTGATTCTTCCAGAAGAAGAGAGCATTCTTCCACGATCGATTTCTCTTCAGATCTCCTACAGATTTTTGAACATCGGCAAAAATCGAAATATCTCCGCCAGCTACTATGGCTTTCGAGCTGTTAATGGACTGTGGCCGCTTTAGGGTTTCAGAGTGTCAATGCTTCTGCAAGAATCTGGAAAAAAGAAAGCATCATAGGGAAGAATGGAATCATGGGAAATAAGGCATAAAGGTCGAACAAGCGCACAGCGGGAAAAAAAATTTGAATAGGTTGATTAAGAAAATTTGAATAGGTGGAACAAATGGAGCGGGAAAAAAAAATTGAATAGATATAAAATCTAATAATAATAATAATATATGAATGATAATAATATACATAATGATATAATAATATACATAATGAGCAGAAGGGTTGTATTGTATGAATGATAATAATAATATACATAATGATGTCACACAAATTTTTTAGTGCATATTCTAATCCTTATATGCAAACTTTTGAAAATAAAAATATTCATATTTAAAATTCTAATGTTCCATATATTGAACCATTATATGTTATTCCTAATGAATAAGTAAATAAATTATGTCAACATACTTAGACATATGCCCAGGAAATAAATAAGTTGTGCATTAATCCATTACTTTTATTTTGTTAGGTAATGTGAGTTTTGAGATGAGTTTCATGCCTAACATGTGATTTGAGTAGCCATGAACCAAGGGCTTTTAAGCCATCAAAATCGCCTAGGGATTGCATCCAACCTAGGCCACACCATCCCTTTGCTTTACTGGAATTTTTCCCACATAGTTTCGAACCAATGATTTTCTCACCAGTGATTGTATCTTACCCGTTATTTCACATTCCCCAAGGCACAAATCAAATATTTGGATGTATCTTGGATGAATTTTCACATTCCATGACTAGCTTCATGCACATTGAATAGGAATTACCATCATTTAAGAATTTTTTGGAGGGTTTTCATGGCATAGTTTTTAGGGGCTTAGGGGTCCGATGAATAGGATATTAGGGGTTAGAGGTTTAGGGTTTAGCGGTTAGGGGTTAGGACTAGAATAATGAGTTAGTGCAGGTTAAGGGGTTAGGGATTGGGGGCTTAGGGGTTAGGGGAGTAATGATTTAGAAGTGGTTAAGGGATTAGGGATTGGGGTTAGGGAGATCATAATGATTTAGTGGTTAAGGGTTTAGGGATTGGGGGTTAGGGGTTAGGGGATTTAGGTGTCAGGTCACAAGTATTGTTTGATAGGATGGCTTTCCAAAGAAGTTGGCTGGAATCACTATGACACTATTAGGGAATTAGAAGGGAAGAGAAAGGCAAAGGCTCAGGTATCATATGAGAGAAGGAAGCAATTGGCAAAATTGAGATCAAAAGCAGTGGAGTTAGCCGAAAAGAAGCTTGCCCCAAAGATGGATAAGATAAAACTTGACAACATGTTGGTCAATTTCCTTGACCCTTTATTGGTTATTCAGAAGGAGTATGAATACACCACCGTTAATATCAAGGTAACCGGCCCCTAGCAGATCAAGGGCTGAGAGTAAAATCAATCATCAATGAAAATTCAAAATTTTCAAGCTGAGCAAGATCAACCAAATTGGGGGTAGAGTTTGGGGAACCTTCATAAGTGAATGGGGCCTATGTGATATGGCTACGAGTTATCTGAGTATATAGTGAATTAGATAGAAGTAAGAAAACAATTACTTCTTCAAAGCTAATTCGAATTTGGAGGGCTTAGGGGATTGGGGGTTAGGGGTTAGGGGATTTAGGTGCATTTAGGGGTTAGGGGTCGAATAATGAGTTAGTAGTTAAGGGATTAGGGATTGGGGGCTTAGGGGGCCTGACCCGAACGCGTTTGGGCAGGCGCACTCAATCGAAATGACCCGATCCGAACGTGTTAAGGGGTTATAGGTTTATGGTTTGTTGAGAATGCAGCAAGATGATGGAGCTTAGTGAAATGAAGTCGCCTTCACTAAGTGGGCCCGCAGGCAAATTCTGGCGCAAAGTCTATTTTTAGACTATGTCTATTTTTAGACATACGGAGCATAATTTGGGAATTCTACTTGGAGATTCTTGGAGTATGCGACATGTCGGTAAAAATAGATGAGACCCTAATTTTTAGGACCCAGGCTATTTTTAGACTGATCTCCTAAAAATAAGGAAGTCAAATATTATTTACCCTTAATAATATTTTGACTATAAACAACAGTTTACTCTCTTGGCGCACTTCAGTTTGAGTCATGGAGGTGGCTCATGCAACCGACACAAGGAATCACGTGGTTCCTAGGGTTTGATGGCATCTTGCATGGTTGGCTTCAGTTAGACTTCAGTGGCAGGAGTTTTGGAGGAGTTAACGGGACAAGTAGTGGAGTTGTGTTCTGTTTGTTTTAGTTGAACTAGTTGGGATTAGTTAACTAACTAATCAACTAGATATGAGTGGAGTAAAATTAAATAATATTTAATTTACTAAATATTAACTCATTAGTCAACTCAAGAACACTTCATTTCACTACAGTGCATGATCAGTTCAGTGGAGACCAGTGGAAGAGGTAGATGAAAGGGTGAGTTAATATCATTGTAACTATATTCGCGTTACTTGGCACTGGCGTATAGGTGGAGAAGCTATGAGTATTGCAAAGTTTAGGGCCGGTGGTTTATCTATATAAGGAGGCCATCACCTAGCACAACAAGCAATCAAGGTTGGCTATCAAGTGGCTAAGGATTGGAGCAAGTGATTTGCTAGATCTAGCTTGATAGTGTGTAGCATGGGAGGTAGTGCATGAGAGCTTGTGAAGAGTTTTTGTACTATGATTGTTACATGATTTCTCCATTATAATATACACAATAGCTGGGGGGTTTTCAGCTATAGGCTTTCCCCATACATACTGAGTTAATGTGTGATTGATTTGATGTGCGATTGCTTCTATATATTTTCCGCATGTGACAATTAATTGTAGAAGAGGGTTATGTGTTATGCATGCAATTCGAAATTGATGTATGATCGGGTTAATCTTCATTGAATAAGTGATTTATTCAGCTAATTTCTACATGGTATCGGAGCGATATTAATTGTCGAAGTCTATTACGGTGATTGCAAACTTATTTCCTCGGACAGAGTCTGCATGCGGGCCAGGTAGCCTCCGGAATATTCATCCTTCTTTGTAAGGTGAAAGATCTGGTGAATGCCCTTTGCAGTCAATCTCTGATTTGGAAATAATTTGTTTTCAAGTGTAGATCGGAAGCGATAGAGCGTGGAGTTTGGAATTCGAATTTTGCAGAAGGTTGTTCTTCTTGGTGCCGGTGTTGAAAGATGTCTTCTTTCAATGGTTTGCGACTCGAATATGCTCTTGAAGGCAATTCGAATTATGTTGCATGGAAGGATCGCATGGAAGCAGTGTTAGAAGATAATGGTCTGAAGGAGTTCGTGGATGCGGATGTCCCAAAGCCCACTGATGCAGCTTTGGTCGATGCATGGCAAAAGAAGATCGCGAAATGTCGAAGGATCCTGTTGGAGGGCGTCAAGGATCATATTGTATCCAGCCTGCATGGTAAGGCTACTCCATATTTAATGTGGAAAGCTTTGACGGATCTATTCCAGAGTAAGAGTGACCAAAGGAAGCTGGCGCTCAAAGATAAGCTCAGGAACATCAAGATGGAGAAGGGCGACAGTATCGCCAAATACCTCACGAAGTTCACTCAATGCAGAGATGAGCTGGGAAGTGTGGGGGTGACTGTCGAAGACGAGGACATGGTCGACCTGGCTCTCCTCGGTCTTCCGAAGGCTTGGCACTCATATCAAGATAGTGTCAATGGTCGGGAGAAGCTGCCGGGATGGGAGCGCCTTTGGGCGGATCTCATGCAGGAGGAGATAAGGAGGACTACTCAAGATGGATCTTCATCAAAGGGAGCCGATGAAGAAAACTGCGCTTTGGTGGCCAAAGCAAAGAAAGGGAAGGGTAAGAAAACCTCTCATTCTGGTGCAAAGGGAAAGAAGCAGGATATGGCGAAAGTGAAGTGTTTTCACTGCCATGATCACGGACATTATGCTACCAATTGTCCAAAGAAGAAGAACAACAAGCAAGCGGGAAGATCTGCAGATGGAGAAGCTTTGGCTTCACAGTTCGAGCTTGACTTTTCACTGATTGCATGCTTGGTTTCAAGTGTGATGGGATCGGTGTGGTTCTTGGACAGCGGTGCGTCATTTCATATGACGGGAGATTGGGAGTTGTTCTCAGATCTGGAGGACAAGGATTTGGGTATGCACATCGAGATGGGCGATGACGGTAGATACAGTGCGACTGGTATCGGTACCGTATCCTTTCAGAGGGAGTCTGGTAAACCCTTTGTCTTAAAGGATGTCATGCATGTACCTGGATTGAAGAAGAACCTGATTTCAGTAGCGATGTTGGAGGATAAGGGTTAAGATGTGGTCTTCAGCGAAGGAAAAGCTTTCCTGCGCAGTAAGACTACTGGAGAGACCCGGAAGATAGGGGTTCGAACTCAGAACCTTTATCAGTTGCAGGTAGATGACTGCGCAGCTATGGCATGCAAGGCTGGAGATGTGGTGAGCCGGGATGATGAGGGCGAACTATGGCACGGGAGATTGGGCCATCTTCACCATGGAGCTTTGAAGATTCTGCAGCAGATTTCTACTGGACTTCCTAAGGGCACCCTTGCGCAGTCAGATCAGTGCAAGGGGTGTACTTTAGGGAAGTATGTGAAAGCCACCATTCACGAGAAGGATAGTCGCGCCACGACGATCCTTGAGAGAGTTCACACAGACGTGTGTGGTCCTTTCTCAGTTGCTTCGACAGCAAAGCACAAGTATTAGGTGATCTTTGTTGATGATTTCTCTCGAAAGTGCTGGATCTTCTTCATGCAGAAGAAGAGCGATACATTCGCGAAGTTCTGTGAGTTTAAAGCACCGGTCGAGAAGGAGTCGGGGAAGAAGGTGATTGCTCTAAGGAGTGATAACGGTGGTGAATTCATCTCGGCTGAATTCAAGGAGTTCTGCAGCGCAGAAGGGATTCAGAGAGAGCTCATCGCACCCCATAACCCACAGCAGAACGGGGTGGCTGAGCGGAAGAACAGAACGATCGTGGGTGCCGCACGGGCGATGTTGCATGATCAGGGCCTACCCCTTCACTTGTGGGCTGAGGCATGCAATACAGCAGTGTATGTGCAGAACCGTTGTCCTCACAAGGTTCTTGGCATGAGTACACCAGAGGAGGCTTATTCTGGCAAGAGGCCCGATATTTCCCATTTGCGGATTTTCGGATCTCCTGTCTACATGCATGTGACGAAGGATGCAAGAAGGAAGCTGGATCCAACTGCTGAAGTTGGAATATTTGTGGGGTACACCGATACACCTCATAACTATCGAGTGTATGTGCCAGACAGTCGCAAGACTGTTGTGCGACGGGATATAAAATTTCAGGAGGAGAAAGCCATGCAGTGTTCGCTTGAGAGGGAGCTACACTTGCATGCAGATGAGGAGCTGTTAGTTCCTAAGGAGGAGCTTCCGGATGTGGATCAGCCACAAGAGGAGGTTCAGGAGGTGGAAGAAACTACCCAGGCAGCGCCAACCATCAGAGGGCGCATGCGCACTACAGAAGCTGAGCGACTGGCTCGGGATGCAGAGAAGGTTGTAGGACCACCTACAGCACAGCGCAGACAGAGACAGTCACCGGATCGGTACACTAGATACATGGCTCTTGTGAGTCAATGTGTTGTGATGGAGCCATCCTCTTTTGAGGAAGTCGTGGAGGAACCCGCATGGGTTGATGCCATGATCGAAGAATATGATTCGATCATCAGGAACAGTGCATGGGAGATTGTCCCAAGACCGGTTGGGAAATCAGTTGTAGGTTCGCGATGGATCTACAAAGTGAAGCAGGCGGCTGACGGGAGTGTGGAGAAGCACAAGGCGAGATTTGTCGCCCGTGGCTTCTCACAGATCGAGGGGATTGACTATGAGGAGACTTTTGCACCTGTCGCAAGGTACTCTTCCATACGGACGATCCTTGCTCTCTCAGCGCAGATGGGGTGGCACATTCATCAGATGGATGTGAAGACCGCGTTCCTCAATGGAGTTATTGAGGAGGAGGTGTACATAGAGCAGCCTGAAGGTTTCGAGATCTTCAGCAGTGAGTCGCATGTGTGCCGACTCAAGAGAGCACTGTACGGGCTGAAGCAAGCACCTCGTGCTTGGCACACTCGGATAGACAGCTACTTCACCGGGCTTGGATTCTCCAAGAGTGAGGCGGATCCAAACCTGTACCAGATTGTGGTGGAGGGGAAGCTGTTGATCATCGTACTGTATGTAGATGATCCGATTTTGACTGGCGATGAGCAGTTGATACTTTCATGCAAGGAGGATCTTGCACGAGAGTTTGAGATGAAGGACTTGGGCATCCTTCATTATTTCCTGGGATTGGAGATTTGGCAGCGCAGCGAAGGACTGTTTGTTTCTCAGGGCAAGTATGCCTGGGAGATTCCGGAGAGGTTCAACATGCAAGGCTGCAAGCCTATTGACACTCCTCTTCCTGGTGGTTGGAGGAAGGAGGATGCTACTTCAGCGGAGGTAGTGGATGCCACTGTCTATCGACAGTTGGTGGGGTCGCTTATGTATCTGGTCAATACACGACCCGATATATGCTATGCAGTTAACCAGCTTTCGCAAGCTATGGTTAAGCCTACCAAGCTCTTTTTGAAGGCGGGCAAGCATGTATTGCGCTATATCAGAGGCACATCGGGATATGGTCTATGGTACAGACAGGAGGATGGAGTGAAACTTTCTGGTTTCACTGATGCAGATTGGGCAGGGAGTCCAACCGACCGGAAGAGCACTTCTGGAGGAGTTTTCAGCATTGGGTCGACAGCAGTTTCCTGGTACAGCAGGAAGCAGAGATCCGTGGCACTCAGTTCAGCAGAGGCCGAGTACATGGCAGCAAGCTTGGCCGCATGTGAGGCTATTTGGATGAGGAAGATCCTCGCAGGTTTGTTCAGGTTGCATTTGGAGCCTACAGTGATCTACTGTGATAACCAGAGCTGCATCAAGCTCTCGGCTAATCCCGTATTTCATGATAGGTCCAAACATATCGACATCAGGTACCATCACATCAGAGATTGTGTTCAGCGGAGGATCATGATGCTTTCATATGTTCCCACGGAGGATCAGGATGCCGACATCCCGACGAAGGCGCTCACCAGGAGCAAGTTCGAATTCCACAGAGGCAGGATAGGGATTGCAGATAATCCATATCTTGCTGAGAGGGAGTGTTGAGAATGCAGCAAGATGATGGAGCTTAGTGAATTGAAGTCGCCTTCACTAAGTGGGCCCGCAGGCAAATTCTGGCGCAAAGTCTATTTTTAGACTATGTCTATTTTTAGACATACGGAGCATAATTTGGGAATTCTACTTGGAGATTCTCGATGGATGCGACATGTCGGTAAAAATAGATGAGACCCTAATTTTTAGGACCCAGGCTATTTTTAGACTGATCTCCTAAAAATATGGAAGTCAAATATTATTTACCCTTAATAACATTTTGACTATAAACAGCAGTTTACTCTCTTGGCGCACTTCAGTTTGAGTCATGGAGGTGACTCATGCAACTGACACAAGGAATCACGTGGTTCCTAGGGTTTGATGGCATCTTGCATGGTTGGCTTCAGTTAGACTTCAGTGGCAGGTGTTTTGGAGGAGTTAACGGGACAGATAGTGGAGTTGTGTTCTATTTATTCCGTTGAACTAGTTGAGATTAGTTAACTAGCTAATCAACTAGATATGAGTGGAGTAAATTAAATAATATTTAATTTACTAAATATTAACTCATTAGTCAACTCAAGAACACTTCAGTTCACTACAGTGCATGATCAGTTCAGTGAAGACCAGTGAAAGAGATAGATGAAAGGGTAGAGTTAGCTATCAGTTGTAACTATACTGTTGCTATTTGCAACACATAGATAGGTGGAGTAAGCTATGAGTATTGCAAAGTTTAGGCTGGTGGTTTATCTATATAAGGAGGCCATCACCTAGCATTAAACAAGCAATCAAGGTTGGCTATCAAGTGGCTAAGGATTGGAGCAAGTGATTTGCTAGATCTAGCTTGATAGTGTGTAGCATGGGAGGTAGTGCATGAGAGCTTGTGAAGAGTTTTTGTACTATGATTGTTACATGATTTCTCCATTATAATATACACAATAGCTGGGGGGTTTTCAGCTATAGGCTTTCCCCATACATACTGAGTTAATGTGTGATTGATTTGATGTGCGATTGCTTCTATATTATTTCCGCATGTGACAATTAATCGTAGAAGAAGGTTATGTGTTATGTATGCAATTCGAAATTGATATATGACCAGGTTAATCTTCATTGAATAAGTGATTTATTCAGCTAATTTCTACATGGTTTAGGGGGTTAAATGGGTTAGGGGTTAATGGGTTATAGGTTTAGGGTTTAGGGGGTTAAATAGGTTAGGGGTTTAGGGATTAGGGATTAAATGGGTTAAGGGATTAGGGATTGGGGGCTTAGGGGTTAGGGGATTTAGGCGTAGTTAGGGGTTAGGTGAATAATGATTTAGTGGTTAAGGGATTAGGGATTAGGGGCTTAGGGGTTAGGGGAAGAGAATGGTCATTCCAGATGCTTTGTCTTCAGCCAGGTCACAAGTATTGTCTGCTAGGAAGGCTTTCCAAAGAAGTTGGTTGGCATCACTATGACACTATTACAGAATTAGAAGGGAAGAGAAAGACAAAGGCCTAGGTATCATATGAGAGAAGGAAGAAATTGGCAAAATTGAGATCAAAAGCAGTGGAGTTAGCCGAAAATAAGCTTACCCCAAAGATGGATAAGATAAAACTTGACAACATATTGGTCAATTTCCTTGAACCTTATTGGTTATTCAAAAGGAGTAGGAATACACCACCGTTAATATCAAGGTAACCGACCCCTAGCAGATCAAGGGGTTAAGGAGTTTAAGGGTTAGATGTTTGGGGTTTAGGGGGTTAAATGGGTTAGCGTTTTAGATCAGGTTTAGGGGGTTAGTGGATTTAGCAATTAAGGATTTTAGGGGTTAGGGGTCATTACGGGTTAATGGGGCTAGGGTTAAGGGGGTTAAATGGGTTAGGGTTTTAGGGGTTTAGGGGGTTAAATGGGTTGGGGGTTGGGAATTAGTGTTTAAGGGGTTAGGGGTTAAGGGTTAGAGGTTTAGGGTTTACGGGGTTAAATGGGTTAGGCGCACATTTAGAGGTTTAGGGGCTTAGGGGATTTAGCAATTAAGGATTTTAGCTAGGGGTTAGGGGTTAAGGCGTTGAGGGGTTAGAGGTTTAGGGTTTAGGGGTTTAAATGGGTTATAGGGGTTTAGAGGTTTAGGGGGTTAGGGGATTTAGTAGTTAAGGATTTTTGGGGTTAAGGGTTAGGGTAGGGGATTAAATGGGTTAGGGTTTTATGGGGTTAAATGGGTTAGGCAAGTTGGGAAATAGGGTTTAAGGGGTTAAGGGTTTAGAGGTTTAGGGTTTATGGGGTTAAATGGGTTAGGGGTTTACGGGTTTACGGGTTAAGGGTTTAAGGGTTAGTGGTTAAGGGTATAGACGTTTAGGGTTTAGGGGTTAAATGGCCAGTTAGAGTTTCAGAGGTTTATGGTTTAGGGGGTTAAATGGGTTAGGGGTTTAGGGATTAGGGATTAAATGGGTTAGGGGTTAACGGGTTATAGGTTTAGGGTTTAGGGGGTTAAATGGGTTAGGGGATTTAGCAGTTAAGGATTTTAGGGTTTAGAAGTTAGGGGCTAATGGGGTTAGGTTTTAGAGGTTTAGAGGTTTATGGTTTAGGGGTTAAATGGGTTAGGGGTTAAATTAGTTGCTTATTCTTTGCATCTCAATGTAACAATTTTGTAAGTATTGTTTCTTGTTGCCATGTATTCTTTATTTATTAATTAATATTATTTGTTTGCCATTGCTTTACATTTATTGATGAAAATGTCTATTGCAATCAAAATTAGCAACTTAGCAAAAATGATACAGGTGCCCTCGAACAAAACAACCCGAACCAAACGCGCCCAGTCGGGCGACCTCGCACGACGCGACACGACGCGCCCGACCAAACGATGCCACAAGGGAGAAAATGGAAAACGGGCCGCCCGAACATGCACAAGGCACCCGGGTGGTCACAACTTAGCAAAACTAAAACGAGCGCCCTCGAACAAAATGACCCGACCCGAACATGCCCGGTCAGGCGACCTCACACGGTGCGACACGACGCGCCCAACCGAACGAATATGCCACAAGGGAGAAAACAGTAAAAGTGCCGCTCGAACATGCACAAGGCACCCGGGCGGTCACAACTTAGCAAAATTGATACGGGCGCCCTCGAACGAAACGGCCCGAACTGAACGTGGCTGGTCGGGCAACCTTGCATGGCGCGACACGGCGCGCCCGACCAAACGATGCCACAAAGGAGAAAATAGCAAACGGGCCGCCCGAATGTGCACAAGGCACCCATGCGGTCACAACTTAGCAAAACTGATACGAGCGCCCTCGAACAAAACGACCCGACCCAGACGTGCTCGGTCGGATGACCTCACACGGCGTGCCCAACCAAACAAATATGCCACAAGGGAGCAAACAGAAAACGGGCCACCCGAACGTGCACAAGGCACCCGGGTGGTCACAACTTAGCAAAACTAATACGTACACCCTCGAACGAAACGACCCGACCCAAACGCGCCCGGTCGGGCGACCTCACATGGTGCGACACGACGCGCCTGACTGAACGATGCCATAAGGGAGAAAATGGCAAACAGGCTACTCGAAAGTGCATAAGGCACCCGGGTGGTCACAACTTAGCAAAACTGATACGGGCGCCCTCGAACAAAATGACCCGACCCGAACGCGCCCGATCGGGCGACCTCGCATGGCGTGACACAGCGCGCCCGATCGAACGATGCCACAAGGAAGAAAATGGAAAACGGGCCGCCCGAACATGCACAAGGCACCCAGGCGGTCACAACTTAGCAAAAATGATACGGGGGCCCTCGAACGAAACGGCCTGACCCGACCCAAACGCGCCCGGTCAGGTGACCTCACACGGCGCGACACGACACGCCTGACCGAATGATGACACAAGGGAGAAAACGACAAACGGGCCACCCGAACGTGCACAAGGGACCCGAGAGGTAACAACTTAGAAAAACTAATACGGGCGCCCTTGAACGAAACAACTCGACCCGAATGCGCCCGGTTGGGCGACCTCACAGTATGACACAACACGACGCGCTCGAATGAACGATGCCACAAGGGAGCAAACGTCAAACGGGCCACCCGAACGTGCACAAGGCACTTAGGCGGTCACAACTTAGCAAAAATGATACGGGCTCCCTCGAACGAAATGACCCAACCTAAACGCGCCCAGTCAGGCGACCTCACACGGTGCGACACGGCGCACCCGACCAAACGATGCCATAAGGGAGAAAACAGAAAATGGGCCACTCGAACGTGCACAAGGCACTCGGGCGGTCACAACTTAGCAAAACTGATACGGTCGCCCTCGAATGAAACGGCCCGACCTGAACATGCCTGGTCGGGCGACCTCACATGGCACACCTGACCAAACGATGACACAAGGGAGCAAACGACAAACGGGCCACCTGAACGTGCACAAGGCACCCGGGCGGTCACAACTTAGCAAAACTGATACGGGCGCCCTCAAATGAAATGACCCGACCCGACCTGAACGCGCCTAGTTGGGCGACCTCACATGGCGCGACACGGTGCGCCCGACCGAATTACGATGCCACAAGGGATAAAATGGCAAACGGGCCACCCAAACGCGCACAAGGCACCCGGGTGGTCACAACTTAGCAAAACTGATACAGGCACCCTCGAACAAAACGGATCGACCTGAACGCGCCCAGTCGGGCGACCTCACACGGCACGCCCGACCGAACGATACCACAAGGGAGAAAACGACAAACGGGCCACTCGAACGTGCACAAGGGACCCGGGTGGTCACAACTTAGCAAAACTGATACGGGCGCCCTTGAACGAAACGACCAAATCGGAACGTGCCCGGTCGGGTGCCGACCTCACACGGCGCGACACAACGTGCCTGAACAAACGTAGATTCCATAAGGGAGAAAATGGAAAACGGGCCACCCGAACGTGCACAAGGCACCCGGGCGGTCACAACTTAGCAAAACTGATATGGGTGCCCTCGAACGAAACGACCCGACCTGAACATGCTTGGTCGGGCGACCTCACATGGGGCGACACGACGCGCTCGACCGAACGATGCCACAAGGGAGAAAACGGAAAACGGGCCGCCCGAACGTACACAAGGGACTTGGGTGGTCACAACTTAGCAAAAATGATACGGGTGCCCTCAAACGAAACGGCCTGACCAGAATGTGCCCGGTTGGGCGTCGACCTCACACGGCGCGACACAACGCGCCCGAACGAACGTCGATGCCACAAGGGAGGAAACGGAAAACGGGCCACCCAAACGTGCACAAGGCACCCGGGCTGTCACAACTTAGAAAAACTAATACAGGGGCCCTCGAACAAAAAAACCCGACCTGAACGCACTCGGTCGGGTGACCTCACACGGTGCGACACGGCGCACCCGACTGAACGATGCCACAAGGGAGAAAATGGAAAACGGGCCACCTGAACATGCACAAGGCACCCGGGCAGTCACAACTTAGCAAAAATAATACGGGAGCCCTCGAATGAAACAACCTGACCCGACCTGAACGCGGCCGGTTGGGCGACCTCGTAGTACGGCGCGACACGGTGCGCCCAACCGAAAGATGCCACAAGAGAGCAAACTAGAAAACAGGCCACCCGAATGTGCACAAGGCACCCGGACGGTCACAACTTAGATAAATTGATACGGGTGCCCTCGAATGAAATGGCCCAACATGAACGTGACTGGTCGGGTGACCTCACACAACGCGACAGGACGTGCCTGACCGAACGATGCCACAAGGGAGAAAATGAAAAATGGGCCGCCCGAATGTGCACAAGGCACCTGGGCGTCACAACTTAGCAAAATTTATATGGGCGCCCTTGAACGAATCTGCCCGACCCGACTCGAATGCGCCCGGTCGGGCGACCTCACACGGTGCGACACGGCTCGTCCGACCGAACGATGCCACAAGGGAGAAAATGGCAAACGGGCCGCTCGAACGTGCACACGGGACCCGAGTGGTCACAACTTAACAAAACTGATACGGGTGCCCTCAAACGAAACGGCCTGACCTGAACGCGCCCGGTCGGGCGACCTTGCACGGCGCGACACAGCACGCCCGACCAAACAATGCCACAAGGGAGAAAATGGCAAACGGGCCGCCCGAACGTGCACAAGGCTCCTGGGCGGTCACAACTTAGCAAAACTGATATGGGCGCCCTCGAACGAAATGGCCCGACCCGACCTGAACGCGCTCGGTCAGGCGACCTCACATGGCGTGACACGACGCGCTCGACTGAATGATGCCACAAGGGAGCAAACGAAAAACAGGCCACCCGAACGTGCACAAGGGACCCGGGTGGTCACAACTTATCAAAACTGATACATGTGCCCTCAAACGAAATGGCCCAACCTGAACGTGCCTGGTCGGGCGACCTCACATGGCCGGACACAGCGCACCCGACCGAATGATGCCACAAGGGATAAAACGACAAACGGGCCACCCGAATGTGCACAAGGAACCCAGGTGGTCACAACTTAGCAAAACTGATACGGGCGCCCTCGAACGAAACGACCCAACCTGAATGCGCTCGGTCAGGCGACCTCACACAGTGTGACACGGCTTGCCCGAATGAACGATGCCACAAGGGAGAAAACGGAAAATGGGCCACCCGAACGTGCACAAGGTACCTGGGCGGTCACAACTTAGCAAAATTGATACGGGTGCTCTCGAACGAAACGACCCAACCTGAACGGGCCCGGTCGGGCGACCTCCCACGGCGCGCCTGATCGAACGATGCCACAAGGGAGAAAATGACAAACGGGCCGCCCAAACGTGCACAAGGCACCCAGGTGGTCACAACTTAGCAAAACTGACATGGGCGCCCTCGAACGAAACGGCCCGACCGAACCCGAACGCGCCTAGTCGGGCGACCTCACACGACGCGACACGGTGCGCCTGACTGAATTACGATGCCACAAGGGAGAAAATAGAAAATAAGCCATTCGAACATGCACAAGGCCCCCGGGTGGTCACAACTTAGCAAAAATGATACGAGCGCCCTCAAACGAAACGGCTTGACCTGAATGTGCCCGGTCGGGCGACCTCACACGGCGCGACATGGCACACCTGACTGAACGATGCCACAAGGGAGAAAATGACAAATGGGCCACCTGAATGTGCACAAGGGAGCCGGGTGATCACAACTTAGCAAAACTGATACGGGCGCCCTCGAACAAAACGGCCCGACCGGAGCGCGCCTGGGCAGGTGCCGACCTCACACAGCGTGACACACAACACGCCCGAATGAACGTCGATGCCATAAGGGAGAAAATGGAAAACGAGCGACCCGAACGTGTATAATGCACCCAGGCAGTCACAACTTAGCAAAACTGATACGGGTGCCCTTAAACGAAACGACCCGACCTGAACGTGCCCGGTCGGGCGACCTCACATGGCGGGACACGATGCGCCCAAACGAACGATGCCACAAGGGAGCAAATGAAAAACGGGCCGCCCAAACGTGCACAAGGGACCTGGGTGGTCACAACTTAGAAAAACTGATACGGGCACCCTAGAACGAAACAGCCCGACCAGAGTGCGCTCGGTCGGGCGTCGACCTCACACGGCGCGACACAATGCGCTTGAAAGAACGTCGATGCCACAAGGGAGAAAATGGAAAACGGGCCACCCGAATGTGTAAAAGGCACCTGGGCGGTCAAAACTTAGCAAAAATGATACGGGGGCCCTCGAACGAAACAACCCAACCTAAACGCACCCGGTCAGGCAACCTCACACGACGCGCCTGACCGAACGATGCCACAAGGGAGAAAACGAAAAATGGGCCGCTCGAACATGCACAAGGCACCTAGGCGGTCACAACTTAGCAAAACTGATAATGGAGCCCTCGAACGAAACGACCCGACCCGACCTAAACGCGGCTGGTTGGGTGACCTCACAGTACGGCGCGACATGGCGCGCCCAACCGAAAGATGCCACAAGGGAGCAAACGGAAAATGGGCCACCCGAACGTGCATAAGGCACCCGGGCGGTCACAACATAGAAAAACTGATATGGGCGCCCTCGAACGAAATGACCCAACGTGAATGCGCCCGGTCGAGTGACCTCACATGGCACGACACGGCGCGCCCGACCGAATGATGTCACAGGGGAGCAAACGGAAAATGGGCTGCCCGAACGTGCACAAGGCACTCGGGTGATCACAACTTAGCAAAACTGATACGGGCGCCCTCAAACGAAACGGCCCGACCCGACCCGAACGCACCTGGTCGGGTGACCTCACACGGCGTGACACGATGCGCCCGACTGAACGATGCCACAAGGGAGAAAATGGAAAACAGGCCACTCGAACGTGCACAAGGGACCCCGGCGGTGACAACTTAGAAAAAATGATACGGGCGCCCTCGAACGAAACGGCCCAACCCTAATGCGCCGGGTCTGGCAACCTCGCACGGTGCGACACGGCATGCCCAACCGAACGATGCCACAAGGGAGAAAACGCCAAATGGGCCGCCTGAATGTGCACAAGGCACCCGAGCAGTCACAACTTAGCAAAACTGATACGGGTGCCCTCGAACGAAACGACCTGACCTAACCAGAACGCGCTCGGTCGGGCGACCTCACAGTATGGCGCGACATGGTGCGCCCGACTGAAAGATGCCACAAGGGAGCAAATGGAAAACGGGCCACCCGAATGTGCACAAGGCACTCAGGTGGTCACAACTTAGCAAAATTGATACGGGCGCCCTCGAACAAAACGACGACCTCACATGGTGCGACATGGCGCACCCGACCGAACGATGCCACAAGGGAGAAAATGGAAAACAGGCCGCTCGTACGTGCACAAGGCACCTGAGTGATCACAACTTAGCAAAACTGATACAGGCGCCCTCGAACAAAACGACCTGACCCGACCTGAACGTGCCCGGTCGGGCGACCTCACACAACGCGACACGGAGCGCTCGACCGAACGATGCCAAAAGGGAGAAAATGGAAAACGGGCCGCCCAAACGTGCACAAGGGACCCGGGCGGTCACAACTTAGCAAAACTGATACGGGCGCCCGAAATGGCCCGACCAGAACGCGCCCAGTCGGGTGATCACACACGGTGCGACACAACACGCCCGAATGAACGATGCCATAAGGGAGAAAACGGCAAACAGGCCACTCGAACATGCACAAGGCACCCAGGTGGTCACAACTTAGCAAAACTGATACAGACGCCCTCGAACGAATCAGCCCGACCCGAACGTGCCTGGTCGGGCGACCTCACATGGTGCGAAACAACGTGCCTGACCGAACGATGCCATAAGGGAGCAAATGGAAAATGGGCTGCCCGAACGTGCATAAGGCACCTGGGTAGTTAGAACTTAGCAAAAATGATATGGTCACCCTTGAACGAAACGACCCAACCTAAACGTGCCCTGTCGGGCGACCTCACATGGCGTGACACGCCGCGCCCGACCGAATGATGCCACAAGGGAGCAAATGGAAAACGGGCCACCCAAACGTGCACAAGGCACTCGGGCGGTCACAACCTAGCAAAACTAATACGGGCGCCCTCAAACGAAACGGCTTGACCCGAACATGCCTGGTCGGGCGACCTCGCATGGCGCGACACAGTGCGCCCGACCGAACGATGCCACAAGGGAGAAAATAGCAAACGGGCCACCCGAATGTGCACAAGGCACCCAAGCGGTCACAAGTTAGCAAAACTGATACATGCGCCTTGAATGAAACGGCCCGACTCGACCCGAACGCGCTCGGTTGGGCGACCACACATGACGCGCCCGACCGAATGATGCCACAAGGGAGAAAACGGCAAACGGGCCACCCGAACGTGCATAAGGGATCTGGTCGGTCACAACTTAGCAAAACTGATACGGGCGCCCTCAGACGAAACGGCCCGATCGGAACGCGCCCGGTCGAGCGCCTACCTCACACGACGCGACACAATGCGCCCGAACGAACGTCATTGCCACAAGGGAGCAAACATCAAAAGAGCCTCCCGAACGTGCATAAGGCACCCGGGGGGTCACAACTTAGCAAAAATGATATGGGCGCCCTCGAACGAAACGGCTCGACCCGACCCGAACGTGCCCGGTCGGGCAACCTCACACGGCGTGCCCGACCGAACGATGCCACAAGGGAGCAAATGGAAAACGGGTCGCCCGAATGTGCACAAGGCACCTGGGCGGTCACAACTTAGAAAAAATTATATGGGCGCCCTTGAACGAAATGACCTAACCTGAACGCGCTCGGTTGGGTGACCTCACAGTACGACGCGCCCAATCGAATGATGCAACAAGGGTGAAAACGACAAATGGGCCACCAAAACGTGCACAAGGCACCCATGCGGTCACAACTTAGCAAAACTGATACGGGCACCCTCGAACGAAATAGCATGAACTGAATGCGCCCGGTCGAGTGACCTCACACGGCGCGACACGGCGTGCCTGACCGAATGATGCCACAAGTGAGAAAATGGAAAACGGGTTGCACGAACATGCACAAGGCACCCGGGCAGTCACAACTTAGCAAAACTGATATGGGCGCCCTCGAATGAAACTGCCCGACCCAACCCGAACGCGCCCAATCGGGTGACCTCACACGGCGCGACACGACGCGCCCGATCGAAAAATGCCACAAGGGAGCAAATGAAAAATGGGCCACCCGAACGTGCACAAGGCACCTCGGCGGTCACAAATTAGCAAAACTAATACGGGCGCCCTCAAACGAAACAACCCGACCTGAACGTGCTCGGTCGGGTGACCTCACATGGCACGACACGGTGCGCCCAACCGAACGATGCCACAATGGAGAAAATGACAAACGGGCCGCCCGAACGTGCACAAGGCCAGGAAAAATTTTAAGGATGGAAAATGATTTTGAAGTTTAAAAAATTGGCGATTTTCACTACTCCCTAATATGAAAACTATAAAATGTTTATTGATGTATTTGTAAAATTGTTCAAATTTATAATGATATTATATATATTTTCTATATAATATTGGCGATTTTTAAGGTAAAATAATTTTATATTGTAAAATTTGGGCGAATCATTTTTATAAAAAAATGGAAATTAACAAATCTTTTTTTTGGAAAAACCATGGAAAATTAGCCCACCTGCGAATATTAGCCCCTAAAATTTTCCATGCACAAGGCACCTGGGCAGTCACAACTTAGCAAAACTTATACAGGCGCCCTCGAACAAAACAACCCGACCCAACCCGAATGTGCTCGGTCGGGCGACCTCACACGGCGCGACATGACGCGCCCGACCGAACGATGCCACAAGGGAGTGAACGGAAAACGGGCCACTTGAACGTGCACAAGGAACCTAGGCGGTCACAACTTAGAAAAACTGATACGGGCACCCTTGAACGAAACGTCCCGACTCGAATGCGCCCGGTTGGGCGACCTCACACGGTGTGACAGTACGGCGTGCCCGAACGAACGATGCCACAAGGGAGCAAACAGAAAACGGGCCAACCGAACGTGCACAAGGCACCCGGGTGGTCACAACTTAGCAAAACTGATATGGGCACCCTCGAACCAAATGGCCCGACCTGAACGCGCCCGGTCAGGCGACCTCACAATGCGCAACATGGCGCGCTCGACCGTGGTTGGGGGCACACATTAAAAGTGAACCAAGGAGTGAGCGCATCACGTCTTTAATATTTTATGAAACTCCTTAGAAGTCCCATCATAACCGCCTTCCATCTGCATCACAATGTGATATGTAAACTAAATATACCTTATTATGTTGCTCCAACCATTCAAAAAGGGGACCCAAGTTAGATTATTATTTTGTTAAAGGAGAGGCCAAAGAAATTAATTTACAAATATTCACAATAGCGACACTTAGCCCAAACTGTCGCAAGAGCGACACTTAGCCCAAACCATTGCAAGAGCAACACTTAGCCCGAACTGTCGCAATAGCGACGATTTTTCCCAAACTGTCGCAATAGCGACGCTTTTGCCCAAACTGTCGTAATAGCGATGTTTTCCTCCAAACGTCACAATAGCAACACATAGCTCTAATCCGTCGCAATTCTGACGCTTTTTCCCAAACTGTCGCAATTCCAATGCTTTGCTACAAACGTCGCAAAGCCGACACTAACTTCTATGTGTCACAATACCGACACTTGTCTCCAAACGTCGGTATAGCGAAAGTTGTGGGTGGGATTTGAAAAATTGATAAATTTTGGGGAAATTTAGACATTTGGTCAAAAGTGTCAGAACCAAAGTGTCAGAATTTCCGTCAAATGTACTAGTGAATAATCCACCAATAGTTGGGATTTCCAATATGGATCAATCTTCCATAGTGACAGTGTTGATGATCTATCACAAATAACATCTGTCATATGGCTATTCTCCTCCTTGACATATCCCATGCCAAAGGTATATGTTGGAAGGTTGCTATTCCTCCCATGCTTCTCCTCGCACAATGCAAAATTTGAAATGAGAGTGGGTACTGATGATGTTGGGAGAATGTCTCCCTCATCCTTGAGCCTACCCTAGACTCTCAACGCTGTATCATGGTCTTCTAATGCTCCCATCCCTTCTGGATCTATGCTTGGAGCATCATGTTGTGAGACATTTCTCACCAAATATGAATCATGTGGCCTCCCAGGTGGTTTGCCTCTAAATAATAATGTCCCATGCAGCAATCTCATAAGCATAATACATGGGACCATTAAGTCCTTGCTTCCACTACGCAAATCCATCTCTATTTTCTATGTGGAAGTTGTATGTGAGGGATATGTGTGCATGCCTTTAATAATTTGAGTTTTCTCACTCTTTCTATCCACCCATTCCATTTGCAAAGTCTCCCAATTAGTGGTGAATTTCCCCAAAGTAATCAACCATTGCACACCCGATATCACATTGGTGTTAGGTATATCAACCAAAAATAAGTGATTAGTCAATGTATATGTTCCCATGGTGACTGATAAGGATGGAACATAATGCATGCATTGCATAGTTCTATCTCCTGGGTCCAAAACAGAAAATCCCTCAAAAGCATCAGTGGCTATTTCCCTGCTTAACACTAGTTGGGCATCAATAAAATTGTGGGTAGCCCCACTATCAACCAAAACAGAAACCCTTTGATTCAAGATGGAACCTTGGACCCTCAAGGTCAAGTACTTAGTTACTCCTCTCAATTATGCAAGAGCCCCTCCAATTGGAGTAAATGCCCCATTCCCATCTCCTAATGGTGTTGGTTCATCTCCTGCTGTGTTAGTGATGTGACCTCTGCTTGGTTCATCTTATTCTTCCTCCTCATCATTTGAGAAGACCTCTATGTAGTGTGCCTTTCCTACTGCACATCTATGTCCGGGTGCCCAAGATTCTTGGCATGTGAAGCAAAGCTTCCTCCTCCTCAAATCTCTTCGGACATCATCATCAAGAGGTTTTTTATTTTGGCTCTCCTTTGAAAGAGGAGCCTTCTCATATTTTCCCTTTGATGGAAAAGAGGGCTTGTGGTGAAATGTTTCCTTTGGTTTTGGAAAGGAATCTTGAAGATCTCTAGCCATTTAAATAGCATCTTGAAGGGTAGTGGAATTGGTAGATTTAACCAACACATGAAGAGGTTCATCTAACCCATCAATGAACATATAAACCCTTCTTGTTGCAAATAAATCAGGAACCATAACATAAAGTCTCAAAAATTCAGAAATGTAAGTTTCTGGATTACCTGCTTGTTTTGTTGGAAATGTTTCCATTGATGGCAAAGGAGATGACAAAGGAGACAGCATAGAAGCAAAGAGATAGCAAAATAATACTGTTGAAAATGTTGACAAGGAGAACATTAGTCATGAAGAAAGGAAAAGACAGAAAACGAGGAAACAAAGAGGTAGAGAAGTAGCAGAGAGGTAGCAGAGATCTAAAGAGGATGTAGAGGGTCGAGCAGCTGCAAAGCAGGGCCATTTGAAGCAGCCCTGGCTGCATAATATGCAGAGAATACATAGAAACGGTCATTCACTGATAGGCACTGCCTATACACTGTAGAGAGGGTCGAGCAGTAGAGACAGGTTGCAGAGAATACAGAGAAATGGTCCTGCACTGACCGGCACTGCCTGTGTAAAAAGGTTATTGGTGTTTGGAAGCGCAGTGGTGATGAAGCAAGGATGAACAGATGAGAAGGAGCGAGCGAAGAATAACAAAAGAATCGAATGAAAACGAAGTTAAAGAGGCGAATGGAAACACTGTTCAAATACCGGTGATGGTTTTGTGAAACCAATACAACCCATATCGCGCAGCTTTTGGTCCGGAGCGAAACAATTTCTAAAAAATGTGATCCAATATAAAATTGCCACGTTAGCCGCCCAAAACCGCTCATATCGCGTTCTTTTGGAACGCTAATCTCCTGTCATGGAAATTACGCGATATCATTGAGGGTCGTCTGATCTGGAGGCTGGTAGATCAAATGACAATCGTGCAATGAGTTTCTCGGGAGATAAGTCAAGGTATGGCCCATTTGTTTTATGATGAAAATCGCTCATTTAACAAGTCTTGATGTGTGGGGCCATGGCAATGCATTAAGAAATATTGCGTTGGAAGTGAGTTTTAATGTAAGTGGGTGTTATTATAATGTCACAACAGAGGCTGTAATATATGATGTGCGATGTATAAAGAGTTATACTTTGGGCTTAATGTAAAGTCAAGCCTTGATATAGATCAAATACACAGCAAAAGAAACCCATGTATATGTATGTTTGGAATGGTTAGTTAATCAAGGCAAAGGGTGCACCTTCGGAACATAAGTATAGTTAAATGCACGTGGATGAACCTTTATGTGGATGAATTATGGTTGCTGTGGTCGAGTATTTTTGTACTAAGAACTGGGTTCTTAACCAAGGTCAATCAGTTAACAAAAAAAGATATATATTTATATATATACTATTTGACATGCGTTGAACGAGAGATGTGGGCCCAAGAGAAAGATAGGAAATTGTATGTGATGCGATGGTTGTTTGATAGCCAAATGTTAATATGTTGCATGGCTAGGTCTATGTTGTGAGCGGAAGCGTTAAATAAACTATGGGGCCCAAAAGGTTATATAAATATATATATTAGTGCTGGGTTTAAGTCTGAGTCAAAGACTTGATATAATGTTGACGGAGGATTTATATCTATATATGTTATCTGTTGGGGTTTGAGTCTGAGTTATAGATTAAAACAAGGTCGAAGAACTTATAATATTTGAATGCGGACCTTACGAATGGAAATATAAAAGAGGTGGAGTATATGTGTAGTGTGGGCCCCCATGTAAAAAGAAAAGTTCAATGCATGTTTATTCCAAGAATTTTAACCAAAGCTGAAGGATATATAAAAGGTAAAGCGGAAAAGTATATATATGAAACAATATATATATATATATATATATATATATATATATCTGTGAACAGTGAACCATCACATCGGAGAAAAATATAACAGCGGAACATGTTAATAAAGGTTGTGATTGCGATTGCGATAAAGAAGCGGACCCGATATGTTATAAATGGTGACTCTTATGTGTTTGAGTTCCAGTTCAAAGGGAATCAAAGTGATTCATCGCATCAGAGAAAAACATAACATCGGAACATGTTAATAAAGGTTGCAATTGTGATTGCGATAAAGAAGTGGACCCGATATGTTATAGATGGTGACTCTTATGTGTTTGAGTTCCGGTTCAAAGGGCATCAAAGTGATTCATCACATCAGAGTAAAACAGAACAACGGATCATTGAACCATGCAATTGCGATGGTGCGATTAAATCGCAACCATCCAATCCAAATCAATGGCTACCGTTGGATTCACAGGGAGTGATCGCATCGGGGATTCCCAATCGCATCGGCGCAGCGAATATATAAGTGAATAAGGAATTATAAGTTGCGATTGCGTTTGAAAAGATAAAACAGGCAAAATGTATATGTAATGTGGGCTCCATACAAAAGGAAAATTAATATATGTTTACTCCGAGTCTTTGACCAAAGTTGAAGAGTTAAAAGGAAACAAAGCAGTAAATATTTATGTGAAACAATATATATATATATATATATATATATATATATATATATATATATATTTACACTTGTGAATAGTGAATCATCGCATCGGAGTGAAAGTAGAAGATTGGAACATACAACTAAAAGTTGTGATTGCAATTAATCACAATCGGAAGTATTCGAGAGGAACAGTCGCAATCAGAGCATAAGAAAATTTCTGCTGGTGGGCCCGAAAGGGAATTTTATATGTTAAACATGTCTTTTATTATTACGCTGAGAGTTGATTTACGTTGTATTAAAAATTCAGTTAAATATATGCAGGAGTTACGCAACAACAGTGAATAGTAGAGCATACAGAGAAGAAAAATATAGAGACAGCTGCAGAAAAGATAACACGCAGTGATCCAAAAGGCTGAATGGGTTGAGTTGGAATTCAAATGTAAATGTTTTTAATTGGTTTATATTGTTTGTGATGCACTAGCAAGTCTCCATAGGAAACAAAACTCCACTGTAAAACTGAAAGTTGTACAAATTGCTGTCGTTTTCTGAATGAGCTAGATAAAGAAGTGAGGAGGCAGAAGGCGAAGTGTTAGGGCTATTCACTTTGAATTACCTGTGGAATACGAACAGTTATGAGGCAAACTATATAAAGTATATCACATTGATATGCAAAAAGAGGTTAGAGAATGCAGAGTATGAATAATTGAGGCAGATAAGATAAGAAGAAGGAGGAGCAAAAATAGATGCTATAAGACAGATGTGAAGACTGGAGGACAAAAAAAAGGAAGGTACATAACAGAGCTGATATCCAAGGTAAATCAGAAAATGTTTTCTTTTGATAGAATGAGGAAGTTGGATCTTCCCTATCAAGTTGTAGCTTGATAGATGTCAGTTGTAGCTGACTGAGGTTGGAGCCTCCTGTAGGTTGGTGCCTGCAGAAAATTGATGGGAGTTGGAGCTTCCTTGCAAGTTGTAGCTTGCAGAATTGAGGTTGGAGCCTCCTGTGGGTTGGTGCCTACAGAAAATCAGTGATGAGAGGGAGTTGGATCTTGCCTTTGCATCACAACAATAATAAGATGTGGTTTTCTCCCGTTATGGGTTTCCACTTATATCTGCTGTCTCTGTGTGTGATGCCTATATGTTGATATGGTCTAGTTAATCTGCTTAATACTTATTGATCTCATAATAAGTCTGTTGTCACATGATCTTAATACTTGTTGCTTACATATAAATATTGTTCACATATAAAGTTGATTATGAATCTAAGTTGTAAATAAGCTTAATGAAAGGTTTAAAATTTCATGAATGTATTAAACTGATTCAACCCCCCTCTCAGTTTAAATAAGGGTTCAACAATTGGTATCAGAGCTGGTTCCTTTTGTATTAGTTTAACATCTGGAAGGAGATCCTAGGTCCCCAGGATGGCTAGTCAAGAAGGAAGCTCAACCAATAAAGCCCCTTTTTTCACCGGTGCTAATTATGCCTTCTGGAAAATCAGAATGAGAGCATACATTATGTCTCTAGGAATAGAAGTTTGGGTGGTTGTGGAATTTGGATATGCCCCAAAGGAAAATGACTCAAAAGATGAAGCCAAACAAGATTTTGTAGCTAATGAAAAGGCCATGAATGCAATCTTAAATGGACTGTGTGAGGCAGAATTTCTCAAAGTAATGCACAACAAGACTTCCAAAGAGATGTGGGATACTCTAGAGAACATTCATGAGGGAGACAAGAAGGTGAAGACAACCAAACTTCAAGTCTATAGAGCCCAGTTTGAAAATTTAAAAATGAATGATGATGAAGACATTGCCAACTTCTTTTTAAGGGTTGCAGAAATAGTGAATAACATGAAAGCTCTAGGAGAAACCATAAAAGAAGCTGTAATTGTTCAAAATATTCTGAGATCTCTTCCATCCAGCTTTAACCCCAAGGTTTTTGCCATAGAAGAAATAGTTGATTGGGAAACCTTGACCATGAACTAGTTACTTGGAAATCTAACAGCCTATGAGATGAGACAAACACAGAGGAAGTCAAATGTGAGGGAGGCAACCTTTAAGACAAAGAATAAGAAAGAAGAAAAGGAAGATATATGATCTTTCTCTGATGAAGAAGAGGCCAAATTTGTCAGGAAATTGGACAGAGGCTTAGGTAAATATAAAGGTAAACTTCCATTTAAATGCTTTAACTGTGGAAGAGTTGGACACTATGCTGCTAAGTGTCCTCATAAGAAAACAAAGAATCAGACTCAAGAGTCAGAGAAAATCATATCAAAGAACTAGCAGAAAGGAAAGAAATTCAATAGAAAATATTTCTATGCTCAACAAGACAACAGTGCATCTCAAGACTCAGATGAACCCTCTAGTGAAGAAGGAACCTCTGAATTTATATTGATGGCCATAGAAGAGCTTGAAGGACTCCTTATAGAAGATAAAGAAGAAGGTGAAGTTGATCTCGAGGGGGAGCTAAGAAGTGCCCTGGAGGAAATTGACAGACTCAAACTGAAGTGCATAAAACAGAAAGACATTCTCCTCAAGTATGTAAGAGAAGAAAAAAATTCAGAAGTTCTCATTCAGTTGAAAGTAGAGCTTGAAGAATCCAAGAAGGTAGAAGACATTTTACTTAAGAAAATTAAGGATAAAATTCAAGAACAAGAGAAATTGGAAGAAGAAGTAGTATGCTTGAGGAAGAAATTAGAAAATGCCCAAAGGAAAGTGTCAATAAATGCTTCTCAAATGACAAGCTCTGGTAAGTTGAATGAAATTCTGGATGCTCAAAGATCTCCTCTGATAAAAACTGGGATATGCTATGAAGGAGAATCAAGTAAAGGCAAAGAAAAGGAAAAAAAAAATATTATTTTTGTAAAAGCAGATAAGGATGATGAAGAAGCTCAGATGATTCCTACAGAAGAAGAAACCTACAATAAAGGAGATAGAAACCAAAAGAAACCTCTAATGACAAAGAATGAAATAAATACTCAGCCAACAGAAAAAGGGTCATATACTCCCAAGTATGTCAAATTTGGAAGCCATCAAAGGAGATTCTTCCCTCATATGAAAAATGCCACCTGTTATGCCTGCCACAAGCCGGGACATATTGCTGCATACTGTCATACAAGGAGAATTAATTCAAACCAACAAAGGATGCAAACAGTGAAGAGATTATCTCAAGCAAACAAATGGAGAAGATAACCTTTCATCAGGTATGCAAATTGTTTCTATGGATATTGTTTTTACTCTAAGGAATTTGGCCATAAAATCATAGATTGCAGAAAATATGGATAAATACTGATGTTCAAAACCTCAAGGAGGTTTATGAATCATGGAGAGTTTACTCATACTCATAATTCTGCTAAAAATATGATCAAATGTTGTGTATGCAATAAAATTGGACATATGCCTTCCAAATGTCCTCTTAGAGAATGTGGTTCATCATCTCAGAAAAGGTACCAAACTAAAGGATGCATGCAGTGGAAAGAGAAGGTGAATAAATGTGACCTGGCTCTAACAACTCAAGACTTGAAAAGCTAATGGTATTTGGACAGTGGTTTCTCAAAGCATATGACTGGAGATAGAAGCAATTTTATAACCTTTGATGAAAAGAAATCTGGAAATGTTACTTTTGGCAATGATAAAGCAGGGAAAATCAAAGGAAAAGGCTTAGTCAGTCTAGATAATGGTAGAGGAAAGGCCCAAGATGTACTATTTGTGGATGGGCTGAAAGAAAATCTGTTGAGTGTCAGTCAAATGTGTGATAAATGCTGTGAAGTTATTTTTAGAGCACAAGACTGTGAAGTCAGATCAAGCACCACAGGGAAGACTCTGAACAAAGGTGTTCGAACAGAGAGTAATGTCTACATAGTGAAAGAAGAGAATGAAGCATGCCACCTTAGAAAACTTGAGGAGTCATGGTTATGGCATAGGAGATTGGGACATCTTAACTTTGACCATATCATCAGACTGAGCAAGAAGAAAGCAGTCAGAGATATGTCAGCAATAAAAAGGCCTTCAAATACCATATGTAAATCTTTCCAATTGGGAAAACAGATCAGGACATCCTTTAAGACCAAAGATGAGCTATCAACAAGTAGGCCACTTCAGCTTGTACACATGGACCTGTGTGGAACTTCAAGAACTAAAACACCAAGTGGAGAATCCTACGTCATGCTGATAATAGATGATTTCTCCATAATGACATGGGTTGCATTTCTCAAATATAAATCGGAAGCACTTGAGAAATTCAAGATATTCAAGGCATTGGCAGAAAATCAAACAGGATGCAAGCTAAAGCACATCGAATCAGACAAAGGAGGTGAATTCACAGACTATGATTTTGCAGACCTATGCAATGAACATGGGATAAAACAACAGTTTACTATTGCAAGGACACCTCAACAGAATGGAGTGGCAGAGAGACAAAACAGGTATGTACAACAAATTTCCAGAGCCATGATGAAAGAAAGTAACATTCCCCAAACCTTCTGGGAAAAATCAGTACACATAGCTGTGCATATTCTTAACAAAGCTCATTTAAGACCAAACAGTGACAAGACTCCTTATGAACTATGGCATGGTAAAAAAACATCAATCAAGCACTTTAGAGTCTTTGGAAGCAAGTGTTACATAAAGAATAATGATGAAAATCTGGGGAAGTTTGATGCAAGATCAGATGAAGAAATATTTTTAGGATATGCATCCAAGAGTAAAGGTTACAGGTGCTACAACAAAATACTTCTAAAAATTGTGGAAAGCATTGATGTAAGATTTGATGAAGAACTACCAAACAAGACAAGAAGTACAGGTTGCAGCAATCCTCCAGAAGATCATGAAGAAGAGAACCAAGATGATGATGAAATAAGTAAGACAACAGAAGATACTAAACTGAACTCAAAAGGCCCCTCAATATACACTCAAAGTAACCATCCAGAAGATCAAATCATTTGGGACAAGAGTGTATGAGTCCAGACAAGAAGACAACTAATAGAACAGATAGAAGAGGTATACCTAGCTATGTTATCACAAATAGAGCCAAAAAGGTTTGAAGAAGCCAGCAAGGAAAAGTATTGGGTGAATGCTATGAATAAAGAATTGGACCAAATTGAGAAGAACAATACCCGGGAATTAGTTCCAAGACCCACTGAGAAAAATGTCATAGGCTCAAAATGGGTATTCAAGAATAAGATGAATGAACAAGGACAGGTAATCAGAAATAAATCCAGACTTGTCTGCAAGGGATATTCACAAATTCAGGGTCTTGATTATGATGAAACATTTTCCCCTGTAGCCAGAATGGAAGCCATCAGAATGTTTTTGGCTTTTGCATGCTACCATGACTTCAAGGTATATCAAATGGATGTGAAATCTGCCTTCCTGAATGGAGATATAGAAGAAGAAGTCTACATGGAACAACCTGAAGGATTATCATTAACATATGAAGAAGAATATGTGTGCAGGTTAAAGAAAGCCCTATATGGACTGAAACAAGCTCCTCGTGCAAGGTATTCAAGGCTGGACAAGTACTTGAAAAAACAAGGCTTTAAGAGAGGAGGAGTAGACAACAATCTATACATAAAGGCCAATGAAAATGAACTCCTAATTGTAGTAGTGTATGTAGATGACATCATGTTTGGTAGCAATAAAGACGAGTTAGCAAAAGGATTTGCTGAAGAAATGAAATCAGAGTTTGAGATGTCTATGATTGGAGAGCTCACCTTCTACTTAGGACTTCAAATTCAGCAAAAGAACACAGGTACATTCATCTCACAAGAAAAATACTTAAAAGAGATGTTGAAAAAGTTCAAAATGGAAGACTGCAAACCTGTGTCAACTCCCATGATCACTGGATGCAAGCTATGTGCTGATGATGGATCTGCAGATATAGATCAAAGACATTACAGATCCATGATAGGAAGTCTGCTATACCTAACAGCTTCTAGACCAGACATTATGTTGGAAGTAGGACTCATGGCAAGATATCAAGCAGCATAAAAACAAAATCACTTCCTAGCAGTCAAAATAATATTCAGATATCTACAAGGAACTGCATAGTATGGGCTATGGTATCCAAAAAGAAAGAGCTTCACTTTGACAGCATATACAGATGCAGATTGGGCCAGCTGTGTGGATGACAAGAAAAGCACAAGTGGAGGTGCATTCTATTTGGGAAAAATTTTGGTGGCATGGTTAAGCAAGAAACAAACATCGATCTCTCTATCTACGTAGAAGCAGAATACATAGCAAAAACAACATGTTGCACACAAGTCGTGTGGATGAAACAAACCCTCCAAGACATGAAGGTAAGCATTGATGAACCTATCTCTATCAAATGTGATAATACAAGTGCAATAAGTATATCAAAAAATCCTATACTTCATTCAAAAACTAAACACATCCCAATCAAGTACCATTTCCTCAGAGAACAAGTAGCACAGAAGGTAGTGAAGTTGGAATATGTGCCAACAAAAGAATAAACAATAGATATATTCACAAAACCTCTTGCTAGAGAACCATTCGAATATCTGAGAGAAAAACTAGGGGTAGTATCTGCAGATACTACTCTCTGACATGAAAAAAAAATCATTCCAGGGGGAGAATAGAAAATAAAACATCATTCCAAGGGGAGATCAGTCAAAAAAGAGAGTCACAAAAGAACCAGAACAAGTGCGCAGAGCATGGAACAGATCCTCAAGATCAAAATATCATGAACAATATGTGGAAAACATACTGGGAAATGTGCAACCCTTTTCCATTGATGTCAAAGGGGGAGGAAAAGCAAGCAACAAAAGAAAGTGCTTTCTAAAAGGAAAGCAGAGGAAGTGTATTGCCATCAATTCCAAAGGGGGAGACTGTTGGAAATGTTGTCATTGATGGCAAAGGAGATGGCAAAGGAGACAACATAGAAGCAGAGAGATAGCAAAAGAATATTGTAGAAAATGTTGAAAAGGAGAACATTAGTCATGAAGAAAGGCAAAGAGAGAAAACGAGGAAACAAAGAGGTAGAGAAGTAGCAGAGAGGCAGCAGAGATCTAAAGAGGATGCAGAGGGTCAAGCAACTGCAAAGCAGGGCCATTTGAAGTAGCCTTGGCTGCATAATATGCAGAGAATACAGAGAAACGGTCATTCACTGATAGGCACTACCTGTACACTGTAGAGAGGGTCGAGCAGCAGAGACAGGTTGCAGAGAATACAAAGAAACGGTCCTGCACTGACAGGCACTGCCTGTTTAAAAAGGTTATTGGTGTTTGGAAGAGAAGTGGTGATGAAGCAAGGATGAACTTATGAGAAGGAGTGAGTGAATAATAACAAAATAATTGAATGAAAACGAAGTGAAAGAGGCGAATGGAAACATTGTTCAAATACCGAAGATGGTTTTGTGAAACTAATACAACCCATATTGCGACGCTTTTGGTCTGAAGCGAAACCATTTCTAAAAAATGTGATCCAGTATAAACTTGCCACGTTAGATGCCCAAAACCACTCATATCGCGTTCTTTTGGAACGCTAATCTCTTGTCATGGAAATTACACGATATCATTGAGGGTCGTCCGATCTGGAGGCTGGTAGATCAAACTATTGGGGTTCCCATGTTTTGGCCAGATTGGAAAGACCAAAAGATGAGACAACATCAAAACCACTTTCAGACCTCAGTATCTAGCCCTCCTGGGTCCAGAGAGGGATCTCTCTATATAAGCAAAGGTTTTAATTCTTTGAGGCTCAAAGTTTAAGATTTTAGGCTAGTTATGGGCACGAGGTTGTTTGTTTGATTGTTTGTTTGGTTGTTGGGAATCAGGAAACAAGGGTTAAATATAAGACAAGGATGAGCAAAGAGAGTTTTAGGAAAAGGAGGGATGATTCAGAGAACATCAAGGCCATTGGGAAATGGAGTTAGGAAAGGGTTTACTTGCTATTAAATATGCAGGCTTTCAGTTGGGCTAGTCATCTAAAGCATTGGATCTTAAAGATGATAGTGTGGCATGAAATGGTAAGAGAGACGGTGAAAGCAAGGAAACCTCCAAGGTGACCTTCAGAAATCAGATCTAGGGACAAGACATGCCATTGGACAACCTGTGATCCAAAACCTAAAGGCTAACTCTTCAGACAAAGAAACATTAAAGATTTAAACACAGAGGTGAAAACCTGAGATCAGAGAGAGACTTTGAACTCTCAATGCTTCGGCCTCTAGCTCAAGGGAACTTAGGAAGGTTCAATTAATCGAAAAATATCTGAGACAGAGACAGATTTCTAGACTCCCAGTATCCCAATTCATTCAATTAAAACCTACCAAGCACATCTGAGAATAGTTTCATTAATTCATACATCAGCTAGCAGCATATGGAACCACTACACTGGTTAAATTAGTTTGAAATCAATCCCCAGATAACACATAAAATAGAAAACATTGAAGGCAAGGAGAGCAGAAATATAGGGTACCTAACAAGGGTAAATCCTATGCCATATTTTTGATGCAAGCTAGAAGAAATGAAATGTAATGAACTACAAGAGAAATAAGAGACAACGATAGAAAAACATCACCGTTGCTTTAAATCAGGATCCAAATAAATGTGCTTGTCATATTAAAGAGCAACACCAGTCAAGTACAAAATTACCAATAGCTTTATATTCAGTCTGAAAACATCTTCCTCAGCCTATCTTACAACTTTACACAGAGAACAAGTCTCAAGAGAAACAGCTTGCAATTCACAGATAGCCGATCAACAACCTTTACAATGAGTTCCTTCATGAAATTTATAGTTGAATGAGAGAAAGAGGGGGTAGGTGAAGACTAAATGTAGCGTTAAAACTTAGAAGAGGAAGAGGGTCGAGGCCCAATTCTATTTTAAATTCTTGGGCATTTATCTCTGGTACTCTATAGATGAAACAATGGTCTTCGTCAGGCTGCAATTTACTCTAGGTATGTCTTTGATGTACTCACTGTAGTACTTCTGCAATACTTGTGGTACTCTGGTGAATTAAATAAAAGTAGAACAATGATTCTGGGGCCTGCCATACCATGTAAAAAATTCTTCTAATATCATAGGACTGTTGTCAGGGCGGAAATTTCCTCAGGGACACGAAAAGCATGAAACCGTATGGGTACTTCGTCCTTTCATGGGAGGAGAAATTCTGCTGATATAGACACCCTGATGATATGATTTTCTGTGCATTGGATCTTCTGAGTGATCCACGGGGTCTTCGATCTGGTACTATGCCTTTGAAATTTTGGTTTAAGGCTCAAAATATTCAATTACAAGCCTTAAAATCTCTGCTTTCTCACTGATACTCTCTGTCGCTCCGTTCCTGTATCTGTCAGTGAAATATGTGCTTTAATGGCTCTGGAAATTTTTTACAGAGTTTAACCCAGCTCCTTTAATGAAAATCCTGTTGTAACACCTTTCCTAGACCTTTCTTCATAATTTCGATCTCTACACATGGTCTTCGGTGTGTTCTTTGCTATTGTAACAGTGACTGTGAACCATGGCGGTTTTCTACCTGCTTGTAACCCTGCAAAACACGAAAACGCGTTAAGAAATCATGCATGGGGAGGGTGGATGCAGCAGGGACGATGAGCATGGCCGTGCAGTCTGGTGAATTGATGGAACAGTGCAGGGTGATGGTGAAAAACGCAGCGTAACAGTGGAACATGGTCTGGTGAAAGTTGGTGGAGTGCAACGAATTTTAATGCAAACCTTTAAATTTTGACCTTTGAATGAAATATAAGGAGGACGGAGGAAAATGCAACAAAATACGTGGAATGGTGACGTGGCGGGACCTGGTCAATGGTGGAACATGCAGTTAATCTGGACTTTCCAATCTCAGGAGGAGATCGACGATTGATAACGCGTCGGAGGGCGATGGATGGTCGGCCAGGGGTCCCTTTGACTTGAGCTAATTCCCGAGCATCTTCATAGCACGATGACCGTTGGATGGATAGCTTCGGATCGGACGGTGTACATGCATATTGCGCCGGGTATACAACCGAACATTAATGTGTGATGGGGGGCGGTTTTCAAATAGTGCGCGAAGCCACATGTCATGCGGTGAATGACATTTCTCCGAAATAAAAAATACCGCCCACCTTCCAAAGGCGGTGTGATAGAAACCGACGGTTTCTGCACAGGGCGCGGCACGGGGACCACCGGGGCAGATGCAATGCGGGCCGTTGATTTGCAGTTAAAACGGATGGTGGGTATGCGATCAGGCAGTGAAAGGGTTGAGTGACGGACGCTATGGAGCTTACGACGACCATCCGATTCATATAGATCGATGGCTCGAAATGCTCTCGATACATATTTGCGATGAGCACTTTTTGGGCTGGCACCAGGTTCTAGCGCCCAGGTCACGTGGGAAAATGGTTTTGGGGGCTGGCTGATAGGGGCTAGGCCTTAAATATGTTAAAATGTGGGATTTCGGCCCTTTTTTATGCAATTTGAGGCTAGGAAAGGGTAACGATAGAGGAAAAAAGGGGAATTAGACCAAACAAGGGGTGTGCGTAGTATTTAAAGGGAAAGTGGGTGGTTTAGAAGGACTAGGGGAGGGATTTTTGGGGTAAATAGGGGAATTTTGACAAAAGGGAAAAAGGTTAAAATGGGGAATTCTGTAGGGGTACAAAGGGCAAATGAAGGCCTTTTGGAGCGCAATTTTTCACAGTCAGTGAGGTTTATTGACTTAAGGACAGCATGGGGAAATAATCAAAGGGCAGAGAGCATGAAGGAGCTTTCAAGGATGATGTGTTTTTAGGAGAAATGCATTCCTTGAAGGCTCATAAAACATCTTAGCCCCTATTTGCTTGTCAAAAATTTATAGGGGGCTAACAGTGGCTCCACATGGGGATGGCTTCTTCTTGAAGGATTCAAGAATCCAGACATTATCTTTGAGTTAGGCCAGATGCCTACTGCTTGAGCCATCTTTCTTCTTTGATTGTGGCTGCCACAAACATGATAGATCAGCAAAAACATTCCCAAACAATCTACCTACCCAGACTATAGTCCTATCATTTTCTCTTCCAGGGTGCATTTGGACTAGAAGACCCTTTACATCATTTATTTTTTACAAACCAGAAAATAAACCTATTCTATTTCTACCCTTATTGCTCCATGAGACCAGATTAGACTGTTGGCCTCACATGTTTCTCTACCTATTCTAATATCTGCTAGGATTAGGCTGTCTAGCAGATTTTCTTCTCTAAATTCTACAACATAAATTTAAAAACAGTCAAACTAGGATTAGACAGTCTAGTTTGTTGTGGATCCAAGGCATAAAGACAGTTGCACATGGACAGATACTTGCAGAAAACTGAAAACAAAATATTGAAGGCTTGAAATCTGAAGTTTTGAAGCATCCTTCTTCCCTTTGTGACTCAAGTTTTGAGCTTGTTAGAGTCACTTTCTCTTCTTCATTTCAGCTCTAGTTTTGGGCATGTTAGAGCTGATTCTTTTCTTCTTTACTGGCTCAGGTTTTGATCATGTTAGAGCCAATCCTTTGCACTTCAGACTTCATGTTTTGAGCATGTCTGAACCTCCCCTTTCTCTCCATTTTTTGAAACATTTTCTCCTTTTCCTTGAAAACAAACACAACAAATGGTATTTACAATGGAAATGGAATCTGGAAATTGGAAATTAGCAGAAGTAGTGTTTGAGAATCCTGCCATTGACAGGACCCCCAAACAACTCTGTACCATCTATTTCTTGTAGAAAAAAGGCATTTGGACCCACAATGGCCTGGATGATGTATGGACCTTGCCACAAACTGTCAAACTTGTCGTGCTTTCCTTTGTCTTCTCTTCTTGAGTCCCACTTCAGAACTTTATCTCCAATTTTGAAGTCAGAAGTTTTGGTTCTTTTGTCAAACAACTTCTTTATACTTTCTTGAACTTTCATGGCTTCGTTATAGACCTCTTCCCTTGTTTGTTGGAGATGAATTGTTTGGTTTATCCTTCTTACCATGCTTTCTTCTTCTGTCTGAATTTCTTGGACAAGTTTAATAACTGGTACTCCAAGGCTGGTAGGAAACACTGCTTCTGTTCCATAGAAAAGATGATATGGTGACATGCCAATGGATTTATTTGTTGTAATTCTGTTAGCCCATAAAGCATGCACTAACTTGTTATGCCATGACTTTTTTTTTTCTTCCAACAGCTTTTTGATGATGATTACCAGGCTCTTGTTTAATGATTCAGCTAACCCATTACCTTGTGGGTAATAGGCAGTTCAATGACTGAGTGCTATTTCATACCTGTGACAAAAATCAACCATCTTCTTGGATCCAAAAGCGGCAGCATTATCAGTGATTATTTTTCTTGGGCAACCAAACCGAGAGAGGATATGACCTTCTAGGAACCTAATGATGACTGAATCTATGGAATTCCTAGTAGGTGTGGCCTCTATCCACTTAGTAAAGTAGTCTGTGGTTGTTAAGATCCACTTGTGTTGTGCAGAAGAAGCAGGGTTTATTTCTCCTATGAAATCTAGGCCCCATTGCATAAAGGGACCCTCAACGGTGATGGGTTGTAAAGGTAGGGGGAGGAGCTTTCTTTTGCCCTCGAAAATATGGCATTTGTGGCAGGCAATTATCATCTTATGGATGTCATTGAAGAGTGTAGGCCAATAATAGACAGCTCTGAGTATTTTGTTAGCAGTGGCTTTCCAATTCAGGTGGCCTCCACACTCTCCTGCATGGAACTCCTGTTTAATCCTCTCAGCTTCATTTTCAGGTAAACATTTAAGCAATAAGCCATTTGTATTTTTCCAGTATAAGCAGTTATTCAGTATGAAATAGCTTCTGGATTTTAGTTTTAGGAATCTGGCCTTAGTCTTCGATAGTTCAGGAGGGGCATTGAGGTTTGTGAGCACATAAAGAATGTCAGAATACCAAGGGGAGTTCTGAAATTTCTTCTCAACGGTGGGGTCAGGAAATCCTTCCTGCTCATCGAAGGCATTCACCATGTTTATGTCAAGGGCTTGTAAATTTGATTTAGCCATTAGTTGAGCTAGGCCCTGACCTTTGATCAGTTTTGTGGGTTTTATCTCACAGTCATATTCTAAGATCACAACAATTCATTTGCCCCTCTTCCCATCTGGGTCTTGGGACAAGATGTCTTTAACCACTATGTTTGGCACGTAGGCTATTGTGTGGGAATGTAGTATGTACACCCTAAAGTATTTCAAGGCCTTAACCAGGGCATAGGCCCGTTTTTCCATTATGTTGTATTTCAAGGGTGCATCTCTCAGAGCTTTGCTGAAGAAAGAGATGGGTTGTTCCATTCCCTCTGGATTTTTCTGCAGCAGAACTGCAGCTACTGTATGCTCGGAGGCAAATGAAAACATCAGGAAATCCTTTGAGAAATCTGGGCTGATTAGGACAGGAGCCCGGGTGAGTGCAATTTTAACTGTTTCAAAAGATTTCTTAGCCTCAACAGTCCATTTAACTCCTACACCTTTCCTTAACATGTTTTTCATATTCCTAAGGTGTTCAGCTAATTTGGGAATAAACCGCCTGAGGAAGTTGATTTTCCCAATGAAGGACTGTAACTCTTTGATGTTTCTCGGGTGTGTGATTTGTAGTATTCCCTCAACTCTTTGTGGGTCTATCCTAATCCCCTTCTCTGATATGATGTGGCCAAGAATCTTACCTTCTTGCAGCCCAAATACAGTCTTTTTGGGATTCAATGAAAGACAAAACCTTCTACATTTTTCAAGCACTCTTCTCAGATGCTTTAGGTGTTCTTCATCAGTCTTGGAATAGACTTTTATGTCATCCAGATAGATGACAATGAAGTTCCCTATTTCATCTGAAAAGGCTATGTCCATTGCTCGTTGGAAGGTGGCACCAGCGTTCATCAGGCCAAAGGGCATTTTTACATACATAAAGGTGCCCCATGGAGTGGTAAAAGATGTCTTGAGTTGGTCTTCTGGGATTACTAAAACTTGGTTGTAACCTGAAAAACCATCTAACAGGGAGATCCTTTTTGAGCCTACTAATTTCTGAAGAATGTGTTCCATTTTTGGCAAAGGGTAATTGTCTTTGAGTGAGGCTCTGTTAAGGTTCCTGAAATCTATGCACAGTCTGATCTCTCCTGTTTTATTTCTTACAGCTACCAGGTTTGAGACCCAATTAGAAAACCTCACAGGAACTATTATGCCTGCCTCATACATCTTCTTTATTTCCTTTTCCACTGCAGGAAATTGTTTTGGGTTTATTCTGCGGAGTTTCTGTCTGAAGGGCTTCTAATTTTCTTTCAGAGGTATTTTGTGCTGTATGATGTTTGTGTCATATGCCTTTAAGTCCTCGTAGCTCCAGGAAATCACATCAATGAATTCCTTGAATAGGTCAATGCATTTCCTTTTCATGTTTGCAGGTAGGGACTTAGCCAATTTGATCATCTTGGGCTTATCTTCAGTGCCTATGTTGCATTCCTCGACATCAGCTTCTGCGTGTTCTAAAGTGGGCCTTTTTGCTACATCATCAAAGTAAAAAAGTTCTTCTAAAGGTGCCAGACCTCGGGGTAAGTTCTTATCTTTGGCCTGCAGCACCTCTACTTCTTCACTATCTGCGTTTTCACATTCTTTGTTTGGATTTCCAATCTGTTCGTTTAAAGTGTTTATTTCTATGTCACAGGGTGTTTCTTCCTCATCTAAGGGCTCTTCACTTAGGCAGCTATCGTCATATTTAGAGTCTGAATCGAGAAATTCAAACTCATTCCTGCCTATCAGGAAATCCTCAATCTGTTTATCGCCCTCAAATACCTGCCAATATTTTTCATTGTCTAGCACTACAGGTCTGAATTTGGTCTGAATGAGGATTTGCTAGTCACTGGGAGGCTTGTGATATGAACTAGCCACACAGGCTAATCCATTTGCAATTGCGTTATGAAACCTAGGGAAAAACACCAGTTCGTATTCTACAAAGGTTTTCAATAGATCCATAGCGTCATTCCTGTACGCTCTCAGCCTAGGATGTTTCACTGTGTATTCACCATTCACTTGTTTTATAATCAACTCAGAGTCTCCATGCACAGTTATCCTACGGGCTCCTAATTTTCTCAACAAATTCAAGCCTAGGATAAGAGCCTCATACTCTGCAATATTTTTTGTACATTTTAAGTGCAGGTTACATGCATGGATCTCTGCGTAGTCACTCTCGGTGTTATGTACCCACACCCCTGCTCCTGCGGTTGTCTTGGTGCATGACCCATCGAAATTCATTTCCCATAAAGGTTCGCTCTCGGGCTTAACATCATTTTGTTCTTGGTGTGGTGTATGGGCTTGCGGAGGGTGACTAATCAATTGACTGCATTCAATTTCTTACTCACTCTGAGTTTCTGTTTCAGTGCACTGTCCAAAGTTTTCTACATTTTTCTCCTCCGAGTCTAGAGTAGCCATTATGTTAAAGTCTGTGGGCTCTGTTTCCTTGTTTGTATTTCTATTTTTGAATTCTGACCCCTCTAAGGACTCATCATTACAAAGGATGAAGGAGTCAAGATCTGTGTGTACAGAGTATAAAGGTGAATTTTCAGGCTTTTCGGGGCTACTGACCAGGAATTTCATTTGTGCCTCTCTATACAGTCTTCAAAGTTGGCTAAAGATTGGGATTGTGGCATAGGCCCCATCCATCTGCATTGTACCTTGCATCTTGGCTCCCCATGATCTTGACAATAACATGCCATACTTGGGTGGCACATCTGCCACTACAACGTCCATGACCATACACTTGGCTGGAATCTGGGTAAGGCTCACACATAAATCTTTGATCAGGCCAAGACACTTTACCCTGCTAGAATCAAATGAATATAAGTCCTTGTAGGGTCAGGTTATCTCTAGGCCTAACCTTTCCATAACTACTTTAGGCATTAAGTTGTGTGATGCCCCAGAGTCATGCATTGCATTGTGAAGGATCTTGTCATGAATATTGAGACTGATATAAAAAGGTGGCACTACCCCTTCCTGAAACTTTCCTTCTATATTTGGACCAAACAGAAGGGCTGGTTGATCATCACTCAGATTTACCGTGTCACTGTTTTCCCCTAGATTTAATGCTTTCAAAATTTGGCCTTTATATACATCCTGAGTGGCCAGCTCAGAGAGTGGGACAGAGATCTTGATTTTAGCAATCTCACTCTCCAAATTGAAAGTGGAATGAATCTTTGGAATGTTCAACTCTGTTTTGTTAGCCACTACCTTAGTGGCTGAATCAGTGGGCTGATTCTCACTATGTACAGACTTAGGAACTGTTTTATCAGGAGCACTAATTGCAGTGCTAGTGCTGTTAGTTGGTTGACTTTGTTTATCAGTTTTTTGGTTGTCTTTTTCTTTTTTCTTCCCAAAACTCTCAGCGGCTGATTTGTTACCTTCAGCAGTCACTTTAGAAGTTTTCTTAGGCCTTTTCTTGATGGTAATCTCAGAATATTTTGGTTTGGGAGTGTCTAGGCTCTTTTTGCTTCTAATTTCATACTGTTCTCTGACCTGCATGATGGCATCTTCAAATCCAAGTCTGTAATCCTCAGATTCTAATATTTCCTCATCCTAGTATGAGGATGAGGGTTGATCTTCCTCTGTGGAACAGTTGGGGATTGAGTTTTCTATTTCAAACATGTTTATTGTGGTTCCCTCAGACTCTTCTATGAGTCCCTCATCTTCATCAAGAAATTTCTCTTGGAATGGGGGAATAACTTGCTGATCTGATTCTCTTTGTCTGTTGGGAGCGGTGTTGTTTCTTCTAAAGTTCTGGTTCTAGTTATGATTTTGATTTTTGTTTTGGTTACAAACTATGACAACCATTTTTTCCATCATTTGTTGTATATTTTCCATGTTTTTAGATATACGATCATAACTGGGATCAGATGTAGAAGCTACATTGTCATCTCTATATGTTACCCTTTTCTCAGCTCTCAATCTTGCTTTTTTCTCAATCAGGTTAGCCTCTACACTCACTGCTCCTTTTTGCATGTCTTCCAATGTGTTTTAATCTCTCTCCCTAAGCTGGTATGCCATGTCAGCATCAAAGCCTTCCAGATATTTCACTAAATCCATACCTTGGGGAGGTTTCATATGTGGAGGAAGAGAGTTATAAACGCTGTTAAACCTTGTAGAGTAGTCATGGACACTCTCTCCTACGTTTCTCTTAAGATTCTTGTATTCTGCTAGGATTTGGAGAGGGTTGGCCTTAACTTCCCATTTTTTTATGAAAGTCTGATATAAAGCAGGAAGGTCTTGGATACTATTAGGAGGTAGGCTTTTGAACCATTTCTTCACATCACCTCCTATGCTCTGGGCAAAAATTCTCATTTTGACTGTATCATCATCTATCTCCATGTAGTCAAAAGAATCTTCCATCCTATCTACATGGTGTTGGGCTGTGGTAGACTCTTTTGCAGTGAAGTGTGGGATCTTTGACTGATAATCGTTGGGCAAGGGCACTAGAGGCTGAGGTAATATCAGAGGTGCATACCAGGTTGCCATGATGATGTTTTGATGAGGGAAAGGGTTGACTTGAGCAACTGGTATGTGGATGACAGGGATACTAGGACCAGTGGAAGTCTGTTGAGCAGATTTAGGATGACAGAGTCCCAAGTTTTGAATGAAGTGAATATCAGGAGGCATAGATGGAGGGGTTTCTTTGTCCCTAACGTGTTTACCACTTTGAGGTGGTGAAATAGGTGACTCAAGGTCTGGCTGGTCTAAGACACTGAATGACCTAGTTCTTGGTAATCTGTTTGGTAGGTCTAGGTCGAAAGGTGGGACTAATAGGGTTGTAAGGTCTTCTGGTACAGAGTTAGCTCTATGGATGTGGCTGGAAATAATTGATCTTTTAGGTGTAGGAGACTTCTTGAGGATGCTCTCAGGGTTATCAACTATTTCAGGTGGGTTTGGGTTGGGGTAAGCTCTTGTGTGAATGGTTCTTGAAGCCAGAATGTTGTTTCCGACCAAGTAGCTTAACCCTACTTGTTACTTCTATTGTGGCTGATGTTGTTATGGAGGTTGGTCTCCCAGTGGAGTCTTATGTGAAACAAGGTAATCAGCAGGCCTACTGATCACCAGTGGAGTATTTTAATCTTTTAGGAACTATGGAGTCACTAGGTGGAAGGTTTAGGATGTTTCAAAAGGGTATATTGTCCACCACAGTGTTTTGTAATGTCCTTTTTAGGGAAATCCTTAAAACACAACAAAATCTAACCAGAGATGGACTGGGAGGGAATTTACCAGATATTTCACATCTGAAAGAGGATGAGATCCGGAGGATTTCTGGCCCTTTCCAGACTCTGTCTAAGAGTGAGGGAGAAAACACACCAAGTGGTATAGAGGTTGATTTGTGAATAGGAGTGTTTAACAGCCAACCTGACTAGAGATTGTAGGTTTTTGAGGCTCTTGGGATGTAGTAAGATGGAAAATACTCAGAAATTCCCCAGTGGAGTCGCCATTATGTTGGTGACAACAATGGGAGACAGACAAATGTTATCAATTATAGGCTCTCAGATTTTCCCCAGCGAAGTCGCCATTATGGTATGGGGTTCCCATGTTTTGGCCAGATTGGCAAGACCAAAAGATGAGACAACATCAAAACCACTTTCAGACTTTAGGATCTAGCCCTCCTAGGTCTAGAGAGGGATATCTCTATATAAGAAAAGGTTTTAAGTCTTTGAGGCTCAAATTTTAAGATGTTAGGCTAGTTATGGGCACAAGGTTGTTTGTTTGATTGTTTGTTTGGTTGTTGGGAATCAGGAAAGAAGGGTTCAATACAAGACAAGGATGAGAAAAGAGGGTTTTAGGCAAAGGAGGGATGATTCAGAGAACATCAAGGCCATTGGAAAATGGAGTCAGGAAAGGGTTTACTTGCTATTCAATATGCAGGCTTTCAGTTGGGCTAGTCATCTAAAGCATTAGATCTTAAAGATGATAGTGTGGCATAAAATGGTAAGAGAGACGGTGAAAGCAAGGAAACCTCTAAGGTGACCTTCAGAAATCAGATCTAGGGACAGGACATGCCATTGGACAACCTTTGATCCAAAACCTAAAGGCTAACTCTTCAGACAAAGAAACATTAAATATTTAAACACAGAGGTGAAAACTTGAGATCAGAGAGAGACTTTGAACTCTCAATGCTTCGGCCTCCAGCTCAAGGGAAATTAGGAAGGTTCAATTAATCGAAAAAGATCATAGTGAGACAGAGACAGAGTTCTAGACTCCCAGTATCCCAATTCATTCAATTAAAACCTACCAAGCACATCTGAGAACAGTTTCATTAATTCATACATCAACTAGCAGCATATGGAACCACTAAACTGGTTAAATTAGTTTGAAATCAATCCCCAGATAACACATAAAACAGAAAGCATTGAAGGAAAGGAGAGAAAAAACATAGGGTTCCTAACAAGGGTAAATCCTATGCCAGATTTCTGATGCGAGCCAGAAGAAATGGAATGTAATGAACTACAAGAGAAATCAGAGACAATGATAGAAAAACATCACCACTGCTTTAAATTAGGATCCAAATAAATGTGCTTGTCATATTAAAGAGCAACAACAGTCAAGTACAACATTACCAGTAGCTTGATATTCAGTCTGAAAACATCTTCCTCAGCCTATCTTACAACTTTACACAGAGAACAATTCTCAAGAGAAACATCTTGCAATTCACAGATAGCTGATCAACAACCTTTACAATGAGTTCCTTCATGAAATTTATAGCTGAATGAGAGACAGAGGGGGTAGGTGAAGACTGAATGCAGCTTTAAAACTTAGAAGAGGAAGAGGGCCGAGGCCCCATTCTGTTTTAAACTCTTGGGCATTTATCTCTGGTACTCTATGGATGAAACAATGGTCTTCGTCAGGCTGCAATTTACTCCAGGTATGTCTTTGATGTACTCACTGTAGCACTTCTGCAATACTTGTGGTACTCTGGTGAATTAAATAAAAGTAGAACAATGATTCGGGGGCCTTCCATACCGTGTAAAAAATGCTTCTGATATCATATGACTTTTGTCAGGGCGGAAATTTCCTTAGGGACACGAAAAGCATGAAACCATATGGGCACTTCGTCCTTTCATGGGAGGAGAAATTCTTCTGATATAGACACCCTGATGATATGATTTTTTGTGCATTGGATCTTCTGAGTGATCCACGGGGTCTTAAATATGGTACTATGCCTTTGAAATGTTGGTTTAAGGCTCAAAATATTCAATTACAAGCCTTAAAATCTCTGCTTTCTCACTGATACTCTCTGTCGCTCCGTTCCTGTATATGTTAGTGAAATCTGTGCTTTAATGGCTCTGGAAATGTTTTACAGAGTTTAACCCAACTCCTTTAATGAAAATCCTATTGTAACACCTTTCCCAGACCTTTCTTCATAATTTCGATCTCTACACATGGTCTTCCTTGTGTTCTTTGCCACTGTAATAGTGACTGTGAACCATGGTAGTTTTACGCCTACCTTTAACCCTGAAAAACACGAAAACGCGTTAAGAAATCATGCATGGGGAGGGTGGATGCAGCGGGAACGATGAGCATGGCCGTGCAGTCTGGTGAATTGATGGAACAGTGCAGGGTGATGGTGAAAAACGCAGCATAACAGTGGAACATGGTCTGGTGAAAGTTGGCAGAGTGCAATGAATTTTAATGCAAACCTTTGAATTTTGACCTTTGAATGAAATATAAGGAGGACGGAGGAAAATGCGACAAAATACATGGAATGGTGACATGGCGGGACCCGGTCAATGGCAGAACATGCAGTTAATCCGGACTGTCCGATCTCAAGAGGAGATCGACGGTTGATAACGTGTCAGAGGGCGATGGATGGTGGGCCAGGGGTCCCTTTGCCTTGAGCTAATTCCCGAGCATCTTCATAGCACGATGACCGTTGGATGGACAGCTTCGGATCGGACGGTGTACGTGCATATCGCGCCGAGTCTACAACCGAATGTTAATGCGCGATGGGGGGTGGTTTTCAAATAGTGCGCGGAGCCACGTGTCATGCGGTGAATGGCATCGCTTCGAAATAAAAAATACCGCCCACCTTCCAAAGGCGGTGCGATAGAAACCGGCAGTTTCTGCATACAGTGCGACGCGGGACCACCGGGGCGGATGCAATGCGGGCCGTTGATTTGCAGTTTAAACGGACGGTGGGTATGCAATCGGGCGGTGAAAGGGTTTGGTGATAGACGCTATGGAGCTTACGACGACCGTCCGATCCGTATAGATCGGCGGCTCAAAACGCTCCCGATACATATTTTCGATGAGCGCTTTTCGGGCTGGTGCCAGGTTCTAGCGCCCAGGTCACGTGGGAAAACGGTTTTGGGGGCTGGCCGACAGGGGCTAGGCCTTAAATATGTTAAAATGTCGGATTTCGACCCTTTTTTATGCAATTTGAGGCTAGGAAAGGGTAACTATAGAGGAAAAAATGGGAATTAGACCAAACAAGGGGTGTGTGTAGGATTTAAAGGGAAAGTGGGTGGTTTAGAAGGACTAGGGGAGGGATTTCTGGGGTAAATAGGGGAATTTTGACAAAAGGGAAAAAGGTTAAAATGGGGAATTCTGTAGGGGTACAAAGGGAAAATGAAGGCCTTTTGGAGCGCAATTTTTCACAATCAGTGAGGCCTATTGACTTAAGGACAGCAGGGGGAAATAATCAAAGGGCAGAGAGCATGAAGGATCTTTCAAGGGTGATGTGTTTTCAGGAGAAATGCATTCCTTGAAGGCTCATAAAACATCTTAGCCCCTGTTTGCTTGTCAAAAATTCATAGGGGGCTAACACAAACGAAAATCGCGCAATGAGTTTCTCGGGAGATAAGTCAAGGTATGGCCCATTTTTTTTATGATGAAAACCGCTCATTTAACAAGTCTTGATGTGAGGGGCCGTGGAAATGCATTAAGAAATGTTGCGTTGGCAGTGAGTTTTAATGTAAGTGGGTTTTATTATAATGTCACAACAGAGGTTGTAATATATTATGCGCGATGTATAAAGAGTTATAATTTGGGCTTAATGTAAAATCGAGCCTTGATATAGATCAAATACACAACAAAAGAAACCCATGTATATGTATGTTTGGAATGGTTAGTTAATCAAGGCAAAGGGTGCACCTTCAGAACATAAGTATAGTCAAATGCACGTGGATGAACCTTTATGTGGATGAATTATGGTTGTTGCGGTCAAGTATTGTTGTATTAAGAACTGGGTTCTTAACCAAGGTCAATCAGTTAACACAACAAGATATATATTTATATATATATATATATTGTTTGACATGCGTTGAACGAGAGATGTGGGCCCAAGAGAAAGATAGGAAATTGTATGAGATGCGATGGTTGTTTGATAGCCAAATGTTAATATGTTGCATGGCTAAGTCTATGTTGTGAGCGAAAGTGTCAAATAAACTATGGGGCCCGAAAGGTTATATAAATATATATATTAGTGCTGGGTTTAAGTCTGAGTCAAAGACTTGATATAATGTTGATGGAGGATTTATATCTATATATGTTATCTATTGGGGTTTGAGTCCGAGTTATAGATTAAAAAAAGGTCGAAGAACTTATAATATTTGAATGCGGACCTTACGAATGGAAATATAAAAGAGGCAGAGTATATGTGTAGTGTGGGCCCCCATGTAAAAAGAAAAGTTCAATGCATGTTTATTCCGAGAATTTTAACCAAAGCTGAAGGATATATAAAAGGTAAAGCGGCAAAGTATATATATGAAACAATATATATATATATATATATATATATATATATGAACAGTGAACCATCGCATCGGAGAAAAACATAACAGTAGAACATGTTAATAAAGGTTGCGATTGTGATTGCGATAAAGAAGCGGACCCGATATGTTATAAACGGTGACTCTTATGTGTTTGAGTTTCGGTTCAAAGGACATCAAAGTCATTCATCGCATCGGAGAAAAACATAATAGCGGAACATGATAATAAAGGTTGCGATTGTGATTGCAATAAAGAAGCGGACCCGATATGTTATAAATGGCAACTCTTATGTGTTTGAGTTCCAGTCCAAAGGGCATCAAAGTGATTCATCGCATCGGAGTAAAACATAATAGTGGATCATTGAACCATGCGATTACGATGGTGCGATTAAATCGCAACCGTCCAATCCCAATCAACGGTAACCGTTGGATTCACAATGAGAGATCGCATCGGGGATTGCCAATCGCATCAGCACAACGGAGGTATAAGTGAATAAGGAATTATAAGTTGCGATTGTGATTGAAAAGATAAAACAGGTGGAATGTATATGTAATGTGAGCTCCATACAAAAGGAAAATTAATATATTTTTACTCTGAGTCTTTGACCAAAGCTAAAGAGTTAAAAGGAAACAAATCAATAAATATTTATGTGAAACAATATATGTATATTTACACTTGTGAACAGTGAATCATCACATTGGAGTGAAAGCAGAAGATTGGAACATACAACTAAAAGTTGCGATTTTGATTAATCGCAATCGGAAGTATTCGAGAGGAGCAGTCGCAATCAGAGCATAAGAAAATTTCGGCTGGTGGGCCCGAAAGGGCATTTTATATGTTAAACAAGTCTCTTATTATTACGCCGAGAGCTGATTTACGTTGTATTAAAAAGGCAGTTAAATATATGTGAGAGCTATGCAACAACAGTGAACAACAGAGCATACAGAGAAGAAAAATACAGAGACAACTGCAGAAAATACAACACGCAGTGATCCAAAAGGTTGAATGGGTTGAGTTGGAATTCACATTGTAACTAAATGTAAATGTTTTTAATTGGTTTATATTGTTTGTGATGCACTGGCAAGTCTCCGTAGGAAACAAAACTCCACTGTAAAACTGAAATTTGTACAAATTGCTGTCGTTTTTTGAATGAGCTAGATAAAGAAGTGAGGAGGCAGAAGGCGAAGTGTCAGGGCTATTCACTTTGAATTCCCTGTGGAATACGAACAGTTATGAGGCAAAATGTATAAAGGATATCACATTGATATGCACAGAGAGGTTAGAGAATGCAGAGTATGAAGAATTGAGGCAGAGAAGATAAGAAGAAGGAGGAGCAAAAAGAGATGCTATAAGACAGATGTGAAGACTGGAGGACAACAAAGAGGAAGGTACAGAACAGAGCTGACATCCAAGGTAAATCAGCAAATGTTTTCTTTTGATAGAATGAGGAAGTTGGAGCTTCCCTATCAAGTTGTAGCTTGATAGATGTCAGTTGTAGCTGACTGAGGTTGGAGCCTCCTGTAGGTTGGTGCCTGCAGAAAATTGATGGGAGTTGGAGCTTCCTTGCAAGTTGTAGCTTGCAGAATTGAGGTTGGAGCCTCCTGTGGGTTGGTGCCTACAGAAAATCAGTGGTGAGAGGGAGTTGGAGCTTGCCTTTGCATCACAAAAATAATAAGATGTGGTTTTCTCCCATTATGGGTTTCCACTTATATCTGCTGTCTCTGTGTGTGATGCCTATGTGTTGATATGGTCTATTCAATCTACTTAACACTTACTACTCTCATAATAATTCTGCTGTCACATGATCTTAATACTTGCTTCTTACATATAAAGATTGTTCACATATAAAGTTGATTATGAAAGTAAGTTGTAAATAAGCTTAATTAAAGGTTTAAAAGTTCATGAATGTATTAAACTGATTCACCCCCCCCACTCTCAGTTTAACTAAGGGTTCAACATGTTTTAGCTTTGCAAGCCCCATCAATGATGCTTCAGGATCTCTTCTATCAAACCTCTCCACCAGCCTCCTTGTGAACTCTGAATATGCAGTCACATTGGCATGACCCAATGTAGACAAGCCATGGAACCACCAATCATGTGCTTCACCCTCAAGGTGCAGCACTGCTATCTTAATGGCCTCCATTGCTAGAAATTCGTTCAACTGGAAGTAGATGTCATCTTCTCTACCCATGATTTGGCAGTACATTTGGAGGACCCATAAAAGTTGGGTAAGAAAAATCTGCCCATAGTGCGTTGTAGATCATGATTCTGAATGGATCCACCACTTCTATTGTGATGCTTGGGTCTTCTATTGTCCTTGATTTGAAAAAATTATTCAAAACTCAAGTTTTCCTTGAATCTCTGAGTTTGAGACTCATACTCCATAAAATAGTCTTCAAGGGATTCTTGCTCTTGAAACCCTTCATTTCCCACATCCAAGAATGTAAGCATTGTAGAGCGTTGGGAAACTTGCTGTTGCTGCACTGGTTGATCACTCCAGTGATGAGACATGCCAGAGCCTTCACCATGATGAAATACTTTAGGGGATTCCTTGTATCTATCCATCCTCATCTCTTTGATCTCTCTAGCAATATCTTGCATGGCTCTAAGAAGGATCTTAGGGAACTCCTTCTCTTCATCTTCTCCTCCAAATAAAGGGGTTTTACCCCTATCTTCTTTTTCATTTGTATAATCAAACTTTCGGCGTCTTATTCTTTGATACCTTTTCTCTCTATCAGTAAGAGGATCTCGTTCTTCAGATGGCATATTGGCTTTTCAAGATGCACAGGATGTGCCAATATTATGCTCCGATACCACTGTAATATTCCCAAATGGGAAAAGCAGGAATATAGTGCAAAATGCTGGAACAATAGTGTAAATAATAATATAAAAGCAAGAGGCCAATATGGAGACATTTCATCTGTTATAACAGTAGCAAAATATGCATAAATAATGGGCCATAAGATACACAACAAGAAAGATCAAACCTCCAATGGACAAAATCCCTCAAAATGAGGTGTTGCTACTATATATAAAAGCTGGAAGACTCTTATAGCGCTGTTTTAAATGAAATTCTATAGAAAATGATTATAAATCAGATCTAAGGCTGATATTTTCCTTAAAAGATAGATCTACTACATATCTGAGCACTATACAACCTCCTTTGAAGAACCCCTTAAGGGTTTTCAACAAAACACTATGTACAAGATGGGGATCTAGGTGCTAGGGATGAAGATCCACTACAAAATATAGATCTGGAAAGTGTGGCTGATATGATATGATCAATAGAATAGCCTCCTCCAATAGATCCTCTAAATGAAAGGCAGATACCTTTCACTAGAAAACCAACTCTCCAAATGGTGTGCCTAATGTATCCCTTTTCAATAATTTCCTTCAACTACAACTTCAGTTCCACTAGCTCTGAAGTGCTCATCTTGTAAGGTCCCTTTGATTTTGGTGTTTCTCCTAGCATCAACTCAATAGAAAATTCCACTTCTGTACGAGGTGGTAAATATGAAATATTTGCTAAAAATACATCCTGAAACTATTGTAAAATAGGATACCTCTTCAAGATTTCAACATCCTCAACATCCTTCGCTTTTTCACTATAAATATGAACTACAAAAAACACACATCCTTTCCTACTACTGCGCTTAGATTACATAGCTATAACCCTTCTCACTGATGTAGGCTTCTTCTTACCCTGCAATAATATCTTCTCTCCTTCGTCATTCAAGCACTCGATAGCCTTATCATAACAATCTATCTTATTCCTATGAATGTATAACCAATCCATACACAACAACATATTGTATGATCCCAATAGAATCACATTTAGATGCGCTGATATAGACATACAATTCAGCTCAAATGCACAAGATATTACCCAATCATGAACTATTTTCTTAGTACTCGTAGCCAATTTCACCAACCAAAACTTTATATACACTTATTTATTCAAGAAACACTTATCCACCAGGTCAGGATTGATATAAATATAGTTGGATCCAGGGTCAATCAAAATATATTTTTTTTTATCACAAATATTACCTTCCTTCTTGATAATAGATGCCCGATGATCAACCTTCCTATTATCCAATGCTGCATAAATACGAGGAAACTTTGTCCAACATCCCCAACTATTTGTTCCTCCTATGCACTATAAATCTGTAGTCTACCACCCTGATGTTGTGGAAAATATCTCCTATGTTGATCCTTGCCAAAAGTCCAACACTGAAAAGGCTTCTTTCCCTCGACTTGGTTCTGCTCCTTAAACTAAAATCCTTATCCTCTATCAACTACATTGAATTTCTTGTACGGTGCTACATTCTCTTTTTCATTTGTATCTCGAGTTTTTCCTCTCTTATTAGCCCACTTTCCTTTACTCTTCTCATTACCTTTCCAATCCTTCTTAGACTCAGTCTTGCACTTCGATTTCTCAAAACAATGCTTCAAATTTCTAATGGTTTCTTCCAGTGATATAGGATCATCAAACTCAATCCCGCCCTTGAATGACACCAATAACCCATTTATGAATATTTGAATGTTTTCTTTCTCCTTGTTAAGATAAGGAACATATCTCAACAACTCAAAGAATATTCTATTATACTCATCATCGATCATAGATCCCATCTTCAACTCATAGAACTCCTTTTCCCTCTCACCATAGTATCTTTCAATACACTATTCTTCTTGAAAATTCTCTCGAACTCACTCCAAGTCAGATCCTCTTCTCGAATACCTCTAACATTCTTCACATCTTCCCACCAAATGTATTCTTTTCCTTTAAGACTAAAATTAGTTAACTTGGTTTTCATATTTTCTTATTAATCATGCAATATGAACAAATTATTCATCCCAAGAAACCAAGCTTCTTCATCTTATGACTTTTTCATTTCTCCATCAAATGTAGGAGGTTTTTCTTTCTTGAACTCCTTTAGAAAGTACTACTTCACACTCCTCCTATATGGATGGTGATGGTGATGATGATGATATCTCTCTAAACCAGAATTAGATTAGAACCCACGGTCATTACCCCTCCTGTCAGGTGTATCCAAGAACCTACCATCTATGACTATGTCATCTCTATCAAACTTGTATCCTGATTGAGACCTGCTACCACATGCCCCATTGGTCCTATTATCACTAGGCTAGAACCAGTTGGGTTTTTCAACTATCAACCTAGCACAACTATTTCAATACACTTTGGACTAGAAGTTAGCCCTTCCAATCAGAGAGGGCTATCTCAAAGAAAATAATGAAATACTTAAGGTAAGATCTATATTGCAGATGGATAAATATTTTTATGTTTTATGTGGTTTCTTCAGGTGGAGAAGTGTATGACAGCTACCATTGGGCATGGAGTCAGCTAAAGAGATCCAATTAATAGCAAATACATTCATGGAAGTAGAGGAAAATTGGCTTAAAATATAACTTTTACATCAAAACATATTTTATGGAGGAAATTGGAGCATAAAGTTATGAATTCCAAGTAATCATAATACCATGAAGCTGATGACAATATAGAAACTGAGGAGACAAAAAAATAATTCAAGAAGAATCTCAGGTTTTGAAGGAAACTATTGTAAACTGCATATTAGCATGATAGAGAAAATTTACATAGTAGCTTCCTCATAACATTTATCAACCCTTTAAAACTCAAAAAATCCCCCATTTATATTGTGAGGTCTCTTTACAATGGTCTTCCACGTGGGCTAGACTTCGATACCTTGACCTAGAGACCTAATTCAAATAGTATTACATCACATGGAGAATTAATAGGGATATTTTATGTTTTGATAGAGTTTGTATTCAAATAGGAATCTATGACCATTAAATAACTCCAACAAAAATCTAAAAAAATTTCTTGTCATCTTTATCGAACCAAATTGACTGCTAAGGTGTTGGCAGTTAAATGCACTAGAGTTAAGACTTCGTGAGCTTGAGTTGAGATGGTGAGATGTATTGATGAGTTGGAATGTTTTTTTGACTTAATGAGTCGTCAGCCACATGGAGGTTGATTGCTAAGTTGTGCTTTTGAACAAGAGACATAATAATATGCAAGTTCTGACCTTGTTATTTATCCACTTCTTCACTGCATTTACTACCCCAAAATCATCAAAAACTCCTAACGTTGGAAAAAAAGAGAGTATAGGCACTTCGGTAGCAAACTTCCACAGAAAATACCAAAATCAACCCTTCTGCATAATTTTTAACTTTCCTAACTATTCAAGGGTATTCCTTGAGATTAATGGGTTAAAAAAATGCCTTGAACCTTCTAGTTTTTGAAATTATGGCTGATGTTTACCTCCATGGAAAGCTACAACACTTCCATAGAAAATTTTTGCCTTCACGCCTGGGAGTTGCTACGGAAGTACCTAGTTTTCTGAGATTTTGCACTTTCTTCCTTCTATCACCTAAAAATCATTTGTATCACCTCCAAAAAAAATTTAGAAGCCTATACATGCATGTATACTAGCATAAGCCATAATATAGCCAAAAAAAGTGTAATTTTACCATGCTTATGAAGCATCATCATCATTAACAGTAATGAATTTTAGGCCCCCTTCAGAAGTTCAGCTTGTATCATATGCATTTGTGCTTCTAGGTCTTTGGCTTGATCCTGAAACCTTATCCTCTCTGCCTGCAATCACCTATTTCTTTTGGATAGATGCTTCATCATCCTGTGTATAGGAAATTTCATCTTTAACATCTTTCCTGATCAATCTTCCACTTCATTATAATAATCTATTTGCTTATATATGTCTTCCTTCAATTCCTCAAAAATAAAATTTGATTCTATTACCTCATTTCTAGCATCATTTAACTATTTTTGTAGAATCTCTACCTCAGTCTTTTCTTGTAGATGTCCTTACCTTTACTTCTCTTCACTGATTTTGCCTTTGCTGGAGGATCCTCTGGAAATTTTTCTTTTGATGGCATATTTTTCCTTAATGACTGTTGAGGCATCAATGGTTGCTCACACATATTTTTATTTGACTGTTGTGATCTTGTGAATGGTTTTCTAGGATTTAAGATAAAACCTTAATCATCTTGAGAAAATTCTGATTTCTTGATTCTTTTGTTTTTCTTTTGAGTCTCTGTATCCTTGATTTCAACGAGCCGTACAATGGGGATTTCTTCAATTTCAATAGTGTTACACAACAATTTTTCACCGTCCCTGCAATCCCCATCCCGCACATTGGAGGGCTCATTCCGTGACTTGTGAGCAGAGACAAGTCTTGAAAATAATTTCATTACATCCCTCTGAAGATGAGATTTAATTGCCCTGAAGACATCTCCCTGCAAAAACCCCTAAAAATAGATCTTTTCTCATTAGCGCGGTTCCATAGTTCAGCCCTCGTGCCAAGGGGGCAAATCCTCCAAAGCGGGCGCACCAATTGGTGCTTTGTCATAGAGCCACACCCGCGCCAACCATATTGAGAGGTGTTTTTTAAAAATAAAAGGCGGAAGTTTCGTCCTAACAAATTCATGGACTGATATCTATCTTGAGTTGGGAGGTTTGGCTACGGATTTCCATAGAGAGGAAGTGGTTTGCCACCTCTCATGGAAGCTTCCTTGATGATAGGGCCAATCCCATAATTATAGGGATCCCAACTCCCCTTCCTCCTTCTATAAAAGCTTGCTCATCTCCATGGCAAGCTAATCTCCAAGTTCCCAAGAGCTTTCATATCTTTATGCTGCAAGAGCCTTCTTGATTCCCTTAAGGCCAAATCCAAGCAAGGAGACTATTGCTGAGTATCCGGAGAGAGAGGCTTGTCCCATCCTTGACAGGATTTATCGAGACATGTTCTGCTGACGACCCGCCAAAGGAGAATTCGGCGTCGAAGCTTTGGTTGTATTCTTCTTTTTGACTCATTAATGATAAGCGACTATTGGTTATGGTTCCAATATTGTTCTTAATCATGTTCATGAGTTATGTCCTCTTTGACTGACATATAGTTGTATGTACTGGGTTTTATGCTTGCGTTTGTGTTGTTTCTTGCACTGTGCAGGTGTCCAATCACGGAGATCGTGAGGATTGTGATCTGCCAGGGCAAAGGAACAGGAGCACCACCTCTTCTACGAACAACAGCATTGGATTCCAGGTAAGCCTTCCTCGCAAGTCGGTTTATTTACGATTAGGAACCTGCACTGTAGCGTGTTTGATTGTTGCTAGACCTGATCTGGGCTAGTAGGGATCACCTCTTTCCGTAGAGGGGATTTACCTCCTCAACAATTTGGCAACTCCACTGGGGACTCAGCTTGTTGTTTTATTTGTAAACTATAGACGGAGTCTGAGGCACATCCAAATAGCCTTCAAAATGCTTTTTCTCTGCATTAGCGGAGTAGATCAACGCTGCTTCAGTCAATCTCCGGTTTGTTTTACGGACTGAACAACTTGGAGCATTGTCTTCTCTTTTCCGGTCAATTTCTTGGTCTTGCTTGCTTGGTTAGCTCTTTGGGCTGGATTTTCCTGTTTGTTTGGCTTTGTTTTAGCCTTGTCATCACTTGTCTGTGTCTGAGATTGATTGTTTTCATTTTTCCATAGTAAACTCGGCTGGCGCGCTTTGTAGCATTACAGTCGCGCCCATTGGCTTAGGTTGCCTATGTATCACTTGCGCCATTGCCTTTCTGGCGCTAATTTCAAGCTCACAGTCGTGCCAATCCTGTGAGCTATTAGCGTTTGCTGTGTTTCATGCTTTCTGGGGATGACTTGTGATTTTGATCTTGTTTTTTTGACTGTTTGAGTGCACTGGAGCCTAGTTTGACTGGTTGTAACCTCCATCCTTTGGTTGTTTGCCTATTTCTTTTGATTTTTCATTCAAGACCTAGGTCATCTAGGTGTTGTTGTGAGCCGAGCCTCCCTTGGGAGTTTTTGGCTTTCGTTCGTTCAGTCGACTTTGGGATTGCTTTATTGCATTCATTTGACAGTTGTCTATCATTTTATTGTGGTTTTTGAGTGACTGATTTCGTTTTCATTCGAATTTCGCTTTGCTTCATTTTGGGCCTAGATTACATGGCTCATTAGTGTCTTTGGGAATTTTCTTGGTGTTGAGAGACTTTTGGTCGATTTGAGATCTGATTGTTTGTGTCATTGAGTGAAATCTGCTTGTTTTTGTTCTCTTATTATCATTTCTCAAATTTCTTTTCATTTGTTTTCAGCTTGTTTAGTGCATCTAGCTATCAAACATTGAAAATAAAAAAAAATCTCTTTTGCTTTTGATTGATTAGTACAAATTAAAATCTTTTCAGTGATTAGTGAATTTGAAAGAATTTTTTTTGATTTCATTAGTTGCATTAGAGATATCACTAATTGTCTTCTGATCATTTTGTTTGTGTAAAAATCTCTTAACTCTTCTGTAGCTAGCTTTCATCGAACGAAATGACATACTGTGGCATGTAGTTCTGCATATAGGAGATTTTCAGATGACATACGGTAGGGCCTTGAAACTGGAACATAATTTAAGATCAACCATAAAATTTACTCAATTTACCTAAGACAGCATTGAAATCTAACGAAACACATTTAGAGTTCTAGGCTAGAGACGTGTTCCGGCGTCTTTAAACCTAGTAGCTGTCATTCGCCTCTTGGCTTTAGATAGCACTAGTATGGACTTGTGCTCCCCGTACCATCGAGTATATAAAGGGAGACCCCACTAGGTTTCAATCCTTTATCCATAGGAAGCCGAGTCTGCCGCCCTATACCCGTGATACACCGAACACAGCATTCGGGGAGATTGCCTGCACGTACGGAAAGTCCTTGGTTGATTTCTCTTTCATTATTGAAACCAAGGTGTATATTGCAGTTCACGGTTATTTGGTACACCCTTTTTGCCTAGTATTCCTGAGTAGTCATTTGATATTTTTTGACTCTTTAAATTTGAAATAATCATCAAGCGCTTGTCCTTTCACGCTTGTTTCCAATCTGAAAGTGATAGAGTCAACTTTTTCCTGTTTCTCGACTCTTAAAAGATGAAACGGTAGAGTTTTGTTTCAATGTTTTAAAAATTAACTGCCCACAAAATATTCCTGGTTAAAGTTAGTTTCCTTAGGGTGTTTTTCTGAAGATCGTTTCCAATGGAAACTTTTTCAGAGTTCACCAACCAAGGAATCCCCTCTGATGGGAATCCTGGTCATTTTCCTCCTTTTGGAAATGTTGGTGCTCCTTATATGGCGACGTTGTCCCTTCCTGGGTTAACTGTTGGGTTGCCTGTTTGGTTGTTTTCAACCTCTGTGGTCCCGAATGTCTCGGCTACTGTTCAATCAGTTCCTCCGCCTGAACAACATCATGTTGATTCTAAGGTGGACCTCTCCCCTTCTTCGCCTGTTTCTGCATCCTCCTCTTCTACTTCGCCTAGTGAAAGTCTGAATTTGAGTAACCAGGTGGCTAAGAAGAAGAAGAAGAAGACAAAGAAGGAGAAGTCCGATAAAGGAGAGGCTAGCTCTGTGGCTATTGCGCCTAAGAATTCTCCTCTTGACAAACCTTCCAACCCTCCATGGAAAGTCAAGTTCCCTTGCATGTTATGCATAGGAGACCATCTTCTTCGAGATTGCCCTGGCATTCCCAAGGTGCTCAAAGTATGGTCCAATGGTCATCCACCATTGCCTTTGGCTTCCAGGAGTCAGGTTGGGGGCATGTCTTCAACTGGTGTTGGTAAGGCTCCTAAGAAGCAGGGTAAGATTACCAATCCCTGTAAGTTGTGTGAAGGGCATCATGCCATTCACCTTTGTCCTTATATGGATGAAGCCAAGCGAGTTTTGGACAACCCAACCGGTTCTACACCATGCCTTCCAGCTGGTTATAATCGGCTTTCTTTGAGTCCTCCACCAGCTGATCCTACGATTGGTCAAGAGTCATCCTTGGTCGATCCTTCTCCCTCGGAAATTCATATTCAGGAATCCATTCTCGACCAACCGTTGGTCGTGGGATCGGTTGAGCTGGCTCCGTCTTCGGTGCACCAGGTCTTTTCCGTTGAGAGTGGACCTCACACCCCTCAGGTTCTTCTTATTTCTTCAGATTCTTCGGACTTGGAGAAATATTCTCCTGTCCCTACATCTCAAGAAGTTTCTCCTCTGCCTCCCACGATAGAGGTCCCAGAGGATACTCCTCCCACCTTCGAGATGGAGGTCGTGGAGGATGCTCCTTCTTCTTCCGTAACACCAGGGGAAGACCATCTCGGTTCGATGGTAGCCCCTCCAAGTAGTTTGGTCGCTTCCTTCGATTGGAGTCGATTTGCAGGATACCGCCTTCCATCTTATGTGCCTTTCAAGATCAAAGTACAGGCTTTTGGTCTAGTCGTACCCAACACCATTATAGACAAAGGCGTGTCTATTAGTGTTCTATCCTCAAATACTTGGCAAGCTTTCGGTTCACCGCCGCTTACTCCTGTTACGCAGAATCTGTTGGCATTTAATAGAAGAACGAGTCAACCGTTAGGGATCCTCCCAAGGTTACCTGTTACTTTGGGAGGTAAAACCGTCCATATGGACGTGATGGTTGTTCCAGGCCCTTTGGATTTCAATCTGCTCTTGGGGCGCGATTACACCTATGCCATGGGAGCTCTTGTCTCCTCCCTTTTTCGTGTGGTTTGTTTTCCGCATGAAGGACGGATCATGACCATTGATCAGCTTTCGTTCTTTGGTCCTGATGTGGTAGCTGGCCCGCCATCATCCCGTCCTGGTTTTTATCCACCCGTTGTATCTGCCCCACCGCAGGTCAACTATGTGGCTACCTACCCCGTGCCTGTAATCAGTGATAGTGTCGTTTTGCATCAGGTGCTGGGGGCATTGGGTCCTGACTTCCAAGATGTTTTCCTTCCATTGGGAGTGGAACTCTTGGAAGCGATGGCTTCTTGTTCATTATGATGAGGTCTGTCGGAGCAGAGTTCCTTGTATTGTGTCAAGCTCCTTAAAAAATGAAACCAGGTTCCCGGAGTAGAGTTCCTTGTCTTGTGTCAAGCTCCTTAAAAAATGAAACCAGGTTTTCGGAGCATGGTTCTTTTCTTGTGTCAAGCTCCTTAAAAAATGAAACAAGGTTGTTCGGAGCATGGTTCTTTTCTTGTGTCAAGCTCCTTAAAAAATGAAACAAGGTTGTTGGAGCACAGTTCGTTTTCTTGTGTCAAGCTCCTTAACAAATGAAACAAGGTGTCCCGAGGATAGTTCTTTTAATGTGTCAACCTCGTTAAAATAATGAAACAATTTCTCAATTGTAGCTCCGATAAGCTCGTGAACTCAACAGTCTTTTCTCTGATTCAGACCTGAAACTTCACTCCATCCGCTTTCATATGGACGGTTGGGGCATGTACCTCAAATTGAGTCACCATGCTGGGGGCATGCTTACTTTTTCAAGCATAGTTTGTTTCCGTTTCAAGCTTGTGTAAAAATGAAACTGGTTTCAAGCATAGTTTATCTTTTTTTCAAGCTTGTGTAAAAATGAAACCAACCTCAAGCATAGTTTATTTTTGTTTCAAGCTTGTGTAAAAATGAAACCAACTTCAAGCAGAGTTTTCCTGATTTCAAGCCTGTGTAAAAATGAAACATTTCCCATTTTACCTCCTATGATTGCCTTTTTATCAGCATGTTTTGCCAGATGAGCCTTGGTTTTTTCATTCCATCGTCCCCATCTGCTTGGCCGATCATATGCCTTCACTTGGTTGTTTTACCATTGCTGAGGAACCACTGCGATGAGTGGTCTTGTTAGCCAGCCTCTCGACCTTTATTTGTTTTGAGCAGTTCCACCATTACCGGAACCAGTAGCTACCCTTTATACCACTCGTTCCTCTAGGAGGAGTCATCTTTCAGCTCTTTTCTGACTCTCTAAACATGAAAAGATTGCCGAGGCCCTTGTCATTTCGATCTCGTTAAAGTGGACACGAAACAACATCCACCCAGTATACGTTTACCCCTTTTTCGGGCTGGGATAGATTATTTACGAAAAAGGAATACCCTAGCCTATCGCGACTAGGAGGTTTTCTCAGGCATAGTTTTCTACCTTTTCGGGTCTGAGGAACTATTTACGAAAAGGGACCATTGGAGTTTACTTTTCAGCTGTCTTTTCAAACTCTCTAAACATGAAAAGACGCCGATTTCTTCCTTTGTTAGACTCGTTAAACCCTGATGACATCGGATTCAGTCGAAATGACGCTATTCGAGTCGCTCCTTCCTAGGGCTCGTTAAATGTACCAGGATGGACTTATATTACAAGCATATGGTATCCTATTCAAGCTTGTGTAAAAATAAAGAGGTACTCACCAAGCATGGTGGGGAAAATGGAACCAGCATCATTGTCGTGTCGGCAGTATGTCGCTCTTGAACATGGCACTTGTCTGCATTCGTGTTGGGTTGGGGACATCTCATCTCGTTTTTCACTTGCCTCTGTGGGTTTGGGTAATCCGTTTTAACCTCTCATCTGCTCTTTGCCTCATCACTATGACCTCTGATCTTTTGATTTCAAATACTGCCAAATCCACTGTCGTGCCGTCAATATGTTCAAGAGAAGTTGACCTCTGCAAACTCCAACCTTCCTCTAATTCTCATCTGATTCTGATTCACAAAGACATTATGTTCCTCTGTCTCGCATCGATGATGTGGGAAACACTATGGCCCACCTTTGATCAAGGTCACTTCCTGTCGACTTCAGCTCATTATCCAGGAAGTTGATCTAGAGACTCCCTTATGGTACCTTGGAGCCTGCATACCTCAATGGTAGGTTCATCGCATTCGACGTGAGGTTTTCATCATTGGCCTCCGATCGAGTGATTCTACGGGTGTTCGATGCCAACTCATTGATTCGCACGCTGTATATTGTACCTATAGTACCTTGAGGGCCATTGTCATTATTGGTGGTTCCTCTCGTGTCTGTTAACAGCTTTCATCATTGGCTGGTAATCAGGCGATGTTCTTACATGTTCGACTTCAGATCACATATTCACATGCTTGAACTTGTACTTTGTTTGGGTCAAGATGGAGTGCAAGACCCTGGATTGTGTCTGTTTTAATCCAGGCTACGATATTGTGGATTATTATTTACATGACTCACTGATTGGATGGCTGCGACCATACCTGAGTCTATTTATCGATCCCCTCTGGATGGCTGCATCCATGCCTTGGATCTCTATTATAGTATACTCTGTTATGGATGGCTGCACCCATACCGCGCATATACTTCATGTATATGAGACATCAGTTGTACTTCGCTCCGCAGGTTTTCTGATGGCGGTGTTTTCAGTCGGCATGTTCTCGTAAAGCATTTCACCCCTCTCTCTCTCTCTTAGGCCTCATGCTTTAGGGGGCATCTGTTACACAGCAATTTGTCACCGTCCCTACAATCCCCATCTCGCACATTGGAGGGCTCATTCCGTGACCTATGAGCAGAGACAAGTCTTGAAAATACTTTCATTGCATCCCTCTGAAGATGAGCTTTAATTTCCCTGAAGACATCTCCCTGCAAAAAACCCTAAAAATAGGTCTTTTCTCATTGGTGCGGTTCCATAGTTCAACCCTCACGCCAAGGGGGCAAATCCTCCAAAGAGGGCGCACCAATTGGCGCTCTGTCATAGAGCCGCACCCGCGCCAACCATATTAAGAGGTTTTTAAAAAAAATAAAAGGCGGAAGTTTCGTCCTAACAAATTCTTGGACTGATATCTATCTTGAGTTGGGAGGTTTGGCTATGGATTTCCATAGAGAGGAAGTGGTTTGCCACCTCTCATGGAAGCTTCCTTGATGATAGGGCCAATCCCATAATTATAGGGATCCCAACTCCCCTTCCTCCTTCTATAAAAGCTTTCTCATCTCCATGGCAAGCTAATCTCCAAGTTCCCAAGAGCTTTCATATCTTTATGCTGCAAGAGCATTCTTGATTCCCTTAAGGCCAAATCTAAGCAAGGAGACTATTGCCGAGTATCCGGAGAGAGAGGCTTGTCCCATCCTTGACAGGCTTTATTGAGACATGTTCTGCTGACGACCCGCCAAAGGAGAATTCGGCGTCGAAGCTTTGGTTGTATTCTTCTTTTTGACTCATTAATGATAAGCGACTATCGGTTATGGTTCCACTCTTGTTCTTAATCATTTTCATGAGTTATGTCCTCTTCGACTGACATATAGTTATATGTACTGGGTTTTATGCTTGCGTTTGTGTTGTTTCTTGCATGTGCAGGTGTCCGATCACAGAGATCGTGAGGATTGTGGTCTGCCAGGGCAAAGGAACGGGAGCACCACCTCTTCTACAAACAACAACGTTGGATTCCAGGTAAGCCTTCCTCCCAAGTCGTTTTATTTACGATTAGGAACCTGCACTGTAGTGTGTTTAATTATTGCTAGACCCGATCTGGGCTAGTAGGGATCGCCTCTGTCCACAGAGGGGATTTACCTCCTCAAAAAATAGCCTCCAAGATATCTGATAACTTGCCTCTTCCTTCAGTTTGACTTCTAGTAACCCTCATATGTGTCCTTGTATATGTTTTTATTTGTTTTCTTGTGAAAGTTTTCTCTGGCACCACAATATTTTTCACTTGTTCAACCTCCAGCTCCATAGGCTCTATCATAGGTTTCTTCTCTGCATCATTGTCATCTACATATTTTGCTTTAGATGGTGCTACATGTTCTGTTTTAGATGGTTTGTATTTCCCTGGAGTAGTGGAATTATATCTTGGTGTTTTCCTAGGGGTGACAACATCAAATTCATATCCATTCATAAACAAAAATGTAGGCCAATCTCTGTTCAATTTTTTTAATTCTTCAACCACTAGAAACTTGATTAGAGCATGGTGAAAAGTTGAGGTGTCACTGGTTTCAAGTTTGGCCTTAACTTTGTCTGCCATTTTTCCCAAGCTCCTAAACAAATAAAAAGGAAAATATAAGGGTTGCCTGCCTATGAAGTGTAACAAAAATTTGAAATGGTATTAATATACTCTGGTGAATCTACCCTCACAGGTGAAATACTTCTGGATCACCATAATTTTTTTTGAAAAATACTCTTTAAGGCATGTTCTAGGGATTCCTAAAGCCATATTGATGCCTATGTGTTCTTATTTCAATAATTCATTACAATTTTGCAATTTAAACTTCTATACTTTGAACCATGTCTCTCGTGATCTGGGGATCTCAGTGGCTTGTGCAATGGTGTCGGGGGACACAACAAAGCTTAACATTCCCACTTTCAACCTCGAGCCTATAAAATTGATAGAAAAGTCATTTGAAACTTGTCCTCGATGTCCCTGCAATTTTTGAAAGAACTAGAGGTAGCCCACTCTAGAAAATTCTTGGGAAAAGGTGGGGTCTTCTTCTAGCTACTTTATGTCCATGGGCTCGTACCTAAAAACAGATCCTCCTTTATATTTCTTCTTTTGTGATGCCATGGATCCAAAATGTATTGAACAGTCAACCCTTTCCTTGACACCTGCAAAGAATTTTCACTACAAGGAAAAGATCCTCTAACTGAGGTTATAAAGGAGGTTTTTAGTGTTATAAAATTGGCCAAAACTGTCAAAAAAGCATTTGCTACAACATCCGTTTATGGTTACAGAGGTTTTGGTAGAGATTTTAACGGAAATTCAACACAACTAAAAGAAAAGGGCGGCCGGAGGTTATTACAATTGTTTTTTCATCGGTGTGCTACTCTGGATTTAACGCACTGGTGCGTACATGACTACGGCGCCTTGGGGCTTCCTTAGTTGAACAAACGCACCGGGACATTTAGGTGTAAAACCGCACTGGGCGTGGTGTTGGTCATACAACGCACGGGGCTATTCTAATTGGTCTTGGGATTTGTGTAGTGCCCATAGGTTGTATCAACGCACCGGTGCATATACCTTTATGACACACTGGTGCGTTGTATCATAGAAAGACACTGAGGTTTATAATTGGTGTTGGTATTCGTGCGATGCCCTTGGATCGTACAAATCCACTGGTGCTTATAGACACATAAACGCCCCGGTACGTAGTATCACACAAACGCACCAATATTTATAACTGGTATCGGTATTTTTGCGGTGCCCACAGATCGTACAATAGCACCGGTGCGTATAGACACATAAACACATCGGTCAACAGTTACTGACACGCATCGGTTTTCATTTTTTTTTTTTTAGAAACATCGACCTGTGACAGTCCAATTATTGTGATTTTTTAAAATTCATTATTCATCAAAAGTCGACACATCTTATAACAATATTCATATTAATTACATTTTTATTAATGCATTTGAATGTGTTGTTTGGATTAATTTGTTATATCATATTAGAATTATTGTGGTTTTTAAAAATTCCTTATTCATCAAAAGTCGACACATATATATCTTATAACAATATTCATATGAATTCAATTTTTATTAGTGCATTTGAGAATGAAAATGGAGAACGCAATAGCGACAATGGAGAACACAATAGAATAAATTAAAACATATTATATATATATATATATGAATAAGACATTCTTTATCATACAAAATGGGACAGTTATTCGTATCCCTTTGTCTTTCAATTGGGACACTATGTCCATTACATTAAATAAAATGTCTGATTTCACAGACATATTTCAAAAAATAAAATGTCTTGCTTTGATATCCAAATATAGTGATCATCATTCTTCACTTGAATTGCTGTCACTGCTAGAGCTACTTCCATGACTTGGGTTATTTTTAGGAATGTTTTGTTCACGGCGTTGATTGTTTTCTTCTTCTTCACCTTCCATCTACAAACATAAAAATAAACTGAAATGAGTGTATATACATTGGTGAGAATAATGAAAATTGAAATATTAAATAATATACATCAATGTAAATCAAAAATAAAAATGACGTACCATAGCAACAATTGATTCATAAACTATACACATTCTTTCAAAACCATGTACCATGCCATCTTTCAAAATTTCATCTGTTGGCGCAGTTCCATACTTTGTTTCTTGCAAGTTTTATACCCCATAACAAATCATATATTTAATATAAAAGATGTTTTTGTTCTATTAATTATAGACTGAGCTAAGTAAAACAATATTGATATATGCTTACAAATTCCACAATTAAATTCTGATATGCCAACATATACTCACAACCCATATTTAACCCAATTTCAATCAATTTGTCTGATGGTTCTTCTTTGTATGTTAGCACCTGTTTGAAGACATTCAATGATGAATTTTGCAAAACACTGTTAAAAAATACAAAAATGAAATATAGTTAACTTGTTATAAGGAAGTAACAATTACTCACAAACTTAGAGATCAACCCTTTTCTTCCTTGTCGTCCTGTTTTATGTGCTGAATGGGTTCAATTTTCTTTTCTTTTCTGCAATTTTTTTTTTGAAAATTAATATTTAACGCTAAATTGTTTATTTATTGTACCTAATGATCGAAAAATTAAATTATTACATATTACATTTGAAGCACGTTGTTGTCGAGATGGCTCCTCCTGCGATGCAAATTGTTCCATTTCTTTGACCATCTCCTTGTACACCTTTTTGGACATTCCTACTGGCATATTTCTGATATCAGATTGTTCATCTTTTGAGGTTTTCATATTCTTCCTGAAAATGTAACATGACAATAAAATATTTAATTTTTATATTGATATATGAAAAGTAAATATAACAAAAGTGATATTTATAAATAATTATAGACAAACATTTAAAGGAATATTACTTTTTCATTCCTTCTTTTTTGTTGTTGTACGTTTTTGCTATTAAAAGTCTGACATGTCTCATTGACCAATTCTCTGGAAAGTCTTCCTGTAGTTTAGATAAAATTTGGTTCTTGGAATCATTGGATTGATTTTTGTATTGTAAGTGGAAAGAACGTCTATACATTCATTCCACTAGATCCCTCAAACTTTTGTAAAAGTTTTCCCCCTTTCGTTAACTTCCAGCACCACTCCAGATGAGCTAAGGAGCAATTCATTTTCATTTGCAAGTTCTATTTTTTTCTTTCCTTAGAACAACATTCCTTTTCTGATTTGTTGGTCCCTGTAGAACATTAAACAGATGTGAATTAGTAGACTATTTGACACATTTTATCTAATAATTTAAGTATATTATTAATGATAATTAAAAAAAGAAACCCATATTGGATCGATAGTATTTTTTCATTCACCTGATTCATCCTTTTGCAAATTTTCCATTAAAATTTTATTCTCTTATGGTCCTAGATCAGAAATAACCATATCGAGCTTCGTCATTTTGTGGCTCTGCATGATAAACAGTAAACAATACATATTATTTAAACTTACATATAGTTCAAAAATAATATTTTTTATAAAGAATTTACAAAGAACTTGCCTTTTTTGCTTTTCTTGATGTGTTAACAGTATTTTCGTTACTTGATCTCTTGTCAGTCATTTCTTTATCAATATGAAACCTGTACCATATCATTCATTAATATATTTATAAATAAATTCTCAACTTTTCAGGTATAAAATAAATATCAAGACACCGATGTGCCTTTCATGAGGTATGTACCACAGCCGATGTTTGGGTATATTAAAAACGCACTGCAAAAAAATATAATAGACCGGATGGTGCATTGGGTATTATAAACGCACCACAAAACAGTGTAATCGAATGTACGACGCGTGGGGTCTAAAAAATGCATCGCAAAAATAAGTGTAATACACTGTATGGTGCTATCCTCGTTAAATGGAGCATTGGTGCCCTATTTCAGATATGGTGCACGGATTTAGAAAAAATGTTTTCAATTTTTTTACTACACAGTACTTGCACGATGCGCTGTATAATACAATGCACCGGTGCGGTAGTGTGCGCATGGTGCACCGATAAAGAAAAATCCATTTTTTTTCCAAAAATTCACGCAATGGATGAATGGATTGGGATTCGACTATGCAAGTCGTCCCATGGGTTGGACGTCAATCTAAAATGAAAAACCCTAATTCTGAAATCAAAGAAACAGGGAGAAGAAAGGGAAAAAACAAAAAAAATGAAGGGTTTAGGGTAAAAATGGATAAAACTGCAGAAAAAAGTAAAAAAAAAATCAAATTTAATCACGAGATGGTTTGAAATTCTATGATACAGGGGTTGAATCACCAGAGGTTTGGTTTCTGATTGTCTGAATACTTATGTTCGAACGTATTTCGCTGCTCCATAGTGCCCTCGTGCTCTCTTGCTCCAGGTTTGTCTCCTGCAAATATCTAGCTGAAAATTTTAGCAAAAATAGTAAAATAATGAAAAGTGTTTTGTATTTAAAGAATTATTTTATGAAATTAGATTTTTGAAAATATTTTGCTGCCCATTTTTCAAATTGCCGCTTTTTTTTTCACTTAAAGAAAATAGAGTTACGTTTTTTTTATTTGCGTTTATTTGTTACCGGTGCGGAAGAGTTGGGAAGCAATGGTGCGTCTTCATAATACGACGCACCGGTGCGTGTTATGATGATAAGCGCACCGAATTGTATGAAGTTATTTTTTTTTTGTATGTAAGATCATAATAAAATAATGATAATTCTAAAGTACATTAATTTATTTTCATTATTTTTTAAACTTTATTATTTTACAAAAAATTATTTGCAAATTTACAAATTTAAATATTTTAATAAAATCATTTCACATTAATACAATTAAAATTTTCACATTAATAGAATTAAAATTTTACAAATATTTTACATACAATTACAATTAAAATTACATTTACAATTAGAATTAGAATTAGAATTACAATTTTACATTAATTTCACATACATGAATTACGATTAGAATTAGAATTAGAATTTTGATTTTACATACAATTACATTTACAATTTTAAATAGAATTACATTTACAATTGCAATTACAATTTTACAAATATTTTACATACAATTACAATTTTAAATTAATTTCACGTACATGAATTTTTTAATTTTACATACAATTACATTTACAATTTTACGTAGAATTACATTTACAATTACAATTACAATTACAATTTTACAAATGTTTTACATATAATTACAATTAAAATTACATTTACAATTAGAATTAGAATTAGAATTAGAATTTTAAATGAATTTTACATGCATGAATTGGGATTAGAATTACAATTACAATTTTAATTTTACATACAATTACATTTACAATTTTACATAGAATTACATTTACAATTACAATTACAATTTTACAAATATTTTACATACAATTCAATAAAATTACAATTACAATTTTAGTATTTTACATAGAATTACATTTACAATTTTACATAGAATTACATTTACAATTACAATTACAATTTTACAAATATTTTACATACAATTCAATTAAAATTACAATTACAAATACAATTACAATTTTAGAATTTTACATACAATTAGAATTATAATTACAATTTTACAATTTTTCATATATACAATTACAATTACCATTTCACAATAAATTAAATATTACAATTACAATTAAAATTTTACATTAATACCTATTTTACATACAATTACAGTTAAAATTACAATTAGTACAAATACAAATACAATTTTACAATTTTACATACAATTAAAATTAAAATTTAAATTACAATCACGACATAATATTTAATAAATATCATGGTCATTTAATTTTAAATTAATTAATAAACATCATCATGATCATGATAACCATCGTACAAACATCATATTCGACTAAAAAACGCATTCAAACATCAAATTAACATTATATATTAACATCATCACAACACAAACATCAAATATACATCTCATGTCAAATAACTCATGCTATCACATATACACATCTATCTGCAAGCTAAACATTAAATGAACATATCTAACATGACCTAACAATATGCACCACATCATGATGATCACCAACATGAAAATTAAGTACAACTGCAACATGAACATAAAATACATGGACCATATATATATATATATAACTAAATAATGTTAAAAATATACAATTGTAATATAAATGTCATGGATCAGCTGGTGGTAGTATAACAACATCAATACCAGTACAAGTGGAGGCCTGCTTAGTAAAGGGTGTAGCCTCGACGGTCGATGGTTGAGCCTGCTCATGATCATTATCACTAGTACTGATGGATGCATCAGCTAGTGGTACTAGTACAACATCAATATAAGCAGTAGTAGTGGAGGCCTGCTCAGTCAATAGTGCAGCCTCGACAGTCGATGGTCCAGCCTGCTCATGATCATGACTAGTACTGATGGATGGCGCTGCAGGCTGTTGACTAGATGTGGCCGAGGGTCTGGCCTCATCTCCATGATGACTGCTAGATGCTGCTAGTGGATCAGGCTCATGCACATCAGGTGCGGCGCGAGGTGAACGATCATGAGATGCATGTGAGTCGCTGCTCGCAGACTGTCCATCACGTGTTGCAGCTCGACTAGTATGCTTATAGCTACGGACAGTCCTCCTCAGTCGCGTAATAGATGTCTAGCTCCTACGACATGCTGCATCAGGCTGTACATGTCACGCGGCATGCCTCTCCACATCCGGAACAACCTATCATTGGCATGTATGTTTTTGTATTGAGCGGGCCTGATGCCCGCATCAACTAATCAATGCATAGAGTTGGTTTCCCAACTCCATCTTATATCTAGTCTCGGGTCAATCGCGCCTAGAAAAAGGCGGTACCGGTGCACCATGAGTAGGAGCATGTCTCTCTGCTACACTGGCCTCATCCTGATCATGATCATCCTCGACATCGGCCATGTCCTGATCGTCATCAGGATCGACACCTGGATCATGTGGTGGATCTGGCATCTCCTCACCATCAAAAGAGCCAATGTCTACAAAATATATACAAGTACACAATAATAATTAGATAATTTCATTACACAATTTAAAAAAAAGAAGTTAAAGAACATGTTAGAATAGATATAAATAAAACAGTAATATTACCTCTATCATCTAGCGGCTCATCATCTGTGACGAGGATGTTGGGACACCCTCGCCAATCTAATCCAGCATAAGGACATGTGACCAAATGAAGGGATGCAACCCGTCAACACTGGCTAGTAATTACAGTGCATCATGTGATATCCTGGCTGGAAACATAGTGTCTCCCCTCTTGGGCCATCATCTGCCCCCACATGTGCATTCGAGCCTCGAACATCGGCCTACGAGGCTGTCGAAAAAAACTAGGTCTCATCTCTGGAAACCTCTCAAAAAATAAACAAAATAGTTCTGAAGAAAAAAGGAAGTTGACCCTCCCTTGTGCATGAGCATGAAATCTATCTACAGCCGTACAAAACTGTCGCAAAAAAATGGCAGACCACCTGACAAGTTGTGGCTGCTATACTAAAGAATCAACATAATATAAAAGTGAGCAACTAATGCGTTTCCAGTCACTGGTGTTGTGCGAAATGGTCGAAATGATAAGTGAGAGGCATTGCACGTCCTATCTACCAAATGCACCTATACGTAACTAACCTCTAGGTACCTGAAACTCTGAAGGAGACAGTACATGTGCTCTAATGTGTTAGCCATTAGTAAATTTTTGTCATAGAAAATGATAGCTAAAACAAGTCTTGAGCCTCCAAGAGATTACTTTCATAGAAAATCATTCATTCTTGAAGTTTTTTGTTCCTTAAGTGTTGTTCCCTAACAGTGTTGTTCCTTAGTGTTGTTCTCTTCAAAAATCCACCAAGAAATCCTACTATTCCCAAAGAAAACTGTTTCCTAAAAGCCCCATTTTCATCATTTCGTTCCCCCCATTTTTTGCCCCCATATCATTCATTTTACTTGTAAATTTTCCCTCTCCTCTCTCATTTATCATTCATTCTCCTAAAAAACCTTCAAAAATTCCTTTTAAACTCATAAAAAATCATGTTTTATGGTTTAAATTGTCCTAGTTTTCCTATTGGAACACTAAAAAACCATGAAAACCCAACAAGAAACGCATAAAAACTTTTAAAAACATCTTCCGCCCCTTTTTAGGCCTTAAGCCCCTGAGCGCTTAACCTTCTGCTCCTTTTATTCATGTGACTAAAACCTGTGACCTGATGCTAGCACTCATCGCATCAGAAGCTTTATATCACATCGGCGTTATCATGCTTTTATCCCCTCACCCTGTTCCCTCGCGGATGCGATTAGCCCCTTCCGGCTTAGCCCCCAGATTTTTCTCCGCTATAAGATCTGGCGCCCGAGACCAAGCCCTTAGCCCCATCGCATCGATGGTGTTATGTTTTCATTACCTTGCTCCCATTCCCCCGTTGATGCGATAAGCCCCTTCTTCCTTGGCCCCCAGTCACATACTCCTCCACGTGACCACGCCCCAATGTCTATGTTTAAGCCCCCATCACATCGGTAGTTCCTTTAAAACCCACATCTTTCTTTGTAAGATTCTTGCCCCGATGGCGATGCCTCGACGGAATCTACACCGTGGATCCATAGGATCTGATGGTCCTCATTTGATCCCATCTCTAACCCATCGCACCTCCTCTCCCAACCATTTCCTGACACCTGGCTTCCACTTTCTTTCTCTGTCGTGCACCTTTCCCATCGCGCTTTTTCCCCCACCGTTGGATCTGCCCCGCTTGATCAAACGGTCTACGATCAATATCGCGCTACTTTTTCTCCCAACATTTAACAAACAAAACTCACGCGAGACCGCTGGTTTTGTAGAAGCCACGCGGCACATTTTGGTTGGATCGCATTCCCTCCGGGCTAAACTGCTTACCACCATTTATGAATGCGAAAACCATTCACGGTTTTCAAAAAACCTCCAATCCCTAATTTCACGCAAAATATAGTTTTTTGAATCGGTTTTTCACGGGTTTTCTCCATAAAACATCCTTCGCTCCTCCGCCTGCATACTCCGCTCCTTCTCACTGCTCCATTCGACTCTGCTAGCCTCCAAAGCAGTTTTACCAATCACACAGGGTTTTGATAACATGTTTTATGATTTTTGTGCAGGTTTTATGGTGATTTTAAAGGACGAAAGCCCCCCTACAGTCCATAAAGGGACAGTGGTTGAGGGTGACGATCCTCAAAGCCCGATCAAAAGAAAAGGGGGTCGAATTTCATGCTTTAATCAATGTTTCATCGAGCATCGGTTTCACAGCTAAAAACCCTCTAGCGCAGACCATCTGTGAACAAATTAAGTTAATAAAGATCAGTAAAGAGTATCAGGATTTAAAAATGAAGGATTAAAGTGCAAAGTTGAAGATCAAAGGACTTAATCCCAAGGTTTAAAGGGATAAAGCACAATTTGAAGACAAAGTTAGTTTAAAAAGTTAAAACAGTCAGCATAAAAGGTTTAAAGGCTTCGAAGATTATTACAAAGGCCCAAAAGCAGTATTAGGGCATAATCAGTGTTTAAAGCCACTAAAGCTGACCGATCAACAAAGAAAGCCTCCAAATGCCACATCATTCAGGAAATTACTCCTCAAAATGCCACCTACATGCCTTTTTACCTAAAAGGAATACACAATAAATGCACAATCAGAGATATTTTGTCAAAGAAAACTCAGAATTGATTGCCAGCTTACCAAAAGCCTCCAAAGTCAACAAAAGTGACTGAAGTTGATGAAACTTAATGCATAATTCAATTAACAGAGTTAAAACCTCAAATATCTTCTCCATTTGGCCCTTCAAAGCCCAAGAAGCACTTAATTTGTATTAATTGAACAAACAACACTTCATTTTACTCCACCTCCTCATTCTTCTATAAATACTGCTCTAGAAGACAGTATAAGGGTTGGTTTTTGAATACTCATTGAGTGTAAATAGCTTTGAAGCTGCTAAAGCTCTGTGTTGTAATAGAAGAAAGATAGGCTGAGATGAGAAGTTTGAAGCTGTAAAGACCCACTGGACTTGAAGATTGTAATTGGTTTGAACATCAAATACAGTTGATTTATGGGATCCTGGTCTATGTCAATGGTGATGTTTTTCTTATTGTAAATTGTTATTTTTCTCATGTTTTCCATACTGTTCATTTTCTCTGATAAAGAACAACAACTATAGATTAGGATTTACTGTCAAGTACCCTAAATCTCACTGATAAATATTTATCTTTATGTTTTCTACTAATTGTGTATTTGGGAATAATTTCAATATAGTGTGATCAGTCAAGGAATGTTGGTGAGCCCATGTCTTGCTGAGTAAAACTTGAGATATTGTTTTTGAATGATATTTTCATTGCATACTAAGTAAAATTAAACTAGGGAAGTCTATGGTTAGCCCTGTCCTCTAGTTTACCTCCAACAATAACTTTGAAAATTTCCCTAAGAGTATTGCCAAAAGCAGGATAGGTTCAAAGTCCTTACCTAATCTTAGGTTATTCTTTGTTTATCTTTAATGTTTTCCATTGAGAATATGCTGAAAGTAGGCTAGATTCAAAGTTCTTACTTGATCTTAAGCTATTATTTGTTTTCCTTTTGAGTATGCTGAAAGCAGGCTAGGTTAAAAGTACTTACTTGATCTTAAGCTGCCCTTTGTTTTCTTATATGTTTGTTTCTTTCACCATTTCTTAATGTTTCATACCATAAATCAACTTAAAGAGATCTGTTGACATAGATGACTTGCCCCATAGACCACTCTTGAAACTTGTTGTCCAATTAAATCCTTTATGACTCCATAGCCCAATGGATTGACACTGTTTCTTACCTATCTTATTAGTTGAACCATTTTCAACCTACTCACAACTTTACCATTCAAAGGACTTCCTTCATTTTAATGATATTCATCCCAACCAAAACAAACTATAAGCCTTGTGCTTTATAACTAGCCTAAAATCATATCATAAGCTTTAAAGATAATATCTTTGAAAACACTTATATAGAGAGATCCCTCTCTGAATCTAGGAGGGCTAGATCCTAGGATTCCAAAGTGGTTTTGATGTTGGCTCTGCAGCGTTTGTTATTTCCAATCTTGCAAACTATGGAGACCTAACACAATTGATCTCTAGGAGTAAACTAACTGACTCCATGCTACACAACTAGTTGGCATGTCTGGGAATGAGGGAAAATCCACCCCTCTCCTTGATAGTCCTGTAATAAAATAAATATCCTCCTCAGTGGGTGTGTACCACTGGTCAGGACCAACTTGGAAAGCCTGTCAGTGGGAATTCCACCTGTGGATAAGATATCTCAGAAACACACTATGGGCCTTTAGGGAAGTAGCCTCCTCATAGAACTTGAGGAGGCCTACCTGCTTAAGGATCCCCTGAGTATCTGCTGTAATAGGCCGAGGGTATGCATCTCTCTCCCTCTCTCAGGCCTCCCATTGGCGAATCATGTCATATTGTTCAACCTGTTATTGTTGCTATTCCTCCTCTTCTCTCTGAATCATTGACATATTAATTTTTTTATTTTTTTATTTTTATATTAAAATAGACATGTATTTAGGAATATACATATATATTTGTTTTTTGAAAAAAAAATTAGACCAGTCGGTGCGCCACAAATACAGTCACGCACCGGGGGCGGTGCGGCTTAAGTTTGTAGCACCCCATTCCCGGTGCCCCTAATGAAATACAATGCACCGGCCTTAGTGTAGCTGTCTATTTTTCAAGCACCGTTGACTAAATCTAGGTTCAGAATAACGGTGCGCTGATTGAAATATACGCCCCAGAGCGTATATTTGTGTCAACGCACCTACTTCATGAAAATTACATAGTCGATGGTGCGGTCTTTTACCCAGCTGCATCGTTAACCCTCTTGGAATGCAGAATGTAGTGCGCTGACATATATTGGGGCAAATAATACTGTCAAAGCACCGCACTAGGATTCCCTTGGTCAATGCTGAGCCTGGGTAAATGAGCACACCGCATTTTATTTTATTTTAATTTAAAATTATGTGGGGCGCCTTTGGGTACCACCCCAGCAATGGTGTGGATACCGTTAGCACCGGTGGCGGTGCAGCCTGTAAATTTTACAGGCAGCACCGCTATCTGGTGCGAGCTGAATGGCTTAGGCGCACCGCACGACAATTTTTTTTTTTTTTTAATGGTTATTTCAAATTCTAATCCGCCAAAAGGCTTAATTATGGAAAAACTAGAAAAATACCTGTACATTTCATCGTCGAGGAGGCATATTGGCTGTAAAATTTGCAAAAGAAAATTTGTCCATCGTTTTTCAAAATGAAAGTTGGAGATTGGTGGCCAATGCAGAGTAGCAGTGCATGCAATGGGTACAATGAGAGCACCGATGTTAGGGCAGCTCAGAGAATGGGAAATGGCACCGGTGCTTGAGATCTCTAGAGCACTGAGGAAAGTGAAAAATGCAATTTTTTGGCCATAATTATTTTTTTATTTAACCCTGTTCCGGTGCGTGGGGTTTTATAGGCACACCGGTACACTTACTTACAATCGCACTGGGTAGTGCCACATTTGGCGCGTTGCTTATAATGCACCAGGGCGGTTCCCTAACACCGCACCGGGATGTTTTAGTTTTGGCGCGTTGTTTTGATGGTGCACCGGGGCAGAATATTCGTAAAGCACCGGTTTTTTGGCCTAATTTTTTTTTTAAATTTAACGCTATTCCGGTGTGTGCGTTTTAGAGGCAGACCGATGCTCTTGGATAAGAACGCACTGGCACATTTATGTTTTGGCGTGGTGTTTTATGATGCACCGGCGCGGAAGAGTAGTGAAGCATCGATGCATTACCGTAATTGGACACCCCGAGCAGGTGTGTACACCGCGCACTCTGTTTGGTGTGCCAATATTTTGTGTGCATCATTGCGTTCTATGGTAGAGCACGCACCGGTAATTGAGAGCTCAAGAGTACTGGAAAAATAAAAAATCCGGGTTTTTTGCCATAATTTTTTTTTTTAATTTAACCCTTTACCAGTGCGCGTGGTTAATAGGCGCACCGGTGTTGTTTCTAACAAACACACCGGTGGGTTTGTGTTTTGGCACGTTATTTTATGATGCACTGGTGCAGTTTCGTTCTACCGCACCAGGCGGTTTCGGTTTTGGCGCGGTGTTTTAGAATGCACTGGCGCGGAAGATGTGTGACGCACCGGGTGGGTGTGTATGGAGTGCATGGTGTCTGGTGTGCCAATGTTTTTGTGCCGACCGGTGCTTTCAGTATTGTAGAGCACCGGGGCGACGTTTAATGATAAGCGCACCGATCGGAAAACATCTGCAAAACCCTCTGCTTGCCAACCTCCTCTAGTAACCTCCACTAGAAATGGATGTATGGGGTATTTTCTATGGGGTTCCTCAAAAAAATATGCTATATGGTATTTTCCTTTTAGTGTTTATAGGCAAAACATAAAGCTTTTGACACATAGAATTAACCCTGAGACAAATAGACTGACATCCTAGACCTCCATACCGATACTGAGATAAACCAAGAAGCTCACAAGGATGAGATAAGGCATATTCGAGACAAGGAATCAAAATTAAAAAGTGAAATGGGGATAGGATGATCCGAATCTTGGGGGGAGGCCCCCAAGATCTAAAAAATTGAAATGTCTCTGACAAGATCTGTAAAATTAGAATGCCAGAAAAAAGAGAGAACACAAAGCTAATAAAACCACAAAGAAACTTGTTTGATTAAAACAAAGAATAACTGTTGAAGCTACATTGTGGTGGAAAATCTATCCTTTTACAAAATGCGACTTGTTACTTATATTTTTTTTATTACAATACCACAGGTAAATACCATGGGTCGGTAAATACCATGGGTGGATCTCACTTACAATACCATGGGTGAATGAATACCATGGGTGGATGCCACTTACAATACCATGGGTGGATAAATACCACTGATCCGGATTTATGTAGGAATGCAACATAATACACATATAACCATAAATACAAAGATGCAACGGAAATAACACTTCATTTCATTAAGAACTAAAATTTTCTTATAGACAAAATGGAAATAAACTAGCTAAGGCGTTGGTAGCTTATCTCTGAGAAGATATGTGGCGGCTATAGGCCTTTGAATTTTTTTCCAATGAGCTTCGAGGGCCTATTTATTATAGAGAAACAATGGAAAACCCTAAACATCCAAAAACCTAACCCTAGGAGATGAAGCGCCAAAACTATGAGCCCCATTTGGGTAAATTGGTGTTTCAACTTCTCGGGGTCGTAACTTTGGCATACTATCTCCGTTTGACGCACATGATACATTGTTACAAAGATCTATCCGAGGACTAAAATTTCAAATCATAAATATCAATTCTAGAACAAAATCATATTTTCCGAAGGCGCGATGCCCAAAAAACATCGTTTAGGGCCTCAAAATGGCTCTGGAAGTTCAGGACCCAAAAAATTCTAAAAATAGTAAGTTGTGCTGAAACTGAAAAACTGAAAGAGACAATGGTGGGGCCCCAAGTGGAATAGGCAGGTTGCCACAAATATCCATCTGGATCATTCCTCCCCCCTTAGGAAGCAATGGTCCCCATTGCGTGGAGTTCCCCCATGAGATGAGGAAACTTCTGTTGAACTTGGTCCCTGCTGAACCACTTGCCTTGGTGCAGGAGTTGGCTAGCTTTGACAACCCGATACAATTGGATCTTTGTTGGCGAGTGTTCTTGATTTGCATGTCCATGATACAATCTATGGTTGCCTGTTCCATGCAGTCTGGGTTTAACTCTTTTGGTGTGAGTTGTTCTGCAATGTCAGAGGTGTCCAGTAGAGGTGGGAAGTAGGGATGAAGACGGTCCACATTTAATACTAGGGGCAGACCAAGGAATGGTGGAATACAGAGCTCGAAGCCATTGTTCCCCTTTTCATTCCCCATTTTCTCTTATACCACTGATAAATACCTTGGTTCTATCATTGATACCATCGGTCGATGCCATTTACAATACCATGGGTAAACTCCATGGGTGGATGGATAAAATGGGTGGATGAATACCATGGGTGGATGCCATTTTCCATTCGGATCATAGGATGACTGAGAAAAATGTGTTTTAAGAATGATGGAAAATGACAACGAGGAGAAATCATGAGCCAATATGCTCTGACAATCCCTGACCAAAACTTTTTTTGATGCTTTGTACGCTTTTCTCTATCGTTAGCAGAAAAACCAAATTCGGTAGCAAATCTTGTATTCGAGAGGGTATATTTTCTATGGAAGTGTCAGGAACTTCCATACCAAATCCTGACCTTTTTACACTGAAGTTGCTGCGAAAGTATGTAAAAGTGTCAAATTTACCATAATGACTAGATCAACTTATGCACAATGAAACTTTGGGTTTTTCTTTGACAATGACTCCCATAAACACTAATGATGACCTTTCAACATCACTAAAGGACCTTCATACATGTGAAATTTTGAAAATCATAAACTTAAAAATCCTATTAAAACCTAAGTCACTTAACCTAATTGAATGAAAAACAAACATAATGGTTACCACGGATAACATGTCATTTCCTCTTGTCCATGACTGATCCTTAGTGGTCCCTATCTCTACAAATATGATAAAATTTGAAGGATGACTACATTAACTTCTTCTTAATTTTCCTATGCTCTAGTAAGTATTTCTTGTAGCTGAATGTTTCTATATTTTATTCTTTCAAAATTCTCAATGTATCTGCTATGTCAGGGGAGTACTCGTCGCCATGTTGTTCATATGATCTGTAGGGAGAATCTCATGAATTGTAGTCCACGATTTTTCTAGTCATATTGATCTTATTCCTACAAACATTCCATTTCAGCTAAACCAAATATAAACATAACCAAACATACCTCAGTGAATTTTAGGGGAGGCTATCTCGTCTGCACAGTCAATATGGATTAGCACAACATATGTATATATAATGAAATCAACATATCAATCATCTCAACATCAACATCATTAAAATATACATGATAACACAATTACAACAATGATTATCACAATTCATGCATAATAACACATAAACAATTGACATTCATGCATGAAAAACACATTACGCCATCCATTCCAAGTTCTTAAACTTGGGAGCTCTGATTCCAGCCTGTAACCACCTCTCCCACGTTTACCCAATTTCACTGACCTTCCAGGGTAAACATGAGACGAGAGCTACTATGACAACTTACTAGCTCTAGTTGAGGAAGTGGGGCCTATAACTGACCACCAAATAACAACTCACAACCTTCCTTAGGGCTACAGGAACACTCAGGGGCCAAATAACCACCCCAGGTGACCAAACCCTAATCTTCCATTCCTTTTCACACAACTTAACCCCTAACCACATTCATGACAAGGAATTCATGTGGTTGAAGGCCTCCAGCCACACTCAAAAGCCTTCCTGAGTGTGGTTGTGACCCAAATTATCCAATTCAGAGGGTGTGGTCCCAAGATATAAACCACAATTCTAGGTCATCCTCCAGACCACTACCTAACACTGCTTGAGAATTATTAGAATCATTATTAACATAAGAACAAAGATAAACATTCAAAATTGAAGGAAAAAATTGACGTAGACTGCCTAGAACATAACAAACATTTTGTCAAACACATGTAAAACATGTAAGCTATAGGTCATGAATGTATATCTAATCATAAAATTTTGAGATTCATTTGAGAATCACCGAGAAGGCCCTATTCCTTCTCCAAATAGTTGCAATAACACTTATTAGTCCATACATTCATCAATTGATCAATAGCCAAAGAATTCATGACAAGAGCCATATAAGATACACAACATATAAAAAACATATAACCAAAAAATACATAGCATATAAACCATGGAAACCCAACCATAATATTACCAAAATAGTCGCTAAAAATATATATGAATCACAATAGAAGAATAACTCTTATTAACATATGAAAATACCAACCAATTCAGGGACTTCCACGTACCACCCAACCATAGATTGGGCTGAACCAAATCTCTCTTTCATCCAATCACCTCTGCACCACATTCCAATAATGAATGTGGGATCTCATGGAATAAACCAAACAAAACCAAACTAGAGCTTCTAGAAGCAAAACCACCTCAACCATCAACTAGTGATTCCACCTGATGGGAGGACATCAATAAGACCAACTAGATCAGTCTCTACCTAAGTTGTCTAGGGCTCTAGGAACTAATAACTCAACCCACAACATTTTAGGGCTCCAAAGTGTTTTTCCAACTCGGCTCCAGGGACTAGTAACTCAAACCATCAAGGGCTCCAGAGTGTTTTTCCCAACCTAGGCTCCGGGACTTGTAACTCAACCCAAATTGTTCCAGGGCTTCTAGAGCATTTGTTCCAATCCACGGGCATAAGGAATTATGAGCACCAATCAGAAGTCAATCAAATGGAAAAACCCACAACGTTGTGGCTATCCAGGAAATGTTAAGGCAAAACTAAAACCACTGTCAATCTAGGCATAGCTCCATGCTAATGACAACACATAACCAACAATTCACATGGATCTACCATGCATCCATAGATCTACAAGGAAATCATGCATTCAACTTGTTACGTGAAAAGAAATATAGTTGTAGCTATGAATCCACTTGTTCCCTTGTGCTTTCCTTCTTTCACCACATCTAAGTATGCCGAAGTGCTCCAAGAATGCTCCTAGAATACTCTAAGTGTGCAAGAGTATGAGAGAATGAGAGAATGAATGAGAGAGAAAAAGTCGGAATTGATAAAAGCTTTGAATTGATCCTCATAAGCCTTTTTTATCATTGAGGCCTCTATTTTCTTCATTTTTTCTTCAATATCCCTCTCATGCAAATATGTGACCTTTCACCTTCTTTTCCTCCTATTCTCCTTTACTTTCATAAATAAATGTCAATTAATGCCACTTTACCTTTGCCAGTTTCCATAGCCATTCATTTGTAATGCCCCGTAATAATAATAATAATAAATAAAATAATAATTATAATAATAATAAAATAAATTAATATTAATATAAAAGTAAATAAATGATAAATAATAGAGAAAATATAATAATATAATAATAATAAACAAAAATAATGAAAAAATATGATAATAGTAAATAATAAATTGAAGTTATATATATATAAAAAAGGGTGTCATCTACAAAGGGAGAGGAATTACTCGGACGGTCAAAAGTGGTAGAAATCCAGCCAAAACAATTTCTAAAAATCTTTCAGTAGTAGTATTTGAATCATGTTTTTGATGGTGGAAATGAATTCAAAACCATCAAAAACCTATTGGACACCCAAAATCTTGAAGTTTCACAGTTGTAACCTAGATTTTCAAAAATCCTTACCGGATTTTATCAAAATATTGCCGAAATTTCCATAATTTTCAGGGCAGAGTTGGAGGTTGGTTAGACTACGACCTATAAAAATAGTAGGAATAAGTAAATTTAACAAAAATAAATAAAATAAGTAAGATTTAAATTAAGAGAAACATTGAATTAAGTAAAACTTAAAAAAATAAAAAATTGGCATGTTGACACATAGATTGTGTGCATGAAAATCCCTTTTCATTTTTGGAACTGTTTGTTTTGTTTAATGGACAAAGAGGGGGGTGAGATTATTCATTCATTATTGTGGATGAAGAGTGTTGTGAGACAAAGGATTCCCTAGTAGTAGTATATTGATTGAGGGCTCGGGGGTGGCCAACTGTAAAAAGCGTATGTGCAGCTGAGCTTATGGTTGGGTGGAGATTCGTCCCCAAAATTTTTTCGTGTTTAGCAGGATTCAAATAATTTTCAACTTCGAATTCACAAGGAATATCGTCACTATAGGTAATTTGTCTCTGCTCGTGCTTTTGGAAATTCTCTGCTAATTAGTTCAATAGTTGTGTGTTGGCTATTAATCGCATAAATTGATGTAATTGATTGTATATTTGAATTTTGGGTCGTCACATATGGTATCATAGCCTAGTTACAACCCTGAAGGCCTATGATCCCTAGCATGCATGTTGTTAAAATATATTATATATATTATATTGTTAAAATTTATTCTTAATTAAATTCATCTATGTGTTAAATTCTTTAGTAATACCACGTAATATTATGTAGTCTGAGAATATATGAAAATTTATGTGAGAATAGTTTTATATATATATAAAATCGGAGATTCATGTCAAATCAGATAACTTCAACAATGTAGAGATGAGGTTGATACCATTGTTACATTCATGTAGAAGTTTAACATTCTCAAATATGAACTATGCCAAAACCGTCTTAGCCATATAAATATACTTTAAAGCTAATATATATATATATATATATATATATATATATATATATAAAATTTCCAAAGAAAAAATCGAACTCTCTATATTCATAAAAATTTAACTGTGTACATGCATTTAAGCATTTCTTGGTATGAATCTGTGCTCTCCCAATGTGTGGTCGAAATATTCAGCCCATCTTCAAAAAACCCCATCTAGAAATAGGATGAGTTTGTTCAAAAGCTTCCCTTATTATAGGGAAAAATTGCCAACTGTTTGTTGGATCTATATAAAAAGAACAAATAGCGTGTTCTCGGGCCTCCTCTAAAGAGGAAAACAACCCAAACAGGAAAGAACATTGTGTGTTGCAATAGTCATGTAAACCGCATTGTATCTTTGACCACGTACGTTTTTTTTGCAATATATAAAGTATAAAATTTTTCTACATGAATGAAAAAGCTGCAGTTCGAAAATGTTGGACATATACAGAAGTAGATAAATTGAAAGAATTAAATTAAACAAAAGGAGGATGATCCGAAACCACAGAGCCTTCCTGCCCTATTTCTCATGTCCTCCAGCTACCTGAATCTTGCTATAAACCCTCCTTATAAAGGAGGTCTGCAATGGCATTCCTTTCCCTATAAATATGACATAGATCAATATAAGTAAAATGAGACTTCAATAGCCAACATTATTCAAGGATAGGTCTTAAAACATAATTTGAACAAACAAAATCCTTATTGAACCATTTGATGATATTGAGTGAGTCCCCAAAAATCTGAACTGAGGTAAATTCCAGGTGAGTGAGCCAACATAAGAGGAGATGTAATGCTTTGATCTTAGCATATATTTTGAACCCTATCCAAGTCCGATAGAGGCATCCAGCCTTTGGGCCTAATTTAAATGAATAACGAGAACAACATCACACATATTCATAGGATCCGACGCACCATCATAATACACCCATGGGATGTCTCCCCTGATTGACTCATGGATAATGACCCTTTTCTTTGAAATAGGTTCTTGATCGGGTAATAGAGCATAGATGGCTGCCCCTTCCTGAGCAACAATGTGATAGGGAATATCTTCGTTCCTGAAAATAGTATGATTTCTAGCAAGCCATATTCCCCAGGCAATTAGCAAGGGAAATGTTTTTGGTTTCTCAGTTAGACAGTTTTTCGACCATATTTTCCAGGCTTCCTTGAGCGTGAGGTCTACCCATTGTTGTGTGCACCCAACCAGGGTACAAAATGAGTCCCATAACTTTTCACTATAGGGGCAGTCCATAAACAAATGGGCCACAGATTCAAAATCTTGTTTACATAAGGAACACCTTCTCGGGCCCTCCTTCCTTCTTTTTTACAGAATGTCCCAGGAGGGGATCTTGTTTTCCATCAGACTCACCAAAAGACAATGTGCCTTTTTGTAGGGAATTTCAACTTCCAGAGGATTTTATGCCACCATTCTAGTTCCACCAACCTTTCTTCCCCATTAGGTGGGAGTAACCTAGCTTGGGAGAGTAATTTCTAGACGGAGCCAAAGCCCATCTGAGAGTATCAGGCTCGTCCCTAATGCGAAAATTAGTTCTGAGGAGTTTTTCGGTGTATAGATTCCAAGTCTCAACCCATATTGGGTCTAACTAAATATCAACCCCAGATTTCTAGCCTTACGCCTAGATGGAGGAGGTTTCAGGATTTTCAACTTGGTTGAGGAACAGGAGGCCCTTTTCAACAAGGTGGACTTTGCAAGCCTCCGGAAGGGAGTAAGCCTCATTGCAGGAAACCCACGGGTCTAGTCCCACTCTGATCTATTGCCCATTTCCTACCTTCCAAACTAGTCCCTCTTCAATCAGATCCATGGCTCCAAGAGTGGCCCTCTAGACCACCGACCCCCCCTTTGATTTATTTTCAGGGCTTTGCACCTAGTCGATGATAGATCAAAGGTTTATATACTTCCTTCTCATAACCTTAGACCATAGGGAGTCCTTGACCAGCAGAGACCATCCCATTTTGGCCGCAAGGGATTTGACAAAAGATGGTAACTCCTTAATGCCCCATCCTCCCCACTCTTCAGGTCTAGCTATTTTCTCCCATGCTACCCATGAAAATGAGTGGTCCTCCCTTGAATCTTCCCACAAACATTTGTGGAAGATTTTGCGAATACGTTCCATAATTCCCTACAACATCCTAGAGAGTAGTGCCCAGAAGACCAGAATGGCCATTAGAATGGATTTGATGAGAGTTAGTATACTTGCTTTGGATAGCCACTTGTAGCACCAACACTTGATTCTTTTTTCAATTTTGGCCACCATCCACATCCAGTTTGCTATGCGGTGTGAATCAAGCTTTAGGTGAAACCCAAAATATCAAAAACTATCCGAGAGCAGCTTGGTCTCAAAGGGGAGGACTTTGGAAACTCTCCTGGTGTCTTCCTCTGAGAGACCTTTGACCATAATGGATGATTTGTGGAGATTAATACTCATACCAGTGTCTTTGAGAAAAATGTCCAGGGAGGCTTCGAGATGGGAAATGTCCCTGTTGCTACCATTACTGAAGAGGAGAATATCATCTACGAACAACAGGTGGGTGATTCTAAGATTTGTAGGGACCTTCACACCCTGTATGTCCCCTTTCCTTTTATCCTCTAGAATCAATTGACTTAATCCTTCGGCTGGCAGCAAAAAGAGGAGAGGAGAAGTGGGGCATCCTTGGCAGAGGCCTCTTTCATTCTTAAAGAAGGAGGAAGCAGCTCCATTTATTAACATGACGAAACTTATATCAGTAATGCATCCCATCACCCAGCGAATGAAGTCATAATGAAAGCCCAAGTGGATGAGAAAGAGTCTGATATACATCCAGCTGATTTTATCGTATGCCTTTGAGAGATAAATATTGATGATCAACCCTTTCCGTCTGATTTTTTTCATGATGTGTCGAACTTCTTGGGACACACTGATGGCTTCATGTATCTGTCTCCCTTCCAGAAACCCAAATTTTTCCTTAGAAATATGCTTAGAAAGGATTGGTTTGAGTCTTCCGGTGATGACCTTGGCAATGATTTTATATAGACAGTTGCAGAGAGCTATGGGCCAGAAATCATCAAAAGAGGCTGGTGAGTTCAGATTCGGGATGAGAGCGATGAAAGTGGTGTTCAAAGACTCTGTAATGGCTCCATTGACTCTTGATGATTCGATCACAGCAGTCAGGTCATCCCCTATAGTTTCAAAGAAATGTTGAAAAAATTCAATGGTCCACCCATCTGGGCCCGGGCTTTTGTCCCTCTGCATGGCCTTTAGAATTCCCTCCAATTCTTCTTTGGTGACTCGACTAGAGAGAATTTCGTTTTGTTCTTCATCTAGGTAACCTGGGAAAAGTTGAGCCACTTTAACAACTTCTGCAATGGTTATATCTCTGGGGGCCTTGTAAATATTCCTAAAGTGATTCTTCCCCATCGAGGCAAGACCCTCGAACGAGTTTACTATATTTTCATCTTCAACTCTCATTTCCCATATGGTATTTGTGATTTTCCGACCCTTTAAGCATAGTTGTGGAAAAACTCTGTATTTTCATCCCTATCCGACAACCAGATAGCCCTGCTCTTTTGCCTCCATTCTTCCTCCCTAGTTAAAAGAATTTTCCTTCAATCAACTTCTTGTCCTTTAATAACCTCTCTTTTCTCCGAAGTCTCGTAGTCGTCTTCTTTTGGTCCTTCCAACCTTTCCAGTTCCTTCCCTATCCACGATAATTAGGCTTCCTCTTCTGATTTCTTTTTTTTTCCCAATATAAGGTTTCCTTCTTCATAATTTTGAGGTTGGTCAGGAAGGATTCAATAACATTGAGGGGTCCTTCAGAGGCATGAGGGGACCATTTCTCTTTGAATAGGGAGTTGAAGGACTCCTCCTGCAACCATCCAGGGTTGAATTTGAAAGGGGAGCCCGATTTATTATTCCTCCCTTTGAGCTCCAACATAATGGGATGATGATTCGAATCCCCCCCTTCCCCTATCCATTTCTTGAGCATTGGGACACTGTCCATAAGATATTATTTGAGCAAGAAATGATTTAGTCTCTTGGAAACCTTGTCTTCCCCTGTTCTCCTATTCCTCCAAGATGGATTCATTTTTATGGGATTTAAGTCTAGGAGGTTGGCTCCACTAATCGAGGAGGTGAAGAAATCCGACAGGGGGTCAGGTCGAGAATTTGGACCCCAGGATTCTATTTGTCTGATAGAAAAATTTAGGTCCCCTCCAATAATGAGGTTAGGATACTTCAAGAAAGATTTGGTCTGAAGGACATTCCAGAAAGCCTCCCTATCCTGGAAAGGACCATAGATGTTAAGAAGGGTGAAATTTTGGCTAAGGTAAGAGGATAAAACCTCGATAGCCAGTATGAGGTCGAGGCCCCAGGAGTTTATGATTTTCAATTTCCCGGTCCTGAAGCCGGTGGCTAAATGCCCAGATCTCCCTTTTGCATCAAGGTATAAAAAATTCCAACCAGGACACAACTTCTCCAAAGATTTTTGAATATATTCTCTAACTCCCAGTGTCTCTTGAAGCATGATGATGTCAAGGCTATATTTATCGAACATAGCCCTGAGAGCTAGTTTTTTGGGTTTACTAGCCAACCCTCAACAATTGAGGGACAAAAAAATCATTTCGTAACCAGGCTCGAGGTTTGCGCTGCTCTAAGCACCCTTGTCAGGATTTTTTGTTTGCCATCATCTATGTCCAACCTGGCTCTCAGTTGAGTTTTTGAAAGGTTATATTTCTTCCCCCTTTGTTTTGGGCTAGGAGGGGGGTCACTCGAAATTCCCAGGCCCCCAAACACCACCAAAATATTATCCTTTCCATCTCGAGGCCTGAGATTGTAGGGGCTTCATTCATTTATAGGGGGGGGAGGGGCACCAGAGGCGATCCTCAGGAAAGAATGGTACTCAACCCAGGGATGGAGGTAATGATGTTGTCTGAGGGAAAACAGGAATGGGCCTCAACAGATTGGGAAAGAGTAATATGTGAAGGCCTGGAAGAACTAGGCACTGTATCCATAGTTAAAATTCCAGAGACATAAATGAAAAACGAGGGAGGGGGATGAGAAGAGGTACCCTCGGGTCCTTTTACTTGCATAGTCTCCATGGCAGCTTGGGGCTGGGCCTATCCTGGTTCCACCTCCATATCTAATTCTGAGCATTTCCTTGTCTCCTACTGTAGTGACTGTAGTTCATCCTCTTGAAGCTGAACATGAGCCTTCTCCTCGGTCCATCCCTCTGTAGCCTGAGTCGAGCTCTCCTTCATATGATTCCCCTTTGCTTCTGAGGGTCTATTTCCCTTGTTATTTTTTTTTTGGCCTTTTGCGGATGGAAAGGGGGCAATCCTTTGCCATATGACCAAACATATGGCATCTGTGGCGCTGGAAAGGAAATTGTTCATAATCCAGGGCTTGGATGAAAGACTAGTTCCTGTAATGTAGTTGTATGGCTTCAAAAAGTCCTTCGCGCCGGTTAAGCCTGACCAAAATTCTCGCAACTCCATACTCCCCAGTTTGCTTGAAGGACATGTCTGCCTCCATAAAAATCCCCAAATCATTCCCAATATCTCTAAGAATGTTTTGCACCCATAGGTGATGGAGTAGAGCAGGAAGTCTGACCTATATGGGGAGGTCTGCTACCTTCTCCCTCTGGGCGTCAAATAGGGGATTCCATGGTTTACAAATAATGGGGGTGTGGCAGAAACCCCAATTCTACTCTAGGACCCAGTTTTACGTTTCTATAGATTTAAATTTTACCATGAACCACCCATTTGTAATGTTGAGAACCTCAAAACAAGGGTTTGGTGCCATTACCCATGTTTTTGTGGCCCATTCCATGATATAACTTGCATAGAGTTTTTTCCCGTTGGCTCTTCCCATCAGGGTCAATTCCGCTGTCTGCATTGCGTCTTCTACTGCAATTTTGATACCCAGTATCAGGTTTGCAATTTTATCTTTTCGACGGACTCCTTTAGTCTTCTTCCTAGTGCCATGAGAACAGTCCGAATCCCTGCCACTGTCTGATGAGATGGGGGTGAAATGGGAAGGAATGAACCCCACAGGGTCCCAAAAATCCGCATGTGGTTCCTCCCTAGAGTCAAGCCCCCCCCCCGACCTTGCAACAATCAGAGGAGGATTGTTGCCCAAAGAGACTTCCGGCTAATCGCAAATTCTGGCCGAAAAAATCAGAGGAAGCTCTGACCCACCTCTCAAACCCTTGCTAGTTCCTTCTGCACTTGGTCGTTTACCCTGATTAGTATCTGAAGGCTTCGTATTTTTTCCTTCTGTGATGGCCTCGGCTATGATTCCCCATCTTTTCCCCCTGAGGAATTGTTGGAGATGTCTCTCCCCCTCGCTCAAAGGAACCAAGGAAGAATTTGGGCCTCGTTCATTTTTCCCACCCGAATTGAGCAGCGTCGGACCAAAAATCTCATGCCCCGAGAGTATAACCCGGGGGCTTTCCCCGAACGAATTCTCTTGCCGGGTGCAGCTAAAAACAATGTCTTCCAAACCTCTAGTTCTGAAGAAAGGACGACGCAATTCTTGGTTTCGCAGGAGACCCCTGTTTTCTATGGGCAGGGCCTTAAACCCTAAGGAAGCGGCTTGAGATTTCGCTGGGTCAACTAACATCTACTTCTCCCTCTTCACCATCTCACAGGGAGACCCTTCGCATCTAACTAGCCATTCCTCTATCCCCTAAGCCAACCCTGAGCCTCCAAGCATGTAATATTTCTTCCCAGCTGTGCCAATGAACTCCAGAATGTTTTGGTCAGTTACTTCCATCCCCCACATAGCCAGCATGTCCCCAGGCTCAAGATCCACTTCCACACTTTCTAAGCCGTTGACCATGGCTTCCACTTTCAGCTAGCGATAGCAACAGAAAAAAAACCAAACCCTAAAATGAAAAGAACATGCCCGTTTGGAGGAAAAACGTTTAAACATTATTTTTTACTTGTCCTCCTTCAGCTAACGGCAACATCCAACAAGCCCGAGCCCTCAAGAACCGAAAACCGCTTACGCCTTCAGAGGAAGCAGATTAAAACACTATTTTTGGCAGGAAGTAAATCTGTGGTAAAAGGTAAAAAATGACAGTAAACCCTAACTAGGGCGAAGTTAAGGCAAAAAACTTTCAAACAAGTCGCCATTGGTAGTCTTAATCCTTTTGCCGCATTACCGATGAGGTCGATGGCGATGTCCACCCATTGTTCCGCATGTGATCCACCTGCCCCGTACCGGGTAAGCTTTCTATGAGGTCCACGACATCACCATGTGCCCTCCACCATGATAGACGTGTCCCGAGTTGTCAGAAGAGCCCTTCGTACCTGCATGCAGGGCCAAAAAACATCCTAGGTGATCTCCATAATTGCAGGTTCTCAAAACCCCATATATATATATATATATATATATATATAATCTTATTTGAAGTATACTATTGCAATTTTTACAAGAGATATTTTGAAAAGTTGGTGTTTTTTTTGTGTAGCTAAAAATTATATAAAGTTTTTTTGAGTCTTTGGAATTTCATATTCTCATTAAAAATATATATAGATAATAATTTTTAATTAATTAAAAAAACACACCAATCCATATGCAAAATATTTATATCTTAATAATGTCAAATTTTATATATGTGTGTATTTTTTCTTTGGCATATTACATTAGAAAGTAAATTACTCGTATTTTGAATGGAAAGAAAAAAGAAATTCTTCAAAATTTATGATTCTTATTTATTTAAACTAAAAATAATATTTAAGTTAATTATTTATAACTAGTAAAAATTATTTTATTGTATTTATAAAATTTTATAATTTACATATAAAAATTTATTTAAAAAAAAAAAAAAAAAAAAACTCGTTATAGATGACTAAAAGTTATATTTCAAACTTAAACTACTTATAGATATTTTAATTATAAATCTTCCGAAAAATCACATAAAGAATTTTTGGAACCATAAAAAGATGTTTTTTTTAAAGAATTAAATAGGAATATCAGATAAATAGAGTATCCGTCCAACTTGTTTCCTTAACGAAATAAGAATCTTTCATAAACAACTTTCGTCCGCGAACCACGATTGCCATCTAACAAGCTGGGAATCCTAACCTGGATTCACTTAGGGTTATGGACGGTTCGAGATCCGATCAAACTCTTTTGTTTGTTTTTTTTCTTTTGATTTGGGAAAAGGATGTTGTGTTATGTTGAAAAATGCAGTCCAAAACTTTTCACGGAAATTTTATGAGATCCAAGATAAGGAGAACCGATGATATTGAAAATTTGGTTGCATAGAAAAACTATTATTCTCAGAGGATTGGACCTATTTTAAAGTTATTTTCAGAGATAAAAAATGGGCTAGGTTGCACCAAGAAAGTGATCCACACCTCCATGAGAAATGTGACTCAAACAAGGTTTGCTTCATGAAATATGGCTCAGTGGTAGTGCAGCTGATCGACTGTGGTCGAATCCTGGCCTATTCAAATTCTAGCATAAAAAAAATATCTTGAAAAATCCAATCTCCTGACTAAAAGAATCATTGTCCATTATCTACATTGTATCTTTCTAAAATGAGCCTGATAGTTGTTAATGTGGCCTTGCAATCACAAAAGCGATAAGAAAAGTAGCAGTAATTCATAATACCTAACATATGTTTAATACACAAGGCCTAAGGTCTAAAGTCAGATATATTTATACAACCCACAATTCTCAAAACAATTTCACATTATTTTTTTTTAATAAAAAATGAGTTGGACAAGATATATATATATAATATGTGAAAATGAATTTTATGTTGAAAAACAAAAACATTATCTTAATCAACTTTATGTTAAATAAGGATAAGATAAGTCACTGAGAAAGTTGTTTTTAAAATAATTGGGACACAGATGATTGAAGAAGAAACCTTGTTTCAACCAGAGCGTTAATTGATTTTATAGTAATGCATTTCCTGCATACCTATTAATTATTTTATTGTGGGGTTTTTGTTGGTGACACTGTTGAGATTAGTATCTAGAATCTCTACAATGCCCCTTCAAAAATTCCCCATACCAACTTGTTGTAGTCACTTTCTGTCAAACTCAGTTTTTGTATCAAGCTCTTCTAGCTATGTCGTCAAACTCAATTTTTGGTAATGGGAATGGAAGTGAATAGAAATGGGAACGTCAGTGAAGAGTAGATCCCAATTTGAAATTCCCTTCCTCCTCTGCACAAAGTTAGGAGCGAGTTGCAAAATAAAAATAAAGATAAAGAGTGCCAACAGAAGACCAATCAAAATCTTTTAACACTGCTAAAGCTGATTGAAATAAAGTTTATTACCAACGTCCACACGAATTTGTCTCAGTTGGGGTAGATGCATTAGTTGGGCTCCTTTAGAAATGTTTTGAAGAAGAAAAGAAAGGAAAAATCGAAAGGCAGAGGGAAGGAACTTCAATCCTTTGCCGTTGAAGATGGAAATGATTATGAGAAACAACCAAATGTTGCAGATGGGCATTCTAAGAGGCACCTGAGTAAAGAAATGTTGTTTCCACCTTGCAAACCTCACAGATAAGCAAAGGAGCATCAACAACAACCTTATGTGAATTCCCATAACAAGGAAGATGACATAACTCCACGTAATAGGAAAATGTTATGACCTTTTCTGATGCTGAACTCTGGATGACCGACATATGTTAGTGACTCTTTGATACAGCTGGGTGACTCTTCCTGTGCGGGATACAACTGAGCGCCTTCAACTTTTTGTGTGCAAAATACAGCTGAGCGCCTTCGTTCCACCTATGTCACACCAAGTAAGTTCAGCTCTGGCGTCATGTGAAGCCTTTATGGATCTGGTGCATTATCCTATTTCCGCCTATGTTACCACCTTCTCTCGACCAAGAAGGTGGTTCCTTTTTCTAGCAGTTCTTGAGTTAAAATGTCCTACTTTCTTTTCCTCTAGGGTTAATGGTTTCATCATAACATAGAATTTTGGGCACCTATGTCATTACTGATTTCACTGTAACATAGAATTGTGGGAGCCTGTCTCATTTCTTAAGAGGGGGTTTCATTGTACGTGTATGTGTATCCTTAAACATTTACTTGAATTGTAACCTTTATAATACCCGTTGACATGCATGTTTATTGTAATACATTTTTTTTTATTATACTTGTTGACATACATGCTTATTGTATTTGTTTCATTATACAGAGTTTTTTTTCTATACTTTTATTTTTATTTTTTAAGAAACCATAGGCTTAATTACATATTGAAAAGTAGGTTGGCAAGTTTTTAATGTATTAAATACCTTGGTTTCAAGAAAATAGGAAAGAAATCGAGTTTCAAGACAACAGGAACCATGTATCAAAGGTAAGTATCAGTGACAAATTATGAGCAAAAGGTGCCACACCGTAGAATTTTTTTTTTTTTTTTGCAATTTCTAGTTTTTAGCATTGTTTAGAGTAAAGAAAGTATAGCCTTGACCTAACTAATGTAGGGGCAATCTATTGATAATGCTCATTGCCTAAATTATCTTCTTTGTCAACATATTCTTGCAAAAAATGATGTTGAATGTAATGATTTGGGACGCATTTATTTTGGAAATACAATCATTCTTAGCAATTGTAAGTTCCTTGGGATTCCTTATATTTTAATGATTTGTACATAAAAAAATTATTGACCTGGACTGAGGTGTTTTTTTACAAACTAGTGATGCGTCATTTTTAGATATTGAGGAAATTGTGGGCTGTGCCATTTCTCATCACGTCATGAACATGTAACATTTCTCATCACCTCATGAACATATAGCAGCTCGATTATCATAGTGGACATCTTATTATCTCTTCCAAAAAGGTTTTACTGCATCCTTTCTCCTTAATGTTACTTTCATGACTTGTTTTTTCAAGAACTTAACTTATGTAATCTGATGTGATGAATAGCTTGGCACATGGATAGGAAAAATTGATAGCAAGGACACACTCCAAATGGAATCCAATGGAGAACACCTACAGTTCAAATAAAATTTTTCCTTATGTACAATATTTGGAATGTTATGTTAGGGATTTATCATTTAGTATCTTGAATATAAACTCTCAACTAAGTTTATTTTCATATAGGGAGTTTTGAGATAGAAATTTCACTTGTTTCAGGATCCAACAAGTGGAAAGGTTGAAGCCAAAATGGAGTCTCCTTCAACAAAAAATAAACCTGAATGAGAAAATACAGATTTTGCTTCAAAAGGGGATTCTCCTAAGAAAGAATCAGATTACACTAAAGAGGGGGGTCCTGTAGCAGCTCCGAAACTGGTACACTTAGCATTTTAAAACCGTGATGAACAAATATATCGAAATGTGCTAGTTCAATTAAATGAAATGAATTTCTTTAACTTGTAATAGGAAGTTCTTCCAGACAATGATTTTGAAAAGAGGATAAGATATGTAGTTATTCCTACAGGTAAAATTGGTGTTACATTTGATGACATTGGTGCACTGGAAAATGTTAAAAAATCGCTACATGAGGAAAGAGAATACGAAGAATTAGAATGAGGAAGCCATTGAGATGGTGACACTGCTAACGTTTTTGGGCGATGTTGTAGTTCCTAGAGATGGCCTTGAATTCCAAAAGACCAGTGCCTAGGACATCTTGAAATCATAGCTTAGATGTAGACAATTTTAAGGGGTGCCTCTGACAGAATATGGATTAAGATGATAATTATTGTGGTGGTTCAGGAATGATGAAGACTTTGGAGTTTGATTCATGTGAATTGCCCTATACTGCGAGAGGGCTCCAGAGGTTGTATGGCTTGGTGGCTTTTCAAATGGGCTAGGTATGAAACAATGAGTAGAGGCTTTCGAAATATGCAGAGGTGTTGAGAAGGAACAGAGGAGGAACCCTCGAGAGACAGGCTTAAAAGTCTTAAGAATCTGTCTCCCATGAACTTAGAGGAAGCGGATGTAAGTGGAATGTGACCAATAATTGAGATTTGTGGAGTGTGAATTAAGGGGGCACAACAAGTTTAACACATGAGCGTTATTTATACACAAATTTATGAATAAAAATGCATACCACCAGCAGCTACATTACACAAATCATCAAAGAAATGGAACATTGAAAGAAGATTATACATAAACAGGAGATGACTGATAAACAAGACAATACAGATACATACTACTCATTTCTCCATCTGGAATCGAAATAAAAAACGTTTTATATCATATTATGTTCCAAACATCTCTCCCAAATATGTGTCTCAGAGCATAAAAAGCACAGTAATACATAACTACAGCAAAAAAACTCCAAATTTTAGAACTTTTCTTTCATCTTTGAACTCTCTACATATAGAGTTATCCTTGAGATTTTACGATCGAATAAACTTTCAAGATCGACCCACACATGTGAAAATCAAAATATCATAACCAAAACGCAGAGTGTGCCTCGAGCAAGCACTCCCATAATCGGAATATCAAAACATAATTGGGTGACATTGAGATTTCAACACAAAACATCATAATCAAATAGTAAAAGAAACAACATAGTTGTCCACGGAGGCCAAATCCTGGAATCTTCAAAATGGGTCGGCGAGGAGTAACCGTGAACAAGTGGGCAATCTGGCTTCAATCACTTGATTCCACCTGCCATCGAAAGCCTTCACTCCCTCATTCTCATGATTCCCAATCACCATTATGAAACGACCAGTCGTGTTGTGCGTGCCTGGCTCTTTAGCGGGGAGTTCTTGGAAAGACTAAATATATCATAACTGTGTTTGACTTGAAAAAACAGAGACCGGATTTCAGAGGGGGGCCTGTCCGGTTTGTGATATTAGATTGGGGGTTGCAAAGTCACTACAGGCTGACACGTAGCACTGGAGGCGGTTTCCAAAACTGGCCATTTCGGAACCCCCCCCATTAAACTTTGGAAGGTGAGGGGGGCCGAAATAGATCATGAGCTGTCAGATGTGTGATAGGGAGCAGAGATGAGGGGAAGATAGCGGAAGTAATGGTGGACTTAGCGGGATAAATGGCAGTAGTAAGAATAAAGCAATGCAAAGTGCGATGTGTGATGAGAGGAGAGGTGACGTGGCATGACGAAGGTGGGGCTGCCCGCAAATCACAATCGGTAGTGTTTTGTTATGTGAAGTGGGAGGTAAAGGTTATGACTTGCGATGTGCGATGCGCAATGACTGGAAGGTGACGTCGCATAATGGAGGTGGGGCCACCCGCAAATCGCAATCAGGGAATTGGGAGTTTGCTATTATGAGGAATGGGGGTAAAAGCTAATAGTTGTGAAGTGCGGAGTGCAATGGGCGAAAAGGTGACGTGGCATAATGGAGGTGGGGCCCAAACTCATATTGCAAATTGCAATCGAGGAATCAGGAGTTTTTTATTATGAGGAATAGGGGGTAAATGTTATGAGTTGTGAAGTCCGATGTGCAATGAGCAGAAGGTGATGTGGCCGAAGGGAGGTGGGGCCACCTGAAAATCGCAATTGGGAGTGTTTTTTAATGAGAAATAGAAGTAAAAGTTGCGGCTTGCAATGTGTGATTTGCGATGAGTAGAGAGGAGATGTGGGATGGCAGAGGTGGGCCGCCTGCAAATCGCAATCAGAGAATCGAAAGTTTGCTATTATGAGGAACACAGGATAAATGTTATGAGTTGAGAAGTGTGATGTGGGATGGAAGAAAAGAGACGTGGCATGATGGAGGTGGGGCCACCGGAAAATCACAATTTGGAGTGAATTCTTATGAGAAACAGAGGTAAAATCTGTGACTTGTGATGTGAAATTTTCGATGAGCAGAGAGGAGACGTGGCATGGTGGAGGTGAGGTCACTCGCAAATCACACTCGGGGTATCGGGAGTTTGATATTATGAGGAATAGGGGGTAAATGTTACGACTTGTGAAGTGTAATGTGTGATGGAAGAAAGGTAACGTGGCGGAAGGGTGGGTCCCATTTACATCATAATTGAGAAAATGGTGCAGGCAAATTTAAAAGGTGTAAGTACAATGCAGTTGGCGATGCGAAAAGGTAAGTGGGTACCACTAAATGTTTAGAGTGGAGAGAAATGAATTATAAATGATAAAGGTTCATGCGGAAAAGGTGAAAATGGCTAAGGTTTTATCGCATTGGGGGGTTTTGCAAAGGAGTGCAATGGTAACATGTATGGAGTTTTGCAATATGTGATCGGCGATTGAAGAAGGGGCCCACATCAACGTTAAAAGTGGATCACGCCTCATCCCTGTGATTTTCTTATAGGGGCCACTTCTCCACCTTGTGTGCAGTCACAGGCCAACATTGGCTCCATCTAGTGGCAACTTGTTGTTCTAAGTACGTTGAGAACCTGCAGACTTGAATTCTTGTGCTTTATTGGGCGCATGGAGTCACAAATGCATACTGTAAATCTGAACTGAAACTACAACTGAGCTACGCACTGCAAACTATCAAAACAGAAATCACTGCTGCACCCTGAAAATCTTGAATGCTGAAATCTAAACCATGCTGAAACTGAAATCTGAAACACACTTGAACTGAAAACTACAAAGCAATATGAAACTAAAACTGGAAATATGCTCATATCACTCAGTTTATTTGCACACCTATCTACCCTAATATGTTGGAATTACTATTATTCTAAATGATATAATAATGCCAGTGTAACCAGGCAAGCAAATGCTCTAATAACTTTTTTCTTTCATTGTTTTTCACCAAACTTAGGAACAAACCTGCTAATGGTATTTGATAGAAATTCCTAGCCTAATCTTCATTGCAAGGAGCTTGGTAAACCTGAACAACAACATAAATTATGAAAAGGTGTGGTGGCCTTATGATGAATAGTTTCTCAATATAGATAGCCATTGGATCAAGATACACTTTACCTATTTCTAAATATGCTGACCCAATCGATCCAACCTCATAACTTGGTATTGCACATGTGTTCTCCATTTCTTCAAACAACTCAGAACATATTTTCATTTTATTTGATGAATTTTGTGTCGATACTTCTACTAAACCAGACAATAGGGAAGAATGACCGATTATATCCACATCATAGAAGCTTCTGAAATTATTACGTGTACATGAAAACTGACTTTCAAAACTCCAACCATCCAACGTATTGGCTATTGGGTCATGAAGTGCTTTAGATGATTGTAGCATTGGCTCCACTGACATCTCATGATTTATTGTATGATTATCAACCAAAATGTGACCAATATTCCCATTTACAATTTGATATAAATTAAAGCATAAAGGTAGAGAATCAAACTGGATCAATTCTTCCTCTTTTTTAAACTTTGCCTCTCTATTCAGCAGGTTCACTTCCACATCAACTGCAATATTTTTCATTTCTTCAAGGGTTTTAGTGTCCCTTTCTCTTACTTAGAATGCCATCGCTGGATTAAAGGAATCTGGGTAGTGCAACAGAGCTACTCCTGGGGGTGGCCTTATATCAACAGGAATTGAATGATGCACCTTATTGAACCTGGCTGAAAAATACTGAATTGTCCCCCCTGGTTGTCTTTTTAAATTCTCATACTGTTCTATGATAAGAAAGAGATTTCCCATGATAACCCATCGGCCGAGGAAAACTTGCATGAATTGATGAAAATTTCTCATGCTAGAAGCTGGAAGATTCTCAAACCAATTTTTAACTTTATCTTGCCATGGTAGGATAAACATCCTGATACATACATCAACTTCTTCCTTTATTGATAACTGCAATACACTGACTAAAGGATCATGGTAAACATGAAACATAAGATTTTCTAGAATATTTCTAACCAGAAAACAAACCTCATTCCAAATTGTTGCTTTGCTTGTGTGTTGAAACTGATTCTCTTCAAACAACAAGGAAACCGATTTTTTTTCTTCATTATCCATGGTAGTCAAGTGATCTGAGTGTTCTTTATCATTCTCTTTGTCACATAGAAGCTTGCAAGGGAGCTACAAACTCTCGTTAATTTTGGGTGAAGGAACATGATTTGTAACAATCTGTTGTACTACTTAATTGACATCCAAGAAAGAAATTAATGATTGAGAAATCTTATGATTTTCTTCAAGGGTTGTAAATTGAGATAAGGTACAACCTAAAATATAATTTGAGAGATGGTATTCATCATGCAAATCTGATTTCTCTTTAATCTCTGAAGGAAACGTTGCTTTCTAAAGATGTTCTTGTGTATCTAGACAATTAATCGTTTTTGCCTTTGTTTCTGAATCACCAGAATGCAGTTGATTTTTAGTGTTGTCCTCTAGGGAACACTCCAACTCTTCTGCATGAGGTCCAAAAACCACCATGGGTCGTTCTTCTTGGATATTGAGGCTATCAAGCAGAGAGCTTACACCATGGGGCTGCATGAATTGTGACACTTGAGCTTTGTATGAAGGTTGTTTCAGGAGCTCGATGAGGGGAACTGGGATCTTGACCTTCTCTAGTTATTTCTGGAGATTAAAAGGTGTGGGCCATTTTTCTGTAATGGCTTCTTTGAACTGTTCATTAGGAGGGTTGGGTAGTTTCAAGGGTATATATGAGGGCTTATTATCTTTGGGAGGATCATCTTCTTGCTTTATGGAAGTGGATGTAGCGGCCTTATGAGGGCTTGCCTCTTCTAATGGCTTTTTCCCTTTATTCACAAGGTCATACTTCTTGTGGAGTTGAGCTTGCATGAAATCCACAAACTGTCTGTAGTAACTGTCAATATCTTGATCCTCTGGAGGGACTTCCTTCTCCTCTTCCTCCTCTTGCAGGATTATTTCACTCTCCTCATCATTAGAGTAAGCGAGGAATTGATTTTCTTGGCTGTTTGTGACTTCCTTGGCTTTACCCTCCACTTCTCCCTCCAAGTATAGAAGAGGTTGAATGTGGTCTTGTTGTTCCTTCCTCTCCCGCTGCAATAGCTGCAGAGGGTGTTTCCGATGTTGAGGATTAAACCCTCTGTTAGGAATCATTTTTTTGGGACGATGAGGGGAATTTTTGGTCTCCAATTCAATTTAATCAGCTTATTGGAAAGGTTCTTGATTAACTTATTAATATCTTCAATTCTATACTCTTGTGATTCCCTCTCCTGATTTGAAGTAAAAGCCTCATCCATGTTCTTTCTTCTAGCTTCATGTTTTATCTTCCACTTGAATTTACCAGTAGAAGCAAAGTTTTCTTCTACCTCTGATGCATCAGTCTGGATCTAATCCAGAGATGTGAATTTTCTTTCTCTTAGGGTGAACCCGAACTCTGGTTCGAAAGCTTCTGCGAAGACCACCTTAGCAGCTGCTTGGGGAGGCTTTATTTCGGCAGGAAGGCTATTATAGAGCTTATTGAACCTCTTTATGAATTATGTTACCTCCTCATTTTGTCTCTTCTTTAGAGAATTGAACTCAGTGAGAACGTATCCATGGTCCCTCTTTTCTCCCCATTTCAATGTGAAGAAATTCTCCATTTCTTCCGAAGTGTGTATTTTTTTATCGGCTACATACTTGAACCACTTCTGAGTTTCTCCATAAAAAGATTGGACGAAAAGCCTTAACACCACATATAAGTGTTCTACATTCACATTCTCAGCAAAAGCATATAATTTTTCAATATGTCTCTGCGCCGTAGTATTATCTTCCCAAGTGAACTGAGGAAGGACATTTATATAATCTTGTGGCATATCATTTAGGGTGTTAGTCATCAGTAATTTTTTCTTCTCATGGATGACTAAATACTTATCCTACATTTCTAGAAATTAAGTTCATGTGAGTTCTAGAAATATCACTGCCTTCATTATCCTTAGGATAAATTTTCACGATTTCATCATCCCATGATGTCAAGGTCAGATCACTACTCCCAAAGTAAACATCAACAAGGCTTGTATCCTAATGCTCTTACACCTCCTCCTATCCTTAATAAACCTTCATAAACACTTCCCATCACTCCTATCCCTCAAACGCGTCATTTTTCTACAAAACCTAGCCTATTGCTACAATTTGACACTTTTCGAGACTAGGCCTGTGTTTTTCCCTTTTGGACCCTTTCCCCTCACTCAATTCTTGAAATTACACTTTCCCTACTTTCTAACATCTATCCCTATCCCCCAAAATTTCTCCCAAAATTTCCCCAAGAATTTAGACAACCCTTAACCCCTTCATTCCCCTCCCTCTACAAGACAGTCCTAAATCCCCTACACCAAACCCTAATTTCCTCTTCTAACTAAGCTAGGGTTTGCTATGGAAAGGAGGCATAAGAGAAAATGATCCATTTGATAGATCATATCAGCAAGCATAAGTCCATACCAACTCATAAACATCATGCCTCCATCATTTTCCAATAATTCATTCCAAGGGCCAAGTCATTTGCCACAACTAGGGCTAGTTTTGTTTAAAAATATGTTTCTGACCAAACATAGATGAATTTGGAAAATGTGAGAGAGGTTTTTGTCCATCATAAGGCCAAGAAGAAAAAATTCCTTCATTTTTTACACAAGTATCATGGTTTAGTAGCAATGTAAAAAATACGGGTGTCACGGGAGAATTTCTGCACTACTGGAGTGACCTTGGGAAAATTAGGTTTTCTCATAGCTGGAGTGTCCAAATTACTTTCATGATGGGTCAAAAGACAACTATATTTGAAGAGATTTACAATGAGCTACCATGAGCTCAATTTTGAGTTAATGGAGGCCTCCAAAAGTTGTTTGCACCAGCACTCTGCATTTCTGCACCATCACTCAACACATTTTTCCCAATCTTGGGAAACTCAACTTTTGACAGGGAAAATCAACTCCAATCAGGAAAAAAATGGTATATTTGGAAATTAGACAGGTTAAGCTTTCCAAAGCGCTATCACGAGCCCAAATCCGACTTTAAAAGGTCCTCCAAACAAGTTTGCATGTTGACCCTTTTTTGGCACTGTGCTAATCCATGGGCAGGACTGCTCGGAGCTGCACTAATCCACGGGCAGGACTGCCCAGCGTTGCAAAAATGCCAGAAACCTTCAAAGGGCTAAATATCTTGCCCTAGTTCGATTTTTTGTCCTCCATTTGCCTCTAAAGCTTACAAAAAGACCAAAGTTGGTAAGCTACCTCTTTACCTTGTCTCCAAAGAAATTTTCAAGTTAATTTTAGTCTTTTATGGCTTTAAAATTTCAAACCCTAGGTCTGGCATGAAATTGAGCCTTTGTGTTTAAAAACCTCCTTAAAGCCAGTTTTGATGTCATATGAGGGTAAACGAGTTAAGGTGACTGCAATACACCCTTGATAGGTCTTCCTAAAACTACAAGGCAACTAAACCCTAAGAACCCTAGACTCCACACCACTCATTCTCCAAGTTGACTCCATCACCTTTTTCACCTTATTTCATCAAACCCTATATTTTCAAACCACATCTCCCATAATTATGTCAGGAGCTGAAAATAAAAGTGGTAGTGAAAGTGGTCAAAGGCCTTTAAGACAAAAACAGTGAGCATTTGGAGGGAGGCGGTGATGGTAAAAATACAAATGAGTCATCCCAAGATGAAGAAAGGGACCCTGATGATGAACAAAGTGATGACCAAGGAGATAGTGATGAAAATGATGATGCTGACATTAAAAAAGATAGTAAACAAAACTCCGTCACCATGGAAGAGGAAGGAATGAGCCAGCAGATAGTGAACAAAAGGCAGAGTCCATAGAAACAGATAAAGAAAATAAAGATGAAGAAGAAGATAGTGCACATGGCAGTGGTAAAAATGAGGAAATAGACATTCAAAGAGACAATCTGCTTGGTCATGAAAACAGTGAGAAAAGTCATGAGTATGACAATAGCAATATGAAAGACAGCAAAAGAGATAGTCATGACGGTCATGACAACAGTCATGACACAAATCACCCTTCTAGTGACAATAAAAGTGACAACAGTGTAGGAGATGATGAAGAAAAGGACCCTAGTGATGAACAAAACCAAAGTGAGGAAAGTGCAGAGGCTGATGATCAAATCAAAGACCAGGATGACAGCACTGAAGGCAGTAAAGAAGGTAATGATGATGATGGCATTGAAGGTCAAGAAAGAAGCAATTAAATAGATCATGGGATGAATGATGAGAGTCATAGTGAAATTGAAGGTGAAGAGGAACAACCTAGGAAGAGGCCAAAGACCATGGGGCTAAGGAAAGCATTGGAAAAATAGAGGGAAGAGGAATCATCCCTAGCAGAGAAACTTTGCCTCACTAAACTCCTTGCTATGGAAATTGAACATAATCGAGAGTCATGGCTTGAGAGGGAAAACATACACCTAGAGGCCAAGCTAAAGAATGCAAATAAAGGCTTAGAGCTGCAAATAAAGATGACAAATTATTATGCCAAGAAACACAAGTTTGTTTGTGCCAAACTGAAGGAAACCCTCCATGAAGCCCAAACCCTAAAGGAGGAAAAAGAGCATGATAGCCTTGGATTTTTGGCTGAGGCATCTCAGCAGTTTTCCAAGACCCCTTAAGGGAGCTCTCCACCAATTTTGGGCAAATTTGGAGCATTTTTTGTTTTTTGAGATTTTTTAGCCTCATTTGCACAGCGCCACTAGCGCTACGCAAACACATGGAGCATCCCCAAGAGAAAACATTGAAATTTTTGGATTTCTCTCAACCTACACATCATTCTCACCAAAATTCATATGATTTGGAGTAGGTTTGACCTCTCAAAAGGTCAAAAAACCTCACTTTTTTCACCTTTTGCCACTGTTTTGGGCCTAGCACTATGCAAATGACAGTCTGGATATTTTTTACTTTTTGACTAAGTTACAGGAGCTAGATCTAGAAACTATAAGCATTTTTGGAAATTAGACTCATCAGGCTTCCAACGAGCCATCATGGAGCCAAATCTGACACCGGGAAGGGGTCCAAAACTTGGTCACAAAAGACCCTATTTTCTGCTGAAAGTGGTGCTGCGCAAATGGGCTGTGTAGTGTGTTTTGGACCAAAAGTCAACAAAACACACTCATTTATTGAAAAATGATATTTTTGAATTTTTTGAGGCAAAACACTCTAGAATTAGGTGCAAGAAATTATTTTGGCATTTATTTCTTAGGATATTATGTGCCTTGGGCCTTGCATGGTCTCTTGGCCATAAATGACATTTATGGGTGAATTTGACATTTTCCTACCTTATTTAGGGTTTTTCCCCTCTCTTGCTAAGATAAATAGAGCATGAGGGCTTCATTTTAAATGTTGTAATTTGATGAACTTGGAGAGAAATACATGGTTTTTATGAGCTTGGAGAAGAAATTGGTTTTCTGAAGTTGATGAATGGCTTGCTTGGATTGATGATGGAGAAGCTTGTTTGCAGGATTCCTAAGCTTGGTAATGGTGATGTCTTCTTAATTTGTTTATTTTTTCTTGTTATCATTATGTTTCACTCTTCTTAGTTGATATAGAACAGAAAAAGTATAGGTTGAGAAATAATCCTTGAAGCACCTTAGTCCTCCTGTTTGCTATGGCCTTGATGTTTTCCTCTGCTAGGTGTGTTTGAAGAATTCTTAGTAGACCTTCAAGCCTCTTTATGCTTGTTTGTTTCATTTATGGATTAATATGTTGGTTAACAAATATGATTCACGGTAAGCCCTGCTTATTTGAGACTGTCTAAACTTTGTCTTGGAACCTTTCTTTGAAGTATTGCTTGCTAGGTTAAGTCAAAGAGGTCTTGTTCTGATCTTTCCCTTTGTCCATGCCTATCAGCCTACCTTAGAGTTATTTATAGCTTGATCAACAATGTTTAGGAGTTCCCTCTTTTCTTGATTAAAGTTATTGTGCTATCTTATATTTTTTCCAAATTTTGAAGGTGAATTTACTAAAGTTAGAATCTCTTATGCTTTCTATGTTTCACTGGAATGTTTATCTTGGATATTTATTTGTTGAAGTATTATCATTAAGTAAATGGTTTGCCCTATCTCATGCTTAGTATCTTTTTCTTATCATATTTAAGACCTTCTTTTTCATGGGTAAATGGCAAAGGATACTTCACTATCCTTTGCCCTACCTTTTTTTTTCCCAAACTTGATGTCCACCCCACCTCACACATTACCTTAAGGATCCATTAACCTTGCTAGATTGGCCCTGCAACACACTTTGATTCATCATCAAGACACTCATGACTTTCATTAACTCCATAGCCCAATGATTTAAAGACCTCTTAATCCACCTATTCCACTTAACCATATTACCCAACCAAAATAATCAACAAACCTTATACTTAAAAACTAGCCTAAAATCAATCATTAAAAGAAAACAAGAACACATCCTTTGCATCTAATAGAGAGATCCCTCTCTGAGTCCAGGAAAGCTAGGTCCTAGGACTCCAAAGACTGGTTTCATGTTGCCTTGTCATTTGGTATACCAATCTACCAAATCACGGGACCCCAACATAGGGGCTGAGGGAGGGCCAAGGGGGCATACTTTTTCAAAAGGAAACTCGGCACAACCATATGATTTAGAGGTGGGGGTGGATGGTGGATCTGAATCTGGTGTGAAGCCTCGTGAAAGCCATAATTACTTATAATTAGGACTATTTTATAATGGATTCGCCAAGGTGAGGAATACGCAACTCCCAAACCTTCATGCTCACCTGTTTGAAGGGTGGAATTTATGTCGTTTCCCAGGGAAAACATTTCTTCATTCGTATCCCTAGCAATGATGCCAAAAAGATGTTGTAGCTCCTAGTGACAGCCTTTAGTTACAAAATACCAGTACCTAGTACATCTTGAAATCAGATATTAGATGTAGACAATTTTAAGGGGTGCCTCTGACAGAATATGGATTAAGAAGATAATGATTGTGGTGGTTCAGGAATGATGAAGACTTTGGAGTTTGATTCATGCGAATTACCCTATACTATGAGAGGGCTCAGGAGACTGTATGGCTCGGTGGCTTTTCAAATGGGCCAAATATGAAACAATGAGCAGAGGCTTTCAAAATATGCAGACATGTTGAGAAGGAATGGAGGAGGAACCCATGAGAGACAGGCTTAAAAGTCTTAAGAATTTGTCTCCCGTGAACTCAGAGGAAGCGGATGTAAGTGGAATGTGACCAACAATAGAGATTCATGGAGCGCGAATTAAGGGGACACAACAAGTTTAACACATGAGAGTTATTCATACACAAATTCATGAATATAAATTCATACCACTAGCAGCTACATTACATGAATCATTAAAGCAGCAGAACATTGAAAGATGTTTATACATAAACAGGAGATGAATGATAAACAAGAGAATACAGATACATACTACTCATTTCTCCATCTGGAATCCAAATAAACAATGATTTATATCATATTATGTTCAAAACAGCTCTGCCAAATATGTGTCTCAGAGCATAAAGAGCACAGTCATACATAACTACAACAAAAATTCTCCAAAATTCATAACCTTTCTTTCATCTCTGAACTCTCTACATATAGAGTTATCCTTGAGGGTTTATGATCAAATAAACTTTCATGATTTACCCACACATGTGAAAATCAAAATATCATAACCAAAATGCAGAGTGTGCCTCAAGAAATCACTCCCATAATTAGAAACTCAAAACAAAATCGGATGAAATCGAGATTTCAACAGCAAACTATCATAATCAAATAGTAAAAGAAACAACATAGTTGGCCACGGAGACCAAATCCTGGAATCTTTAAAATAGGTCGGCAAGGAGTAACCGTGAACAGGTGGGAAGTCTGACTTCCATCACTTGATTCCAGTTGCCATCGAAAGCCTCCACTCCCTCATTCTCAGGATTCCCAATAATCGTTATGAAACGGCCAGTCATGATGCGCATGCCTGGCTCTTTAGCTGGGAGTTCTTGGACAGACTGAATATACCATAGCTACATTTGTCCCACCAAAAACCCATGTTGCATTTGACTTGCAAAACCAGAGACCGGATTTCGGAGGGGGCCCTGTCCGGTTTGTGGTATTGGATGGGAGGTGTGAATTCACTACAGGCTAACACGTAGCACCAGAGGTGGTTTCCAAAACCAGCCATTTCAGACCCTCCCCCCCTGGCGTTAACCTTCGGAAGGTGGGGGGAGCCGAAATATATCATATCCATTAGATGTGTGATAGGGCGCGGAGATGAGGGGAAGATGGCAGAAGTCATGGTGGAGTTAGCAGGAGAAGTGGTGGTAACAAGAATGAAGCAATGCGAAGTGCGATGTGCAATGAGAGGAGAGGTGACATGGCATGATGGAGGTGGGACCGCCTGCAAATCACAATTGGGAGTGTTTTGTTATGAGAAGCGAGAGGTAAAGGTTATGATTTGTGATGTGCAATGTGCGATGAGTGGAAGGTGACGTGGCATGACAGAGGTGGGGCCACCCACAAATTGCAATCGGGGAATCGAGAGTTTCCTATTATGTGGAATGGGGGAAAAAGCTAAGAGTTGCAAAGTGTAAAGTGCGATGGGCGGAAAGGTGACGTGGCATGACGAAGGTGGGGCCCAAACTCATATTGCAAATCGCAATCGGGGAATCGAGAGTTTGTTATTATGAAGAATGAGGGGTAAATGTTATGAGTTGCGAAGTGCGATGAGCAGAAGGTGATGTGGTGGAAGGGAGGTGGGGCCACCCACAAATCGCAATCGGGAGTGTTTTTTTATGAGAAATGGAGATAAAAACTGCAACTTGTGATGTGCAATTTGTGATAAGAAGAGAGGAGACGTGACATGGTGGAGGTGGGGCCGCCTGCAAATCGAAATCGAAGAATCAGAAGTTTTCTATTATGAGGAACAAGGGGTAAATGTTATGAGTTGAAAAGTGTGATGGCGGAAAGGATACATGGCATAATGGAGGTGGGGCCACCCACAAATCGTAATCAGGAGTGCTTTGTTATGAGAAACAGAGGTAAAAGTTGTGACTTGCGATGTGTGATTTTCGATGAGCGGAGAGGAGATGTGGCATGGTTGAGGTGGGGCCACCTGCAAATCACACTTGGAGAATCAGGAGTTTGATATTATGAGGAACAGGGGGTAAATGTTACGACTTGCTAAGTATGATGTGAGATGGAGGAAAAGTAACGTGGCAGAAGGGTGGGTCCCATTTACATCGCAATTGGGGAAATGGTTCAGGTGGAATTAAAAGGTCTAAGTACAATGCAGTTGGCGATGCGAAAAGGTAAGTGGGTACAAATAAAGGTTTGGAGTGGAGAGAAATGAATTATAAATGATAAAGGTTCATGCGGAAAAGTTGAAAAGGGATAAGGTTTTATCGCATCGGGGGGTTTTGCGAAGGAGTGAAATGGTAACATGTATGGATTTTTCTGATATGCAATCGAAGATTGAAGAAGGGGGCCACACCAATGTTAAAAGTGGATCATGTCTCATCCTTGTGATTTTCTTATAGGGGCCACTTATCCACCTTGTGTGTGGTCACAGGCCAACAGGCGATCTATTTGGTAAATTGAGCATAGTGGTGGTAAGATTCCAGGCGATACTCATGTTTACTTAGCGCTTGTTTTCCTCATTCAACCTTCCCAATCCACAATTGGCCTTACTGGCATAGGGTACCCTGGGAATTTTTCTGCCTGTGAATTTAACATCCTCAATTGGGCTTTTTTTTTTTTGGATCTGCATGTTTCTTCATGGCCACCAACATGAGGATGATGATTCTTTCAGGTTCTGTAAGTATCTTATTTCTAGTTCCTAAGAAAACTATGATATATATATATATATATATATATTTCAATATACTTATATTCTGAAAGCATAGCCATGTAAACTTAATCTCATACCGTGGATCAGAACTCAAAACCCATTTTCTATTTCATGTTTTAAAATATGTACGAAGCTTATCAAACTTTAAAATGTGGTTAATATAATATAGTTTTATTTTTATGACGGATTTCCTTTTATGTGGCCTTCCCATAATTTGACAGAGTATCTGTTAATATAACCAGCTTACAAGATTCAATTGAGATTTTTTTGAGCAGGGCAAACACTAATACATGACCATAAGCGTAGCTGGAAAGAGAATTGAATTTTAATAGGACAGTATCAATATCTTGTTTTCCCTATTGTAGCAAATGGGTTAGCAAGCTAAGTGGGCTTGATTGTGGGGAAAAATCCACAGTTAAGCGCGCTTGAGCCAAAGGCATTCTGGGATGGGTGACCTCCCGGGAAGTCCTATTTACCAGGCATAAGCCCCGCAAGTGATAATTGACGCTATGTGATTCATTTCACTAGTTTTAACCCCACTTCTTCACCCCTGTGAGCATCACCCGATGCAATGAGTGGTAAGTGGACTATTAAAAAATCATGAGAAACTAGTCAATTACGACTACCTCTCATGGAAATGGTCATAGATGAATGACTTAATTAATGCAACTGAATCCCAAAAATGGTATCTTATTATAGTCTAAATTAAATTTTCGATATTAAGAAATATATGTAAAATACCATGTCTGATTTATACTCTTGATCCTCAATTTATTTTGTACAAAATTCCATGGAATTCATGAATTTTTATATATCTATGTTTGGTTGTAAGATTTTACATTTTTTTTCAGATATAAAAATTCGTGTCCTCTTTATTGTCCAAATAAAGAAGTACATTCTTAATTTTGGTTCACCTCATTCATAAGTTGACAAAAAATAGATAAACTACATAAGAAATAGTTTTATGAGCTTTGAGGGGTCAAAAGACTAAGTTTGAGCACAAACATAGCTTTTATCTCGGTCTTGGAGAGTTCCAAGACTGTTGTTGAAACCTGCAATATCATGAGTTTTTTCTTTCTTTCTTTTTTAATGAAAAATGGTTGCATCCTATCCATATATATGCAAGAAGCCCTTAAGCCACATATATCAGAAATTCATATTTCATGCTATGACCAAGATGCCCAGTCTCTAGAGACCACCTAAAACTAGAATTAGGATCCCAAACTCCAATATGACGCATATCCTTCCAACCTTACCATAAAAATCATGAAATATTGTACCAAATTTCCTATTGTTTAAAATTTCTCCCTCGGGGAGAGCATATTACCTCCCTAGATCTAGTCTCCAATTGTAAACATCCTAGAGTAATTATAGCAGTGGCCTTCGCCAATGAATCTTCCTCCTTGTTCAATTTTCTGTAGATATTTTTAGCAGTGGTCTCCAATGAATCTGTCAGAAGGAGTTGCTGAAAATTTATAAAACACCTTAACTGACACACTACATGGTTTTCTGATGTGTTTGTGGTACACCCAATATTACAAGTATGTGATGTAACTGCTTTGGACACAAATCATCCTATTGTAAAATAGTATGTTCCAATGCAAGATTGAGAAACAAATTTCCACTTCTTGTTCACCCATGACATAGGACTAGATCTTAAGAAGAAAACAAATCTAGAGGTGGATATCATGTCATCAATGGAACCTCCACAATATGATTTCATGTATCCTTTCAAAAAGAAATAATAATGTTTCTTGTATTCTAATTTGTATTACATAATATCCTAAATATATTTCAATCGTTTTTGTTGGTTTCTAGTGACTTAGCTTTAGTTCCTCTATGAATCATAAAAAAAGAAACTACATAGCTAATCTCTAGACTAGTGTATGTCAGGTAAATAAGGCTCAATTAATTGATGATAGAAAGTGGAATTTACCTATGATGATGGATCAAATTGAATGAGCCTCACCACGATCCCCTGAGCCCTTTACAACACATGGCTGACCAATTGTATAGATTGGCCACATGTTATTCTCTTTAATTTTTATCTAGCTTGGATTATATCCTACTATTGATGCTTGTCTCATACAGGAACTGAATCCAACTAAGAGTGAGTCAAGCGAAGATGCTATAGACAAAATTCCTCCGCATTATGCAAGAAATTCTTGGAGAACAAGCTTAGTTGCATCCCTACCAGGTATGATAAACATTGCATAATTTGAGGAGGCTTTGCTATGATTAGAGTTTTCTTGTTTTTTTTATACCATTATTTAAGACATGCATAACTATCTATTTTTTAAATTTTCTATACAAGGTACACCCTTTACTTCATTTTTTTTTCCTATGCATTGTTTTGATAAACATCTGCCTTATATTCTATGGTTTATAGATTGTTTTTCTTTTACATCAAAATTCCTAATAATCTGTAATTGTGATGTTTTTAGGCTTTGTGTTGTTTTTACACTGAACTTCTTAATAATATGTAATAGTGATGTTTATGTACTTTGTGTTTCTTTTACAATGAAATTCCTAATAATTTATAATTGTGATGTGAAATTAGTTGGGATGTTCATGAATAATTTCATTAACGGTGTTGATTATGTTTTTCCATAATCTTCACAAAACTAGTTGAGAAGTGTTTCTTTAAATTGTATCAAATGCAGAGAATTATAACACAAATCAATAATATTATTAGCACCTAATCGATTTTCAGATAGGAATGCAAAACAATAGTATTACAATATGGAGTTGTGACCATGGAGATCCTTATGGAACATTGCACTTCAAATATCATTACAACCCACTGTACCTTAATGTTGGTTCAATGGATTTTGATCCGCACCTCTTTTTGAATCATTTATTGCTGCAGTTTTTTTTAAAGAATCAATGGATTACACGACTATGGAATATAGGGCTAGACTGCATTTATGTTTTTGATGATATCATTGCTTCCTCAGGTTCAATTTACTGAAATAATCTTCTTTTACCTCATTAGGATTTTCAAAGACGAAGTATAAAAAGCATCAACAATGTAGTATACTAGCCTACAAAATTAAGTTGGCAGAGAATTTATGCCTCTACAACCACTCTTGTTTCAATTTTGGAGAGTAATCATAGAGTGTATCAAAAAACCCCAATGCCATACATATAGGATTTATTTTAGAGGACAATAGAAAATAGGTAGGGATTTTCTTCCTTTTTACTAAATAAGTAATTTACATTTTATCAAGTGCATAAGCAATCATGTTGGGTTCTTTTGTTTCTTCTAATATTTCATTACATGTGGACACATCTTCAAATTAGTAGATTTCGTTGGTGGTTATTTTTTTCTTATCATCTTTATTTTTCCCACTTTAATCCTAATCTATATGGATCCTTTTGTTATTCCCCTAGAATTATTCTATAAAGGTAGAGGTGGGAGGAAGTGTATTTTTGTATTGTATAGTTCTTTTTACTTTGAGTTTCTTGTCTTCATGCCCTTTTTCTAGTTGAAGTACTTGTTAACTCCATGTCTCTTATAATTGCAGGAGGTAGATGGTTTTACATCCACAAGAACTCACTGCATCTCAAAGGGCTAGAAAATACGGAAATCATCCCTGATATCCAATTTTTTTGGCACGAAGAAGGAAATGCATATAATTGGTCCAAGTGATTTTGTTCCTAAACATGAGGGAGGGTCATGTTTTGAGGCAAATGGATATAAGGGAGAAGATATATGGTATGCATTTCATATTATTTCCAATTAGTTCATCATGTATAGTTAAATGCTTTTGATTATGGTTCTCAAATGTTTCCATGGTTTTCCATGCTTGAAAAGTTGGAATTGGACTCAAAATCTATTTAGGAACTAGTTTACTAGAAAATACATAGAATATTGATTATATATATGTTGAATTGGCCTCTCAGACTAGTTTTGTACTAAACTAACTAGTTTGATATGGAACCAGTCACTAAACCAGTTCAAGGGCCAGACCATCCTCTTTTAGGGTCAAACTGGTTGAATTGGATGGTTCTGCTTCTGGTTTGGATGGTTTTAAAAACCCTTGTCCTTTTAAATAGATTTTATCATTTTATGCAATTATATTTGAATTTTTACATTAGATTCTGAGAACTTTGACTAGAGTTGAAATTGAAATTTTCCAATAATTATGTCTTACGATATTCATGTTTTTATTATGTTTCCTTTGTTGGTCAGTGGTCTTGGTGTTTAGAAGAGAGGTTAGCCTTCACATGCAAATGATAAGAATACAGAGCCCAGTTAATACAATGTATTGCAATAGTTTATTTGAGTGTGTTCATAAAAGTTTAGTTTGACTTGTTTATCTTATGTTGTAGTTAAATTATTTTCTTTGTCCATCATAGTTACAAAAAGAAATAAAATTTCCCATACAAGTAGGCAAGAGGATTACCAAAAGTATAAGTATGTAGTTATTGGTAGACTTGAGAGCGTTGAGATCATTGCATATTAAGAAAACTTATTGTAACCATGTTATGTTCTTAATTCTACAGTAAGGAACCCTCTGGCCAAAATAAGTACTTGATTGGTTGTGTCTTACACATGATTTTCCTAAAACAATCTTCCAATTGTTAATTCAGTGACATCCTATTTGGGTGTGAGCATACACCTTGCAATGCAACAAGAAATTCCATTTGGTCTCTACCCCTCCTTTCTCCCACATCCTACATACCCTTTCATACCATTCTTCTTTGGGTTGTTCATACATTTTTTTTTTCTCATCTCAGCCTATGAGAGTTGGTTCTTAGCTAAATAATGAGTTGTGATCTGTCTTTTTCATGCAAGGATACTATGTTTTAGGTAGTCTTGGGCCTTGATTTTTTCTTTGTGTTAAATTTATCTATATAATATTGCTACTTCCTCTTGTTGGACATTGGGTTCAATGCTCCCCGTGTGTTTCGCGACATGGACTAACCGCCTCTCGTGGATCCTAACTCTGGCGATTGTAGCGAAGACTAATACCTGCGGGTTTTGGTCTAACGGCAATCGTGATTTCCAACAAGTGGTATCAGAGCGACAGGTCTCGAGTTCGAAACTCACCCGGCTCGCATTGGGGGGGAGATTGTTGGACATTGGGTTCAATGCTCCCCATGTGTGTCGTGACATGGACTAATCGCCTCTCGTGGATCCTAACTCTAGCGATTGTAGTGGAGACTAATACCTGCGGGTTTTGGTCTAACGGAAATCGTGATTTCCAACACCTCTTGATGTGTCTCTTCCATGTTATTTTGTATCTTGATGATATTTTACTAAATTCCAATGTTGATTCTCTTTTTGTAGGATGAAAAGAATTGGCCATTGATGCCCAAATTACCATCATATGGATATGGAAGAGAGCGTCGCAAGTCATGATATGGCAGAATTATTCATGGGAAACATCTTCAAGACGTTTTGATTACTAGTTAGACTCATTATCTAATTTAATTTTCCCATCTCCAGTTGAACTATCTGATAATGAAAATTGTAATTTTGTTTATGAAATTGGGATGCATTCTTCTTGTAATTTTTCATGAAGATTCATGATGTTTCCATTCATTTTCTTATAGGAAAACCTTTCTCATTCATATATTTTTTTTGTAACTTGGTTTAACTGATAACTTTGTATTCTTCAAAACCTATTTTGTTAATAAAAATGCTGCTAAGGTTGCTCAAATGAGAGAATAATTATTTCATAGAGGGAGGATAAATGAAATTGTAAGGATTAGTGAAACTACTAATGTTACACAGCAATTCGTCACCGTCCCTGCAATTCCCCATCCCGCACAATTGGAGGGCTTATTCCGTGACCTGTGAGTAGTGACATAACTTGAAAACACTTTCATGGCATTCCCCTAAACATGTGCTTTCATTGCCCTGAAGACAACTCCTTGTGAAAAACCCTAAAAACACCCCTTTTTGCATTGGCGTGGGTAGCCAATTCATTACCCATGCCAATGGGGGAAATCCTTCAAAGAGGACGCGCCAATTGGCGCTCTGTCCCAGAGTCGCACTCGCGCCAGCCATTTTAAGGATTGTTTTTTAAAAATAAATGGCGGAAGTTTCGTCCTAACTGATCCAGAAACTGGTATCTAATTTGAGTTGGGAGGTTTGGCTTTGGATCTCCATGTAGAGGAAGTGGTTTGCCACCTCTCATGGAAGCTTCCTTGAGGATAGGGCCAATCCCATGATTATAGGGATCCCAACTCCCCTTCCTCCATCTATAAAAGCTTTCTCATCTCATTTGCAAGCTAGTCTCCAAGTCTCCAAGTTCCCAAGAGCCTGATGCTGCAAGAGACTTGATTCATTCCCTTAAGGCCAAATCCAAGCAAGGAGATCATTGTCGAGACATCCGAAGAGGGAGGTTTGTCCCATCTTTGACAGGCTTTATCGAGACATGTTCTGCTGACGACCCTCCGAAGGAGAATTCAGCATCAGAGCTATGGTTGTATTCTTCTTTGATTGATTAATGATAAGCGACTATTGGTTATGGTTCCACTCTTGTTGTTGATTATGATGTTTAGTTATGTCTTCTCTGACTGACATATAGTTGCATATACTGGATTTTACGCTTGCGTTTGTTTTGTTTCTGGCGTGTGCAGGTGTCCGATCACGGAGATTGTGAGGATTGTGATCTGCCAGAGCTAAGGAACGGGAGCGCTACTTTCTCTACGAGCAAAATCGTTGGATTCCAGGTAAGCCTTCATCGCTAGTTGGTTTATTTGCAATTAGGAACCTGCACTATAGCGTGAACGATTTTTGCTAGACCTGGTCTGGGCTAGTAGGGATCGCCTCTGTCCGCAGAGGGGATTTACCTCCACAACAAATTGGAGACCCCACTGGGGACCGTTGGCTTGTTGTTGTTCTGATTTGTAAGCTACAGACGGAGCCTGAAGTTAGCCAGATAGCCTTCGAAACGCTTCTGATCTGCATTAGCGAAGTAGATCAACGCTGCTTCAGTCAATCTCCGGTTTAGTTTATGAACTGAACACTTGGAGTGTTGTCTTGTCTTTTCGGTTGATTCTTGACCTTGATTGCTTGGTCAGCTCTTTGGGTTTGTTTTTTATGTTTGTTTGGCTTTTGTTTGGCCTTGTCATCACTGGTCTGTGTCTGGACTGCTCTTTTTTATTTTTCCCATAGTTAACTTGATTGGTGCGCTTTTCAGCTTGACAGTCGCGCCCATTGGCACAGGTTTCTTGTGTATCACCTGCGCCAATTCCATTCTGGCGCTAATTTCAGCCTCACAGTCGCGCCAATCCTATGAGGTATTAGGGTTTTCTATGTTTTGAGCCTTCTGATACTGATCTGTGATTTTGGCCTTGTTTTTTCGCTTGTTTGAGTGTTCTGGAGCCTTGTTTGACTGGCTGTGACCTTCGTCCTTTGGTTGTTTGCCCGTTTCCATCGATTTCACTTTCTAGCCCTAGGGCATCTAGGTCCTCTTGTGTGTCGAGCCTCCCTTGGGAGTTTTGGGTTTCTATCGGTTCAGTCGACCTTGTGATTGCTCCTTTACATTCATTTAGCGATTGATTATCACTTTATTGCGTTATTTGAGTGTTTGTTCTCTTCTTCATTCAAATTTCGCTTTGCCTCGTTTGGGCCTAGATTACATGGTCCATTTGAGTCTTTGGGATTTTTTTAGTTTTGAGGGACTATTTTGTCAATTTTAGGTCTGATTGCGTGTTTGTAATTGAGTGATTTGCTCATTTTTTCTCTCTTACTATCGCATCTCAAATTGCTCTTCATTAGTTTTCATTTTGTTTAGTGCTTATTGCTATTAAACATTGAAAATATTAAAAAATCTCTTTTGCTTTTGATTAGTTAGTGCAAATTAAAATATTTTCAGTGTTATTAGTGATTAGTGACTTTGGGAGAAATTTTTTTGGTTTACATTAGCTGCATTAGAGGCTTTGTTGGTTGTTTTCTGATCATTTTTTTTGTGTGAAAAGCGCTAAGCTCTCTCATAATTAGCTTTCATCGAATGAAATGATATACTGTGGCATATAGTGTGAATTTAGGAGATTTTGTGACATCACACTCGCTAGGGCCTGAAAATTGAAACGTAATTGAAGATAAACATTAAAATATACTCAATTTACACTAAGGCGGCATTGAAACATTAACGCAACATTTAGTGGTCTAAGCTAGAGACGTGTTACGGTGTCTTTAAACCTAGTAGTTGTCATTCGCCTCTTGGCTTTAGACAACACTAGTATGGACTTGTGCTCCCTGTACCGTCGAGTATATAAAGGGAGACCCCACTAGGTTTCTATCCTTTATCCATAGGAAGCCGAGTCTGTTGCCCTATATCCGTGATACACCGAACACAGCATTTGGGGAGATTGCCTGCACGTACGTTAAGTCCTTGGTTGATTTCTCTTTCATTTTTGAAACCAAGGTGTATATTGCAGTTCACGGTTATTTGGTACACCCTTTGCCTAGTATTCCTGAGTAGTCATTTGATCTTTTCTGACTCTTTAAATTTGAAAGGATCACCAAGCGCTTGTCCTTTCACGCATGCTTCAAAATTGAAAGAGATAGAGTCACCTTTCATCTATTTCTCGACTGTTAAAACATGAAACGATGAAGTTTCTAAGTTTCAATGTGGTAAAATAAATCACCCGCGATCACACGCCCTGTTAGATTTTGCTTGTTGGCCGTTTGATTGTGTGTCTTGACTCTTTTTCAGCCCTTGTGTGTTGTGCTTGATCTTTTGTCATTGTTTTCACAGTGGCGTAACCTTCTGTTTCGTCTACTGGTAGTCCATATACGGACGATTCATCAGAGGCTTCTCAATCCTCTGCCGAACCCCAGTAACCCATCGTTTCCGAGTTTCCCGACGGGGGACCAGTTCTGTCTGAGCAGCCCTTTGGAGGACCAGTTGAGTTCAATTGGCCCTTTTCTGACCCTTGGTTTGGATTGGGAGTAGGGGAAGATTTCCCTTCTCTTACATCAGGTTCGCCTTTTATAGCTGCTGTTATTCCTCCTAGTCCTCGCCGTCTATTACGAGATCTAGCGGCAGGCTCAAGCATGAGTGAATCTAGCGAGGAAATCCCCACGTCCGGTGAAGATTACCAGTTATTTCCTCGGAGATTATTTCCAAGAGACAAACCTGAACCATATGTTATGTCATCACCTGGTCCCTCATTACCCACTGGGTATAGATCCTTGGGTCAGATTATAGCCGCCGCTGCCTCTATGGGGGTATCAGCTCCTTCTACGAGGCCAGTTGTTCCTTCATTGGGGATGTCTCCACGGACGCCCGTTACATCATCCCCTCAGGTTACTTCTGTACCCTCCATGCCCACTATTTGTGTGGCCGCATCTGCACCCGCCGTTACTACCCAGTCTGTAAGGACCACATCGCTTCCAAAAGATATCTACATAGCCTCTGCTATGCCGGAGAAAATCTCTCCGGAGGAGTATTGATTGTCTCTGCAACAGTCGAACCCCGAGGTCGGACAGTCCTCTCAAGATCCCAACCGCTCGTACTTTTCGCATTATGCACAGGATGGTACACCCGTGTACGTTTTTCCACATCAGTACGATGAGCATGGGAACCCTTTACGTTTACTTGCTCCTGAGGCTCAACTTCATGCTCAGCGTTTACCTTATAACCAGGCTGGACAACCTTTTAACCTGTAAGGACAACCTTTTCAACGCCAACCTTCGGGCCAACCTGGCTATCCTTATGACCCGCAGGGACAGCCCATACAGGGCTACCCTCCGGGCCAACAAGGGCCATTATACAGTCCAAAAGGACAGTATTACAACCCTTCCGGTCAACTCGTGCAGCCTCTCCCTGGAGTCCCACCTGGGCAACCTCAAGGACTCATAGGTCAACCGGGGTACCAACCCAGGCCGATATATAGTCCTGAGGGGCAAGTCCAACCTTCTCAACCTTTGCAACTGCAGTATCCTCTTGGTCCCAATGTTGCACATCAGCCAGGACCATCTTATGGTCCTGTTGCAGGTCAAACCGATTATCAGCAACCACCTAGCTCCATTCCGCTACCAGGCCAACCGACCCATCTGGCACAACCTGGTATCCCGCCACCAGGCCAACCGGCCAATCCGGCACAACCTGGTGTCCCTCCACCAGGCCAACCAGCCCATCCGGTACAACCTGGTGCTGCTCAACAGCCAGGACAACTTGCACAACCAACAAAACCTGTTTATCCGGGTCAACCTGTTCAACCAGGGCAGCGAGGTCAGCCTGTTCAGCCAGGCCAGCCTGTACATCCTGTCAACCCTGCCCAACAGCCGACTTATTCAATGCTGCAGCCAAATCAACCACCATGCCCTAATTATCAGGCTCAGCAGGGTCCCACCTATCAGCAGCTCACTCGACCTCAAGGCAGTTACTATTCTCATGGTCAATACCAACCGAATTATAGCCAGCCCCAAGGTTCTAACTATTACTCTCAGCAACTCGGCTACACCTATACTCAGCAGCCAAATCCAAATGCTGCTTACACAAGGCCGAATTACAATCAGGGTCCATACTCTGGTTATCAAGCCTCGTACACTGGTTACCAGCAACCGAATCAAGCTGGATATACGACGTATACCCCCTACAGTCAGAATCCTACGGGACAGAACCCCTGGGGGCAAGGTTATTCTCAACCAGCGTGGAGTAAAGGTACTGGTCCTTATCCAGGGCCAGGTATGTCGTCCAATCTGCCATTTCCATTTCTGGCTACCTTGGAATTACTGGATGTTTCGAAATTAACGAATGATCCAATTCTGCATAATCCTTATTGGCCGCCGGTTCCTACCAAGGTGCCCGGTGATTGCCCCAAGTTTGAGGGTAAAGCTGGGGAGGACCCCCAAGCTCATGTGATGACTTACCATCTTTGGTTTTCATCCAACTCTTGGGTGGATGATTCAATCCGTCTACGCCTCTTCCAATGCACTTTGACTGGCTCTGCCGCTAAGTGGTATATTGAATTATCCTGTGGCATCTTTCAAGATTTCAATACGTTAGCCATGGATTTTCTGACTCACTTTCAGTTACCGGTTCGCTATGAAGCCGGGATGCACCTCCTGACTTCTTTGAAGCAGGACAAAGCCACCCACATTTCTGATCACATTCATGAGTGGCGACATCGTCGTAGACGGATCAAGTTTCATATACCTGATCAGATACTAACTCATTGGTTCACCACCTCCTTCGTTAACAAAATCGCTCAAGATATTGCTATGGGAGCGTGTGTGACTGAAGAACAAGCCATAGCGCGTGCCCAATATCTGGATCTGGTATACTCTCAGTCCGACATGCTTTATGATATTTTTCCTGATGCTCCACAGTCTGGGACCTCTAAAGCTCCACCTACCCCGGCGGTGGATGGTGTTATTGGTTCCGTGTCTCAGAATTCGAAGAAATATTCGAATGGGAAGAAGAAGTCCAACTCATCCAATAATTCTGCTCCTCCCGCCCCTCCCGATTCTGGCAAAATTGCGGAGGTTAACGCCGTTCAGGCCAATCCTACGGAGAAAGCCTCCAAAGGGAAAAAGAAGGGCAAAGGTAAATCCAAATCCGATGCCCCAAAGCTAGAGTCCAAACCTCGTACTGAGGACGGTTCCCAACGCAAACCGAAGTACCCCTGCCTCATTTGTGAAGGAGATCATTATACAAAAGATTGTCCACGACGATCTGAAGTTAGTCAACTTCTAAAAGGATCCAAAGGGACTCCGGCAGTTCTTAAAGAACCGTTCCCGTCTCAACAAACCCAGATGGTTGAACAACCTTCACCATCTGCACCATTTGGGTCTCAGGCCTTTATGATGAATGGTTCTGCACCTATCTCTATTGCTACATGTTCGAAGGACTACAAAGAATCGCGTCAGGCACCTAGGAAGGCAGTTGTGGACGGTCCACCTCCCCCACCTGTCTCCGGTTCGTTGGAGATTGAGAAGCCTACTGCTGAATCTGTTGTGAGGCCACCTTCTAAAGGTGTTCTCATAAGATCTTCCTACAATCCGAATGCCAGTGCCGCTCAACACTACAGTATCATTGAGGATCTGGCACAGGCGCCTTCTTCCATGTCTGCATTGGAAGTTCTTCAAAGTTGCCCGTCACAACGGAAAGCTTTGTTGTCTGCAATCATTGGGATCGATCCCACTGATTCTAATCTTCTCACCTTCGACTTAGAGAACTTTACCCCCCAACTTCCACATCAGATCGCTCTTGTTATTCAAGTCGGGATCAATGGTCTTAACATCCATAGGGCCGTTGTGGATGAAGGTGCTTCTACCTGTGTCATGTCGTTCGCTTGCTGGAAGGCCATTGGCTCTCCAGCCCTTTCATCATCTTCTAATGCCCTAGAGGCATTTGATGGTCAGGAATTGAAACCCCTAGGTGTTCTCGAGAGTTTAGCGATTAACTTACAGGGGAAGACAGTCAACGTAGAAGTAGAAGTAGTTGACGCCAAGCTTAACTACAATATACTTCTCGGCCACAGTTGGACTCACGCCATGTTATGCATGTCGTCCACCCTCTTTCGACTTATTAAGTTCCCTCACGAGGGAAAAATCGTTACTGTGGATCAGTTGTCTTTCTTCACCTCCACCTCCGAGAACAACGTTAAGTATGTGGATCAGATCCCAAATCCCCCTGACAGTGTAGGACCCGGTCTCTTCAAGGACCACGTCCTCATGGGTATTTTTCCCGCACCACCACCGCACACTGCTCAAGTTAATATGATCTCTAGGTCTGACGACCCATGGCTCATCCCTACGCCTGAGCAGTTGGCTGAGTTTGGAGAATCGATGCCCTTAACTCTGGTAGAGATTAACTACTGTGAAATCATCGACGCATCTGATCCTCCCCCTCCTCAGCATGCTCCTTTGAGCATGGCTTTAGACATCTATTCTCAATCCCCTTGGCTTGGCGAGGCCAACTCGCCTGATCCTCTTAAAGAGATTTTCCCTTCTAATGAAGCCATTGTTGAAACAATGTCTCTTGAGGAGCTACCTTGGATCAATGGACATCATCGTTCCTCACTTATGCCTAGTCTGGGGGCAATGTCACATTGTCTAGAGCGTGATGTATCTAATCATCTCTCTCCTGAGCCTCCTCTGTTGAGATCACCAGAGCACAGTTATTCCTCTTGTGCCAAGCTCCTAAAACAATGAAACAAGTGGCTACGAGGACAGTTCTTTCAAGTGTGTCAACCTCGTTAAAATAATGAAACACGAGCCTGTTTAATTCGAGTTTTGATAGATTTAGTTCAAATATATTTTTTCAACCTTCAATCCATTTCCTATGGACTGAAGCTTGGGGGGCATGTACCTCGAATTGAGACACCATGTTGGGGGCATGCCCGTCTTTCTCAAGCATAGTTTGTGTTTTAAGCTTGCATAAAAATAAAACTCATTTCCAAGCATAGTTTGCATGTGTGTTTTCATGTGTGCTTTTAAGCTTGCATAAAAATAAAATGTGTGATTAGATACATTATGTGAACTTTTTCATTGGGTCGTTTGTTATGCAACTAATGCATTAAGATAACATTGTATTAGTCATTTGCATAGCATATAAAAAACATCATCACATGTGAGAAGATCCATTCAGAAATAGGTATGTATATATATATATGTGTCGAAATGTTTACATAGTGTGCATCACATAAAATAAAAAATATACATGTTCATCTTAATACATTCGGAGACGACATGTCTCTCAAAATATATGCATGAAAGAAGCCCTAGGTGTCTATTCCGCATGGTGCTCATGGTAACATGCTACCGTGCGCACTAAGCGTCTCAGTAGTCGATGGAGGCGACTGGGCACCCCCACAGTGTGTCGCTGGTATGCTAGCGGAACATCTGCTAGTCGTGCATAGTCCGGGATCTCCCGGGCAATGCCCTCCAGGTTCTGAATCAGTTCACCTCCCTCGCCACCCTCAGCCTAAGGGTCATGATCAGCATGGGTTCTCCGTGCAATGGGCGACATGTCCACGGGTCTCTCTAGGCTGACATCTGCATACATGTAACAACTGCTATTAGAATGGAAATGTATTACCAAAAAAATCATAAAACATAAAAATCAAAAAGAAAGGTCATACCCAACTCTTCGTCCCAGTCATCCCCCTCCGGGAGCGGAAGGTCTGGGTCTCCGGAGAAATCGGTCCCAGCATAAGGCCAATCCTTGACCACGATCAGCTGCCGCCGTAACCATCCAAAAAAATCGGGCTTCCAGGACATCTGTTGCCCTCCTCTTGATCTGGGCATAAGTGCTACCAGCGAGCCATCCTTGCCTCTCTTGGTATCGGCTCAGCAACAATGGCCCCTTGGCCCTGAAAGATGGGTAATCGTTCCAAGATGAACGATACCAAAATGGAACCGTAGCCAAACTGTTTCAGCTTGGCTTGCTTGCACTTTGTAAGCTGCCTCTTGATATTGGTTGTCACCGCTGTAGCCCAATAAAATAGTGTAGGATTCATACACTAAGAGGCTAATAGGAGTTGGGCTTTGGTTGCTCATGTGCAGCCTGCGATCCCATAGCTCGTGTAATGGTGTGTAGCACTACTCTGAGTGCTAGATCCTCAACAGTGTGGATGTCCACCTTCCCGCTTCCTGTTCCTGTCCGTGCCCTTGGGCACACCCTCGCCATTACCTGCTCCATCTTTTAACCAGATGGTCTGCTGCCTATCAAGATGGGCACTAGGCCTCTGCGCGACAGTTCAGTTATGAAGTATACATCAGAAACCTCCAATTCCAGCACTTGGTCCCGAAGTTTGAGCACTCCTTCATTTTCGTCCCAAATACTGACCAAGTACTGTAGGAGCTCAGGTTGAGCTCGTAAGCAGGGTGTCAGGAAGAACTTCTTGAGTCCATAGTTCTTAAGTGCATTCATACAGGCCTCATTCTCCATGGCCAGTTCATCCTCTTCCCCATGCTCCCTTTCCTTCCATTCGATAACCATTGTGCTTGGTTGCCTGCATCAACATGATCAAAAACCCTTGATTAGGCCTCTGTTACATGGAAAAATCCATTGAATTGTTCTCTGTTTGGAAATTTAAAACGAAAAACTGTGTTGCGCCATTGGTGCGACCCCTTTGTATGCAAAAGGCCATTGGCGCGGGTTCGTGCCCGATACCCGCGCCAATGGGCGAAGCCCTAAATTTTAAAAATCTTCCACACAAGTCTAATCCGTAATGGAAATCTCTATAAAATGGATCAAAATGGAGTTCAGGGAAGCGCCTCTTACCTGGGACAAACGAGGATATGAATGGTAGCCCGGATCAGTCGTATTCGCCGTCAGAAGTTTTCACACAAATGGACCACTGTTGCTCTCGAATGAGGTAAATAGTAAAAGTAATTTGTTTTTACCATTTGAGACTTATTAATAACTTTTTGAAATCTAAATAGGTTTTAAAAGTCATTTTTATTAATATTTTAATATATTTTGTCGAAAATGGGTTTTACACTTGCCTTTCTGTGCAGCAACAGGTCTTTATGCAGCTTAAACGGTGACACAAGTTGTATTTTATACTTTTTCGGACTCGGTAAATACACGAAAAAGTCATTCTGGAGTCATCTTTCATCTCTTTTCTGACTCTCTAAACATGAAAATATTGTCGAGGCCCTTGTCGTTTTGATCTCGTTAAAGTGGCCACGAAACAACATCTACCCAGTAACGTTTACCCCTTTTTCGGGATGGGATAGATTATTTACAAAAAAAGGAATACCCTAGCCTATCGCGACTAGGAGGTTTTCTCAGACAAAGTTTTCTACCATTTCGGATCTAAGGGACTATTTACGAAAAGGGACCTTTGGAGTTTACTTTTCCGCCGTCTTTTCAAACTCTCTAAATATGAAAAGACGCCGATTTCTTCCTTTGTCATACTTGTTAAACCCTGATGATATCGGATTCAGTCGCAATGACGTTATTCGAGTCGCTCCTTCCTAGGGCTCGTTAAATGTACTAGGATGGATTCGTCTGAAGGACGAACTTATATTACAAGCATATGCTATTCCCTTCAATATTTTTATCAAAATAACTGGGGTACTTGCTAGAAATGGTGGGGGAAAATGGAACCACAATCATTATCGTGTCGGCAGTATGTCGCTCTTAAACATGGCACTTGTCTGCATTTGTGTCGGGTTGGGGACATCTCATCTCGTTTTCCACTTGCTTCCGTGGGTTTGGGTGATCCTTTTGACCTCTCATCTGCTCTTTGCCTCGTCGCCATGACCTCTGATCCGTTGATGTCAAATGCTGCCAAACTCACTGTCGTGCCATTTATATGTTCAAGAGAAGTTGACCTCTGCAAGTTTCAACCTTCCTCTGATTCTCATCTGATCGTGATTCACAAAAACATTATGTTCCTCTGTCTCGCGTCGATGATGTGGGAAACACTATGGCCCACCTTCGATCAAGGTCACTTCCTGTCGAATTCAGCTCATTATCCAGGAAGCTGATATAGCGACTCCCTTCTGGTACCTTGGAGCCTGCATGCCTCAATGGCAGGTTCTTGGCATTCGACGTGAGGTTTTCGTCATTGGCCTCCGATCGAGTGATTCTGCGGGTGTTCGTAGTCAGCTCATTGTTCACATGTCGTAGATTGTACCTGTAGTACCTTGAGGACCATTGGCATTAATGGTGGTACCTCTCGCGTCTGTTAACAGATTTCATCATTCGCTGGTAATCAGGCGATGTTCTTGCATGTTCGACTTCAGCTCACACATTCGCATGCTTGAACTTGTACTTTGTTCGGGTCGAGATGGAGTGCAAGACCCTGGATTCCTGTTTGTTATGATCCAGGTTGCGATTTTGTGGATTATCATGATTAGTTACATGACTCACTGATTGGATGGCTGCGACCATACCTAAGTCTATTTATCAATCCTCACTGGATGGCTGCATCCATGCCGTGGATCTAGATTATTGTATACTCTGTTATGGATGGATGTGCCCATACCACATATATCATGTAGTTGAGATATCAGTTGTACTTCTCTACGCAGGTTTTCCGACGACGGTGTTTTCAGTTGGACACTTTCTCGTAAAGCATTTCACCCCTCGCTCTCTCTCAGGCCTCATGCTTTAGGGGGTATCTATTACACAACAATTCGTCACCGTCCCTGCAATTCCCCATCCTGCACAATTGGAGGGCTTATTCCGTGACCTGTGAGCAGTGACATAACTTGAAAACACTTTCATGGCATTCCCCTAAACATGTGCTTTCATTGCCCTGAAGACAACTCCTTGTGAAAAACCCTAAAAACACCCCTTTTTTCATTGGCGCGGGTAGCCAGTTCATTACCCGCGCCAATGGGAGAAATCCTTCAAAGAGGGTGCGCCAATTGGCACTCTGTCCCAGAGTTGCACTCGCGCCATCCATTTTGAGGAGTGTTTTTTAAAAATAAATGGCAGAAGTTTCGTTCTAACTGATCCAAAAACTGGTATCTAATTTGAGTTGGGAGGTTTGGCTCTGGATCTCCATGTAGAGGAAGTGGTTTGCCACCTCTCATGAAGATTCCTTGAGGAAAGGGCCAATTCCATGATTATAGGGATCCCAACTCCCATTCCTCCATCTATAAAAGCTTGCTCATCTCATTTGCAAGCTAGTCTCCAAGTCTCCAAGTTCCCAAGAGCCTGATGCTACAAGAGCCTTGATTCATTCCCTTAAGGCCAAATCCAAGCAAGGAGATCATTGTCGAGACATCCGAAGAGGGAGGTTTGTCCCATCCCTGACAGGATTTATCGAGACACGTTCTGCTGATGACCCTTCGAAGGAGAATTCAACGTTAGAGCTATGGTTGTATTCTTCTTTGATTGATTAATGATAAGAGACTATTGGTTATGGTTCCACTCTTGTTGTTGATTATGATGTTGAGTTATGTCTTCTCTGACTGACATATAGTTGCATATACTGGATTTTACGCTTGCGTTTGTTTTGTTTCTGGCGTGTGCAGGTGTCCGATCACGGAGATCGTGAGGATTGTGATCTGCCAGAGCTAAGGAACGGGAGCGCTACTTTCTCTACGAGCAACAGCGTTGGATTCCAGGTAAGCCTTCATCGCTAGTTGGTTTATTTGCAATTAGGAACCTGCACTATAGCATGAACGATTGTTGCTAGACCCGGTCTGGGCTAGTAGGGATCGCCTCTGTCCGCAGAGGGGATTTACCTCCACAACAACTACAAAACTATCTATAGTGAGTATTTACCGACAAAAAATTATTTCGAGACATCCTGTTTATCAAGCTCACTATCTTGTCACCCTAGAGGGTGATGATAAGATAAGTTGAAAAATGTCCAACAAATGACATTATCTTATCTTATATATTCCCCATAGTAGAATGTCTCTTGGCCTTGAGAAGGAGCAAGAGGGCACTAAATCAATGGTGTTCATATTAGATCAATTATGCATAAGTAGTGGCACTCATTTTATAGCTTCACCCTATATTATACTTGGTAGTGAGGAGTATAACTATCAGGGATGATGGTTGGTGAATTAAGCACTTCATATGATACAAATTTTTAAATATGATAAGCTTATGACTAGCTCAACCATCCATAACTTAATTCAGTAACATGATCAATAGTTACAAGATGTTAATCTAAAATTTACAAGTTCATTAATTTACATGTACTTTCATTGATTTGGGAATGTTCCATTGTAGTTAGAGGTGTCTTATGGAATCCTAGTGAGCTCGAAGTATGAGTAGAGCCCTTCTAGATTTTATCCCATTTTAAGAAATTGAAGGATAGTAAGTCCTTTACTCTAGGTGCCCTTGTTTTCTTTTTACAGTAGTTGATAGTGATAATATGACGGATCATCTTAATGGACAACTGATTTGCATAATTGTTATTTGGAGGAATTTAAATCATTGGTCATAGGACTATTGTGTATGTTGTGATATGAAATAGGACCCTTTATGTCGCCTCTAAGCTTTCTAATAATGGATAAAATGGAAGCATAAATGGTTACAAATATATTCATCTAATAATTATAGAGATATTTGCTTCACATTTTTATATTTGTGATAAAAAAGGCATAGTGAAACTTTTTAGATTTCCATATTTATTAGGTTTACACAAAACTAATTTATTAACCTCACAATGCTTTGAATGTATCATCATTATCAAACACAGTTTTATATCATTAGTTCTTGCATTGTTTTCTAAATATTTGAATATTATGATGTGTAAGGGAAATCATGGTAATTGTTTGGAGGCCAAGATGCAACCAATCAAACATTATGTTAGTAGGAGGTTTACTTCCCCTCAACCCTATCATGGCATATTGGGGTAGGTTACCCACCCACACGTATGGGTAACCAGCCATAGAAGATTTTTTTCTTCTATAATGCATTTTTCTAGAAAACTGTAATACATTATTTATTATACGTTTCCTTTTTCTTTCCTTTTATTTCACAAGTTATTTACAACTTGATATTTTGGAATGTAACTTAGTTGGCATGATTGTGCCTAAGCTTTTCCTGAAGGTTGAATATTAATTCCTAAGGTGTTATTTTCTATGGTGACATTTTATTTGCTTTGTTTATATAGATCATCTTGCCACATAGTGGCCACTGTCGCCTAACTAAAGAAAACTTGTTCGAGTTTCTTGCTTTTCTAGGGAGAAATGACATTGTCATTGTTGATGTTGAGGTATATGTCGTATAAATTCTTTATAGTATACTTTAGTTTATATTTCAGTGTTCATTTTCTTTCATGTCTTATACTTTGCATTATATCTTCTTTCATTTTTAGAAGAATAACTCAGTGTTGATGGTAAGAATCAAGAATTGAAGAAAGAGGAGAACAATAACACTGCAGTCACAAATGTAGAAAGAGAGAGAGAAGGGAATCGGTCTAGCCCTTAAAGCTAATATCCCGCATGAGACACACATATACAGACTGATGGTCAAGTATTTAGAGTTGGTTAATTTGCCTGCATTGCCTTGGAAACACAATGATAATGTTTTTAATTGAAGAAACAATATTTCATGTGTAAGTCGTAGTCCAACCAATATTAAATTGGAAACTCATATTGTAATATTTGACATTTTATATAATATAATCTATGTGGTTGAAATTATATATAGTTTCACTTGATATTATTTAGTATTGTAATTAACATATGTAACTTTTCATTTTCATATTAGATAAACATGCACATTGTATGACATTTTTTTTAATTTAGTCGAAAAATCATACCAATTAATTTATGTTGATTAATAATGAACACATAAAATAAATATAAAACTAATAAATTAGTAGTTTATATTGATTAATGATGAAAATAAATAAAATGAATATATAACTAAATTAGTTGTTTATAATGATTATTAATGAAAGTAAATGAAATGAATATAAACTACTAAATCAACCATTTATATAATGAATATGAAACTACCAAAAAATGATAAATGAATACTATAAATGATAAATTGGTGATTGTAAATGACGACTAAAGTTTTCATATATACGATTATTAGTAGCTAATTTACAATATCTTATAACACAACTGAAATTTAGTCATATTGCTTTGGTCATTAATCAATTTCAAACGATGACTAAAATTTGCATATATAAGACTACTAGTAGCTAATTTACAGTATCTTATAACACGACCAACATTTTGGTCATATTTCTTTGTTCATTAATTGGTTTTCTCAGGTGATCATATAGTAATATATATTTTTGTATATTTGGTCATTAATTATGGAAATTAATGATTAAATTAATGACAAAATTTATGACTAAATAGACTACTAGACAATAAAATTGAGACAACCAATTAATGACTAAGCAAAAAACGACCAAAATTTGGTCGCGTTATAAGATATTGTAAATTAGCTACTATTAGTCACTGACTGAAAAATAGTCATTTATATGAAATTTTTGGTCCTTTTTTTAGTAACTAATAATCCATTTTCTAATAGGGGTATAGTGTTTCATCTAAATCATACTAAATCTACATTAAAGAGGATCATCATATTGAAGTAACTCAGTGTTATAGCATCATTTATCACCAGCTTATACTTGATGATTTATACATTGGCCTTAGGCACCCCTTTCCTTCAGACTTTGACTTATTTCTAAAAAAACAGTATCTTAAAACCCATACGCGACTCTGCCCAGACTTCCGCATATATACACCAGTCCATACATAGAGAACTGCGTATGCCATTTTAATCATTAAAATATATATATATATATATATATATATATATATATATATATATATATATATATATATATATATATATATTCCCTATTTTAGAGGCGGGGTTTAAGGTTTTTCCAGTAAATTAACCACCCTATCTTGTGGCCTAACTGTTCTCAACTGTAAAAACTAATTTGAGGGAGTATAAAAGCCCCTCAAGGGAATGGCCTAAAGGGGGAAGGGAGAGATAAATTTAGATATTATACGTTGTTGGAGCCCTATCTAAGTCTAACATATTCCCATGCCTCCTGCACTTCTCAAATATATTTAGGAAACCCTTGTTTCCTTGAGATGTTGATCACCCTATATGACATCCATTGTGCACTCATCTTGGAGGAAATCTTGAGAGGCTAGGGCTAGGCAGATCTAGAGGACGGTATGCTCGAAGGCTATGGGAGATGTCAGGTGATCTCTTCAAGTTTATGTATTGTACATGTCATTAATAATAGAAGAAGCCATCTTGTTCCTGATGTTTACGTGTCAATAATATTTTATACATGTGTAATGATCATCAATTGAATATTTAATATTGCTTTTATGATGTTATGCATGATTTTCACTAACATCTAGAACATATATATGCTATACAACTAGGGTTTTTTGTTCGTTATTTGCTCATTTACAAATTACGGAGCACAAAGTGTTACAGAGTGTTTGCACCCCGCGGGATCTACTTCAACCGAGGGATATCTGGGTAAGTTATGCAACCTGTAGATTCTAGTTATTTGCATAGAAGTTGGTTTAGTGAGTCCTTCTTGTAATGGCATGCCCCTGATCTGTGAAGGTTAATCAACCCAAGACCTTTAGGGTAACAATTCCTAAAACAGAAATGGTGACTCCACTAGGGAACATACTCTTGTGATTTCCCGTTTGGGTTGTTCTATTTGTCTTGTAGGTTCCTAGCAGTTTTTATCACTTTTTATAGTCTAGGAAGTCTTTTTTCAGTAAGACAGAAGTCTTGGTCTCTTGATCAGGCTTGACCTTTTTGTTTTTCCTTATCTTTATTTCCATACGCAATTTTTTCCTTGCACAGTTGCGTATACCTACTATGTTTTACAAAGGGACCTGCATATACGCGAGTTTACTTTGTTACAGTCGTGTATACACGCTAGTAGCACACTGTAAAAGTGTGTATGGCTGGAAAAATTTGAAATCTTTAATTTTTAGCCCCTGTGGTCTGTTTTGTCTGTGTTGAACCATTCCTGTGGTGTCTTTAAGGTCTTTGGACTATGTATATGGTGATTTTATAGTTTTTTCTCTCTTGTTTTGTGAAAACCTATCCATTTGGAAAATTGCCTTGTTTTGTGTGTTTGAAATTGCAGCTGAAGCACCGAGAGATTTTCTTCAAGTTCTTGGTTGTTCTGACCCATTGGAACTATGAGCCTCTTATTGTTTTCTCTTCTTGGCCCTATGCATTGCTTCACTTATGGTTTTTGCCTCCTTGGCCTATTTTGATTTTCTTGATTTCTCGAACTTGTATTGTTGTGAATCTTGAAAAGTCTCTTTTTGATTTTTTGGATGGTTGTTCATTGCAAGATTGTGCTACTGTGTTGAATCAATTGATTGAGTTTCTTGCTTCTTTTTTCTTGTTTAAGTCCTGCTACGAAATGAGCATAGTTGTCTTGAGCACTTTTGAAGCCTTTGTTGAGATTCATTTGGTTTGATTCCAGTTCTTGGGTAGTTTTTTGTTTGTTTTCTTGAAATCTCTTTTCTTCCATTATAAGTAAAAAGCACAAAAACATTTTATTTTTTCCGTATCTTTTTCTTTGAGTTTTTTTTAACGGTTTCATTACATCTTTTGGAGCTTCTTGGTTGATTTCTAGCCTTCGGTTCTTGGCTTGATTATGAAGAAAGTTTTATTTTGATTTCACTTTTTTATCAAGTGCATTTTTGATGTTCTTATGCATAGGAGTTATGTTTGGAACTAGCCTTGTCTTCTATCAAAAAGTGATTGAACCATTGTCTAGGAACTTTTTTTGCTTCTTTAGAACTAGCATCTTAGGATTTTCATATCATTGGTAGTTTGCATTAAGTGCATTTGAGAATTTTAGTCTTTTTCATAACTTTCTGAATTGTGTAAAGTGTGAGTGTCTGAAAAGAAAAAACAAAGTTTTTACTTATTAGTTCGTAGAACCCATGTAGAGATCACTTTTCATCGAAAGGAAATCATTGCATTTGCATGTAACTAGGTTTTCATTGATTTCTTTTGCGTCATAAAAACACCATCAGTTTCACTTCCATGAGCCCTTGACTTAAGTAACAGCCAAATTAAAATACCGATCTAATTAAAATCAACTAGAAGTTTTTGTATTATTGTCATTAATCATACACCAACTAGCTAGGTTGTAGGGCCTTGGATTAGGTGAGTGAAGAGTTAACTCTCCAAGGCTGCTCAAATTGTTAAACATAGAAAGTTTATTAATGAGTGAAATCCCACACCGTTAAGTTGACTGGGAAATCTCTCCTCCAGAGAGTCAAGCACGAGGGATAGTGCAGGAAGAGAAGAGAGATACCCCCTCTCCTATTTGTTGAATCTTGACCTAAGACCGTTCCACCTAGCTGCCAATACAGATTGGTGCCCTTAGTTGCCTATCATAGGGACCACACAGGTGACTGTGGGGGGGGGGGGAATACCCATGGTACCTGAGACAGACGTTGCATCACTTCCATCAGTACTTCTAGAGGGTTCCCTTGCGAAGCTTGGGGACTTGCACCGACAAAGGCTGTTGCTAGGAGTTCAACGTAATTGTTTATGTTACCTTCGCTAGTAGGCCTGGGCATAATTACCCCAGACTATTTTTAGAAGGTCCTATTATTTCCTTGTCTTTTATTTTGGTGTCCAATGCTAATCACCTGGAGCGGAAATACTTGAGAGTTTCTTGCCTGACTATATCTTAAGAACTTTTTTAGAGTGTTCTCTTTTCTCCTAGATTGCTTAGCTTCATATATTTTTTGAGTCTAATTTTTCTCTTAAAGTGGTTGACCGATCTCCTCGTCGATCGAGGAGGATTCGTGGGTTGTCTCCTGTGAGTGCCGAGCCTTCTTCAAGAAGGTGTAGCAGTAATTCAGAGGGTAATTTTCACTGGTGGTTTCAAACGCAGGAGAGAGAGATCCTCTGTTGGGGCTTGAAGTTTCCATGGGTGGTTCTGGTGTCGATGTCAGTATAGAGAGGAGTGCTTCACTCATCTCTAGAGTTTTATTTCCAGCAGAAGAATTAGAAATAGAGGAAGTCCCTCAGCCTGCTGAGTCTCTTCGATCTCCTCTTCTTGCTAGTTATCCTTACATTATGCAGCTCATCGGAACCGAGTCTTAGAGACCGAAAAGTCCTTATCCATCATATTCATACCTTTTGATGGCCACGACTGGGAAAAAAGTTTCGACTGTGAGCACTGCAGGTGTTCAGACTCCTCTTTCAGTGGAAGGAGGGGGCACTATTTCTATATCGACAATCACTTCTAGTGCTACTGTGTTTGGCTCTGGTTACACCCAAGCACATGCTTCTCAATCTAGTCCCTTTTATTTTGGAATACCCACTAATGGGATTCCTTCTTTCTCCTTTTCTATTGCTTCAGCAGTCTCCACACCCATTCCTTCTATGGCTAGTGGATCAGCTTTGTTTCAAGGGTTCCCCTTTGGAAGTGGGCGCATCCCTCATTCAAACCCTTCCTTAGGATATTTACCTTTTACCTCTCAAACTTCAGGTTTCAATCTGTTTTCGAGAGGTCAAAGTTCCAATGTTTTTACGGGATGGAACCCTGTTTTTACAGCATTATGAGCAAGGAATTAGTTTCTCGTTGGTTAGTAAGGGAATGTTCCTTTCCCTTCATTGAGTACTTCTCAGGCTTTTTCTCCGTTTGCAAATACTTGGAACCCTTATCAAGGGGTTTCCTCTCCATTCACTACTTCGGTTGGAGGGAATGGTCTTGTTTATAGTAACTCTATGTTGGGGGTGGGGGGGGTCCTTCTCCGAATGTTGGGTCACAAGGATTTTCCTATGGCCTAGTATTCTGTATGAACAATACCCTGAAACCGACGAAACTCCAATCTGGTTATTCTTTAATGGCCCCTTCCTGCATGAACTCAGTCCTCTCGCTACTACTTAAAATGCAACGAACTGTCCAGTATCTATCGAATTGACTTAACATTTGACTGGTATAGTTCAAGTTGGCCTCCTTATTCCTATCAGGTTTCCTCTGTATCCAAAAATCTTAATGTAGTCTGCAGATCTAAGGGATTCATATCACCATTTCACCTATGGTACCAAACTCTCATTTGCTGCCCTAACAGAGTGAGACACTTGTTAACCTTGAACAGAAAATGCCGGGCACAAGGCTGAGCACCCAAAGTGCCTTTTCACTTTCTGGAGGCTGGCTACCATGTTCTTAAATCACTTTCAGTTACCTATCTGTTATGACGTTGGGACTGACCTCCTGGCCAATTTTCAGCAGGACAAGGCAACTCACATTTCTGATCATATTCAAAAATGGCGAAGAAGGAAGAGGCTCATTAAAACCCAAATCCTGAATGATTTCCTTCTTGAGTGGTTTTTGAAATCTTTACAACTAGAAATTTCTAAGGACGTATCCATTTTAGGGGTATTTTCTGAGAGAAGGCTATTTTTAGGGCTCAACAATTAGAACTGATTTATTCTCAGTCTGGAGTCCTTAATAAAATTTTGTCGGATGCTCCTCACTCCAAATTATACTTAACCAAAACTAAGCCTAGTCCTCATGGTGATGGGCTTATCAGTTCGATTGATAGCGGTGCGGCTAACCTGCTAAGTCAATTGTATAATTTGTCTATAAAATTTGCTTCTTATGGTCAGGTTGTGCCTTTAGTGTCAACTCCTTCCCAATCTTTGGCAATTAATGTTGTCCAAACTTCCAATCCCAAAGGAAATCAACAATCCAATGAGAAGAATAAGGAATAGAATAACAAGAAAAATGACAAGGATGGGAAGGGGAATGCAAACAAATCCAACGATCATGTTGGAGAGGGTAAAAAGGATAATAAAAACAAAGTTAAGTTTCCATGCAAGTTGTGCACTGGAGACCATATTACGCACCTTTGCCCTAAAATTTACGATGCACAGCGCTTGTTAGCTCAACAGGGTTCTTCTAGTTCCTAGGTTGTCCTAAGAAACCCTTTTCTGCAAGGGTAGCAATTAGTTGCTGGCGCGAATCAAAATAATGGGGCTTCCTCTAGGGGCAGCCAGGAAGGGGAAAATACATCAAACATATACATGATGAGTGCTCACGCAGATATCGCTACGAGATCTTGTGACTATGGCAAAGCTGAGTCTTCGAAAGCCAAGGGTGCTCAGGTTGGTTACTTCACTCTATTCATCTGATTCCTTCCAAATATTGGCCTGTGGGTTACACTCGCGCTGGATTGATTTGGGATGCCTTAATGCCTTCCTTCCAGTAGATCATTTCCCATAGACTCTGACTCATTGCTATGGGAATAAGGTCTAGAGTCTCTTTGTCAATACCTTAGGGTTTGTAGTCATCAGTGGAAGACTCGTCGGTATCGATAGTGAGGATACATTATTGCCTCCTGATTTGTAGTTTCTTTCAAGTGTTCGACTTCAACTCATTCATTCACACTTGCTAGTTTGTACTGGGGTACCTTGACACTCATTATCATTATCAATGGGTTGTCTCGCGTTTGTTAACGGTATACATCAATGACCAGTAATCAAACAATTTCTCACATGGTCGACTTCAGATCATTTATTCCCATTGTGTAGAATTGTGCCATAGTGATTGGTGAAGACCTCGGGTTTGCATCAAAATGCTTTGGTTCACTTTGACAGCTCTTTTATTTTTCTGCCAGTGACACCACCCACCCTTATATGTTGCAGTTTCATCACAACAACTCTTTCAGTTTTCTGCTAGTGACACCATCCCGAGTTTCGTCTTGTACCATCTATTTCACCACTTATGATTTGGTACTTGGAGATTCAGTTGTGACTTTTGTGATCAGATATCTGTTGCAACATCATTGATGAGTCTTCTATATGTGATACTTGGACTTGATTTTGACTTTTACTTTCGGGTAGTGATCAGATGATTCACTATGTACTTTACATTTCAGTTATACTTGTATACATATTGGATCCGCTCTATACTTCATATGCGGACATGCTTTTCTTTCACAGAGCATGGGTATTCCTGTCTCAGACATGAGCTATCTTTAGGATCTCTCTCATTGGTTTTTTGGGAGGTTGAAATCTGGTGAAGTCCTCTCTAGTCCTCGCAAGGTTCTTTTTATGCACATAATACATTTCGGCCATCATGTACCCCTTCTGACCTCATATATTAGGGGGCATTTGTTATAGCATCATTTATCACTAGCTTATACTTGATGATTTATACTTTGGCATTGGGCACCCCTTTCCTTCAGACTTGGACTTATTTCTCAAAAAAGAGTATCTTAAAACCCATATGCGACTCTGCCCAGACTTTTCGACATATATACGCGATTCCATACATATAGAATCGTGTATGCCATTTTAATCATTAAAAATATGTATATATATTCCCTATTTTAGAGGCGAGGTTTACAGTTTTTCCAGCACATTAACCACCCCAGCCCGTGGCCTAACTTTTCCCAACTGTAAAAACTAATTTGAAGGAGTATAAAATCCCCTCAAGGGAATGGCCTAAAGGGGGAAGGGAGAGACAAATATAGATATTATACGTTGTTGGAGCCCTATCCAAGTTTGATATATTCTCGTGCCTCCTACACTTCCCAGATATATTCAGGAAACCCTTGTTTCCTTGAGATGTTCATCACCCTATGTGACATCCATTGTGCACTCATCTTGGAGGAAACCTTGAGAGGCTAAGGCTGGGCAGATCCAGAGGACGGTATGCTCGAAGGCTGTGGTAGATGTCAAGTGATCTCTTCACGTTTATGTACTATACATGTCATTAATAATAGAAGAAGCCATCTTGTTCCTGAGGTTTACATGTCAATAATATTTTATACATGTGTAATGATCATCAATTGAACATTTAATATTGTTTTTATGATGTTATGCATGATTTTCACTATATTGAACATATATATGTTTTAAACCTAGGGTTCTATGTTCGTTCTATGCTGATTTATAGATTATGGAGCACAAAGTGCTACAAGGGGTTTGCACCCTACGGGATCTACTTCAATCGAGGGATATTCGAGTAAGTTCTGAAACCTGTAGATTCTAGTTATTTGCATAGAAGTTGGTTTAGTGAGTCCTTCTTGTAATGGCATGCCCTTGATCTATGAAGGTTAATCAACCCAAGACCTTTAGGGTAATAATTCCCAAAACAATCAGGATGTCACATGTTAGGGTCCCGTGATTTGGTAGATTGGCAAGCCAAGTGATAGGGTAACATAAAACCAACTTAAGAGCCCAAGGACCTAGCCTTCCTGGACTCAGAGAGGGCTCTCTCTATTTGTGCAAGGGATGTAGATTTGTTTGCTTCTTGTGTATTGATTTTAGGCTAGTTGTTAAGTGTGTTTTTAGTTTGTTTTAGGTTTTTGAGGGAGGAACTGATCAATGAATAAATGGATAAAATATTGTTAGATCAACTGGGCTATGGGGTAAAAAAGGTCAAGAAAGCCTCAAATGGTGGACAAGGTATATTGAAGGGCCGATTTGGTCGAGGAAAAAATGGATTCTTTAGGTGGAGTGAGATGGGATGGACACTAGGTTTTGTGAAGGACAACGAGTTTTAAACATAAATAGTTTTACAGCAGACATCCATGTGGTAGGGCTAACCATTAATCACAATAAATGAAACTTCAAACTGATAGATGCATAAAATAAACATTCAGGCGATACATAGAGGTATAAGACCCTCTAACTTTGGGAAAATAGCCTTCAGAATTTGGGGGAAAACAAACAAGACAAATAAATAACTCAAGCTACAAAGAGGGAACTCCTAGACATCATGTTTTGAGCTATCGGGAACTTTGAACTAAGATCACAGAGCATAGGAAAAGGGAAAGATCGACACAAGACCTCTTTGGTTCAACTAGGATAATCAAACATTCAGAGAAAGGTTTCAGTAATGGGGTTCTAGTTAGCTTAGGAGTAAACATGGCGTACTATGAATCATACTAATTAGCATACATAATAACCATTAATGAAATTGAAAAACAAGTTCTTAGGGTATCAAAGAGCATTTAAGGATTCTTTTGACATAACTAAGAAAGAAGACAAACATAGAAGCTGCAATGAATTAGGAAACTTGAGGTGCCTCCATGGGCATGTCCCAAATATATTATTTACTGTCCTACAGCAAGCAAGAAACATGAAAATATGTATGATAACTAAGGAAACATAACAAAGAAGGAACACTATACCATTTTACCAAGTCAAGGAATCCTACAACAGTCCTCTTTCACCATCCAAAACACACAAGAAATTATCCACTGCACAAGACAAAGTATTTCTTCCAAGCTTGTATAACCATGTATTGCTCTATAACATCAATTTCAGCCTCCTCATACAATGAAATCTCTTGGAATATATAGGCTGAAGAGAAATAACCTATCCAAGAGCATCTAAAAGGCCATTGGCCAATTACAAATATCTGATTTTGTCCTTGAGGCTTTACAAAGCCCAAGGCACAAAATATCTTTAAAAATATCTTAAAATGATAAAAAGGGAAATTAGATTGACTTTTCCTAACTGACAATGGCCAAAAAAGGCTAAACGCACATTTGGAAAAGCCACTTCAGAAAACTGTCTTTTTTGCCAAAATTCTACAGGAACGTAGTAGCAGAAAATTCCCTGTCTTGTAGACAATGTTTGAGAGACCTCCCGATGTCGAAATGAGGCCCGTGATAGCTCGTTGGAAAGCCCTAGATGTATATTTTCTGAAACTAATTTATTTTTCCTAAACTGATCACTATAAGTATGTCAAAAACTGAACTGAGTGGAAAAAACAAAAAAAAAGTAGCCTTTGCTGATATGTTAGGCAGAAAGTTAAAAAAATCTATGTTTTTCACCTCCTTGGGGGACCAAAACACCTTCTTTGGATCTGAAAAATTGTGGGTAATTGCCCCTGAATTTATTCCATCCAACCAAATGAGTTTCATGAGATGAGGATTCTCCTAGCACCCATGGCAGCACCTTGAAAAATGTTCAATTATGGCCAAAAAAAACAAAAAACAAAATCTTATCAAAATTTGCTCAATTTTAGCGAGCCAGCCCCTCATGGGTTTTCAAAAGCATGTAGAGAAGCTCAGGCCAAGATTTCAAGCCCTAATGTTCCTTTCTTCACTTTTTGTACCGGGCGCCTCTTCGGGCAGCCTTGAGCCTTCCTTGAGCAAGTTTGAGCTTTTTTCGAGCAAATTGGTTCAACTCCTTGTAGTGCCCGGTCATCTTCTTTTGTAGACTCAAGTCTCTGTTAGCTTTTTCTAACTTATCCTCCAAATGTTTGTTGGCCCTTTCAAGCCATGGTTCTCTATTATTTTCTATTTCTTGGGTGAGAAATTGAGTAAGAGGATAATATCGAACAAGGGCTACCTCTTCTTCCTTCTCTTTCTCCAAAGCTTTCTTGAGACCCATAGTCCTAGGCCTCTTTCTCATTGACTGCTCTTCTTCTTCAGTATCATTGAATTCACCTATCAGCTCTTCAATCTTTACTTGTGCTTTGGAGGCTTCCCTTTGGTATTTGAAAGCCCGAGCCTCATAAACTGCCATTTGAACACTCATTTGTTTATTTTGTGTCTGTAGAACATGTATGAGGTCCTTTGACCTCCCTAGATCAGCTTGTAGGTCATGAATTTTTGCCTCTCTGTTTTGTAAAAGAGTTTCAAGAATTCTATCTTCATTATCCTCATCATCACTATCTATCTGGATGATGTCAAACTCCCTTTCCTTTTCATGAATACTCTCCTCTTTTTCTTTCCCCTTGCCTTGGGTAGACCTCTTGGTCCTTCTCTTCTTTGGAAATTCAACAATGCTCTTTTTAGGAAGTTTGCCTATACTCCTTAGTGCTCTTGTGACATTGCTAGTCACTGCTAGAGTGTTCTTTTTCTTTGATGATCTAGTGTTTCTAGGCTTCGCCACCTTTGGAGGAAGAGTCATGGCCCCTTGCCTAGGAGAGGCAGCTAGCACATGCTCTTGGCTGTGTGGAGGAGAAGAGGGGGGAGGTTTATCTATTTGTATTTGCTCAACTTGGTCTTTTACCTTGCTGCTTCCATCATCATCTTTGTCACTATTTTCTCTTGTTTGAAGATTGCCTTGTTTGTATCTATCACTACTATGCTCATGGTCATTGATTTGGTCCTTTTGCACCATGATGACCTCTTTGTAATGCTCACTGTGTGGTGTTTGATTGTCATCATCATTACTTGCTTTAGGGATGCCTTGTTTCTCATAATAAGTGTCATTTTGAGGACTATCATGACCCTCATCATCACTGTTTTGGCTGCCACTTTGTATGTTTTCTTTAGGGCTGCCTTGTTCATCTCTGCCCCTGCTTTCTTCATGGCTACTGTACTCTTTACCTTCACTATTTTGTACCTCATCACCATCATGCTCACTACTGTGTTGGCTGCCATCATGTTATTCTTCATGAGTGCTTTTCTTGCCATCAATTTTTTCATGCTCACCATCATCTTGTTCATGCTCACTGTCATGCTCAGATTCGTCATTCTGTCCCTCATTATCACTAGTTTTCCTCTTCTCACTTTTCCCTTCTTCACTACTAGTTTGCCTCTTCTCTTCTTCACTTTCAATCATAGGAGATTTTTTTTTTTTAGGAGTGGATTTACTAGGAGAAGGAGAAACATGATGAGTGGATGGTGAGGAAGGCACATGAGATGAATAGGCAGTGGCGAAATCGGGATGTGAAATGAAGGAGTCCCAAGAAACTCCCTTTTTCTCAAGTTGATGGAGGATGATGATCTTGATAAGGGAATGATGAAATAGACAAGCTTGGTGTTGAGCGGAGGGCTTCTTTTGGACAGTAGAGACCATCTTGTCAATGCTTCTATAGAGGAAGAAAGGTAGGTTCATCAATTGAGTTCTTGTGAAGTGCATAAGAAGCCTGATGTGATAGGCATAAATCCGGGAAAACCTCCCTTCACATGTGAAATACTTCATGATTATTTTCATGAGGGGGGCATAGCTGGTCAACAAGTGAGAAAAAGGGAAAATAGCTTTGCAATCATCTTGATTTTCTAGTTTTAGAAAGGGTTTGTAGTGATTCAGATCTAGGTATTTTTGTTTGAACCATTTTTCTCCGATGTAGGGGATCTTAGTGGCTTTGGAGATAGCCCCAAGAGAGAGTTTGAAATCCAGACCTCCTAGATGGACATGCTTCCCTTGCAGTCTTAAAGCAAAAAAATGTGTTAAAGGAAGGTGACTTTTTACTTCTTGGACATTTTGGAAAAATTCCAAGCACCCTACTTCATGAAAATTGAAAAATACTAAAGGAGATTCATTTACTTCTTGAGTTGAAAAGGACTCATACCTATGGTGATACCCACTCCTGTTGTCCTTCTTTGGAGGAATTTTTGCTTCTAATGCCCTTCACTGACTTACCAAGACAAACTATTGAAATGACAACTAAAAAACAGACCCCTAACCAAAACACCTTTTCCTCCTTGCAAGTCACTGTTTTTCTTTGAGGCTAGCAAACAATTACTTGTTAAATAAAAAAAAAATTACTTCTTCAGCATTGTGTTTGGGAAAAAAGGCTTTTAACAAGATATGTTTGTGATTTTTTGAAGAGAAGACTCCTTTTGTTTTTTGGCACAAAAACTCTTCCCCTTCAAACACTGCCCCTTTGAAATCTCTGTTTTTAAAAAGTGAAAAAACCCATTTCAAACTGATAAAAACTCCCTTCCCCTAATCACTATCTTCTTTTGTAATCACTGATTCTTTGACATCAATGTTCTTTTGTGGTTATTTGAAGCAAAGGCACTCTTTGAAATCATTGTTTTTTAAAGGATCCTTTAAGCTGATTAGAAGACCTTTTAATCAAACTCTGCCTTTATTTTTAGATACTGTGTGTATTCTCAGCTATTTCACAGCACAAAAACTCTTTCAAATTGGCGCATTAACCCTCCTCCTTTTCACTGTTTCTATCCTTTGTAATCATAGTAAGAAGACCTTCTTTAAATACTGACAACAAATATTTATCATCTAATTATCATCCCCTTTGAAATCTGTTATCAAACCCTTCCTTAAATTAAAAACTGAGCTAAGAGGCAATAAATACCTTAAGACAAGTCTTTTGATGTTGTTAGAGATGAATCCATCGTGTGAAAACTTTAGTCTTCAACACCCTTAATGGCCTCTTGCAGCATGGGCCCGGGCTGGAGACTGGCATTCAAAGGTGGTTAGTGGGTCGGGCAGGCCTAAACGGGCATGCGTTCAGAGCTGGTTGGTGTCGGGTGGGTTTGAACAAGCGTAAACATGTTGCGCTGAAGTAGTCGGGTCAGCCCTAGGCGTCGGGCACAAATGTGCCGCACATGTCTACAGGCGCGTCCCGCCCTTCACAAAAATACACTGTAAATGCCTACAAGCGCGCCGTGTGATCACACAGGCGTGCCGCGCATCCAAAAAACTGTGAATGCTCTTAAAAAACGCTCTTAAACTGCTTCTCTTGTCTTGACTTGGATTTTCATAATGATAAATGAAAAGTGGTCGAGCTCCTTCATATTTAAAAAAAAACCAACGTTTCCCTCATTTCATTTATAAAAAAAAACAAACTTCTCGTTTTTTTGCCTTTGTAAACTGCCCTTTGCAAATATGAATGCCTTCGGTCTCTTAATTCTGTCTATTCAGTAATTCTTTTCTTAAAACACCATATCATACCTTAATTATTTTATAACTCTTTGTTTTTCACAACATTTGTGATGAAAGGGAATTTATAAAACTGTGTTATTCTTTGATTTTTCTACAAAGGAGGTTATCTCAAAAACATTATTGCAGCCTTGTTAATGACCTTCAAACCTATCATAAGGCCTTCTCTTCAGTTTTTAGGAGGCTTTCTGAAAACTAAGACCTTGTCTTTATTACCTGAAGTAAGATCATACACACCACTATTGCAACTTCTTAAAACCATAATGCAACCCTCTTGTTGATGAGTTTAAGGAGGTCTTATCAGATTGATCTTCTAAGTGTTCATGAACAAGGTCCTTAAAACATGATTGTACCTTCTGCTGGTTTACATAAAGGATGTCAAAAATTATCTTTATAAGACACTGCCATATTGTCCTTTCAAACTCCGTATTTTATCATTTAATGGAGGAGCCCTTTGACTGTGAGTAAAATATGGCTTCATCACACCTTAACCTTTTGAATGAGCTATTTCTTGGTGCAAATATTGGAGAACTTTCCCTTTGCCTTTTTGTGAAGGAGGCCATTGTTTAAGTTTGCCAAACCAACTGCCCTCTTTGAAGGAGGTTTTCATCACTGTGTTTTTCTAACCATCTGCTCTTTGAATAGATCATTTTAAGGAGTAGCTGTGTTTTTTTCTATTTGTTATTTTGAATCATCTCCCTTCAAACAGTCTCTTTGTTCTTCATTAAGACTTTTCTTGTGATATCTGTCTATCTTAGCACTATGTATCTTAGAAATTTCAAACAAGAAACATGGTTTCGATTATGAAAATGCTCTTTGTCTATCCATTGGGAAAATTACTTGGATAGATTGCAATGGTATTTTCCAAAACTATGATGTGTTTTAAATCCTCGAAGGCTGTATTGAAACCTGGAACATTGTGTTATACCCTTTTTCATTCACATTGTCTCTTTTTATTCAGTTGTAGAAATTACTGTCAAAGCAAGCTAGCTCTACCTTCTTGGCCATTTAGATGAGGCTGCTCTTTAATTAAAAACTCCACCCTTATATTTACTTTGAAGGAGGTCTTTATAAACAGAACAATAGAGGCCTTTTAACACCATTATTTCACTTTTGGCCTTTGATGTGGAAGATGCTTCTATCCCATAAACTCTTGTGACACAAAAATGAGAAGGCCTTTAATTAATGCAAATTCATATATCTTAATAGTATGCCCTTTGCCTTTGACTGATCTGAAAGGTAGCTCTTGATGCTTGCCTTTCATTCATAACCTGAAGGGAGTTAGCATTGATAAAACATAATGAATTTTGTCCAAAAAAACAAGAATGCCCTTTCTCATAAGTCATATAAGTGGACTGTCTCTTCATGTCAGTTGCAGAGGTCACTTTTAAAAAACAAGCTTGGTTTACCAATTTCACCATTCAGAAGAGGTTGTTTTAATAATAATCTCTGATTTATCCTTTGAAGGAGGTTTTTCATAAACACAAGATCATAGTCTTTTAACACCAGCATAAGATCCTTTTGCTCATGATATGAAATAGGTTTTCAACTTATGAACTCTCGTTGACTCATCACTGATTTTCAACCCTGTCTTTCAAATAGAAAAACGTACTCAAACACAATTTGAAACTCTGCATCTCTGGGGGAGGTGGCTCACACTAGTTTCTAAAGTCACTTAAGAACATGTTGGCCCTTTGCTTGTTTGTGAAGGAGGCCATAGCATGTCCTTCTAACCATCTTCTTTTCGTGAAGGAGGTTATCATCCTGTTCCTAACCATCTGCTTTTGAAGGAGGTTATATCATTTTGCTTCTAACCATCTACTTTTCATTGAAGGAGGTTATCATCACACACATGAAATATTACCTACTTCAACACCGTGTCATTTCTTTGTAGTATATGTCTCTGTTTGAAGAATACCAAGAGGAAACAAAGTGAATTTTGGCATCTGTCATTGGTAGAATCACTTGAACCTAATGTCTTCTTTGCTTTATGAGGTGTTGTCTGAGATGTATATCCTTTTTGTAAAATATCCCTGTGAACCCAAGATCAGGAACAATGTGAATTGTATATGGAGAGTATTTGCTGCTTAGACATCATTTAGCCAACTTTTCCTTGACTGTGTTTTCAGGGGTATCTTGAAATTTCCCTTTGACTAATGTTCACATCCCAGGCTTGAAGTAGCATAAGAAGTAGTTGTCTTCTCATGCCCTACATGGTGATGCCCTTTGGAAATTTTATGCAGTACTGCTTTTGGAGGAGATATTTGGAACATTGATGATCAACATTACATCAGTCTTTGGTATTTATGTGACTTGGAGGATGCCCTATGTTCTTTAGGCAGTTTTTTGGCTTTAAAACATGTACTCCTGCTGCTCTTTACTTTACAGCTCTCCATCTGCTTTACTGATGGCAAATCTCTTCAACATGAGAGACCTATTTGAACTTGTCCCTTTGCTCTTATTTTCATATTGTTTATCATTCAATTACACCCCTGTAGAGATGTAAAACATATGACTTTGAACCTTGGAGAGCTCCTTTGTTGTCTTCTAGATATTTTTCCTGATCTAAGTATATTCCTTTTAGACAGTGAACAGACTTATCTTCTCCTGATTTGGATCTTTGTTGAACTTCTTTATGAAATGAGACAAAATGAATTCTTAGTGGTGTGCGACCTATGGATGGATCAGACTTGTTCTGTAGAATAGGAACTAATTCAAGGCCGAATGGTACTAGACATAGGATTTTGGCTTAGGATGTCTTAGCCAAGGAAAAACTCCCTACACACCACTATATAACATAGGGGCAATCTTGACATATTCTGAGTGTTTCTTTGGTATGATTAGATTTTCAAATTACAAGATGACCAGGGATAGGGTTGCAAACACTTTTTCAAACTTTGGATCACGAATGGCATGAGAAACAAGGGTAAATGACAGTAGATAACTTTTATCTATGACAACTATGGACAGGGTTATTTTGCTGAAACCAGATAAGACTTGACAACTGGGGTTTTTTCTCATCATAGGCTGATAGGAAGGGGTAGGAGGACAAAAAAAAATTTGGGGTGTTTTCTAGATGACAGATTTGACAGTTTGGAGATCAGCTTCTAGAAAAATCAGCTAAGGAAACTAGTCATCAATAACAGGTAAAAATACTGATGACTAACATCATATTTAATGAAAATGTGGCTTACAAGAAATCAAAAGATGTTCTAGTTAATTTTGACGAAGGAGAGGTACCCATTTTTTAGGATATCTATAGGGACAACAATGGTCAAGATTCTACATCAAATCAAGAACATGTTGAAGGACCTAGTGAGCATGTTTGACAATTTTTTGTTCTTGAAATTTGTGAGATTGCTTGGTTAAGGAAAACTCTATAGGAAGTAGAAGGACATAAAACAAAAGGAATAATCATAGAAAGTAAAAGACCTAAAATGTATTATGGGTATGCAACATATATGATGAATCTCATTGAAGCCAAACCATCCTCCTATGAAGATGCCACTAACTATCAAGAGTGGTGGAATGCGATGTAGGAAGAATACCAGTCAATTATGAAGAATGATGTCCAAGAAATTCTTTAGAGACCGAGTGAAAAATCCATAGTTACTTCAAAGTGGATATATAAAATAAAGCATGTTGTTGATGGAAGCATTTATAAATACAGGGAAAGGTTTGTAGAAAGGGGTTTCTCATAGAAATAAGGTATTGATTATGAAGAAAATTTTGCTCCTGCAACTAGATATACTACAATTATATCTCTTATCCCTTTGGTTGCTACTATTAGGGTCCTATAATAATAGGGTTCATAAAATTTCGAATTAACTTTGATAAGTCTTGTAAATATGTACATACCTTGTTTATACTATTACTGCAAAAATAATGATTATGTGTAGACAGTCAATAAATGCCATAATCCATGATCAGTTAAAAAGTTTAATCTTAACTTTTCATATTTCAATTTCATGTTTTAGATAGAGAATGAAGATTTGTCAAAACTGTTTAAACTTGAATAATCAGTGGATAGGTAGAATAATGAGGAGCTCAATAGTTTAATCTAAGACCTCGGATGAAATAAGGTAGATTTAGATTAGTTTTATGCTTTTAAAGAAAATTTTCTAAGGTTGCAAGCATAAATGCGCCTCCAAAATGAAGAAAAAATGTTAGAAATGGAAATTGGATAGGTAGAAAGCAGTGGAGAAATCATGTAAATAATACATCATCGGGAAAAATCACTAATTTCCCCTCCACCATGAGTGTTCAATACTCTAAGCTATCAGTCAAACAGGCTCAGAAAATTTCTCTGACTTTTGTTGGGACCGGACCCAAGGCTCTATGACTCGTTAGTTGAAAATATTGAGTTCTTATGTTAAATATTCATTTATCATCATTTAACCTTCATTCATGTACTAAAACCCCTTTTTTCCTATGTAAAAACACACTCTTACTTAGTAAAATTATAATCCCCATATAATTAACTCTATCCCTTTATAAACATTCATAAAAACCCACAAAGTCATATTTATCCTAAGTATTATTCAAAGAAATATGAAGATGAGCAAATGCTTGATTATTTTATATTTGGAGATAATGTGTACTTTGTTTTACATTTCACTCCCCTCTCATATTAACTTTTAACATATTTTATTAAATCCCTAAAAAATATCCTTTTCCTATATTATTAATTCCATTTTATCTAATAAACCCCAAAGACCCACTATTATAAAATTTTGACCAAGTTATATTATCCCATGTGCTTAAATAAAAATCCCAAAATAAAAACCCCTTTGGTCTAAAAGATTATCCATATACAAATATCCTGCCCTATAGTTTTTTAACTATTCAAAAAATTTAAAAAACTATATAATATAACGTATCATTATGCACATTTGAGAAACATTTTTAATAAAATGTCGCAGTATAAACCCTGCCCACTTATGTTTTATTAAAAGCATTTAAACAAATGTTTTAATAAAAACATTAACCTCGCCATATGTATATACCATGACTAAAGCTCGGCACCTTGTATGTAAATTAAAACATTATCATAATGTTTTAAGCCATAATTAATCTTGCCGCTACATGTAAATAAAACATTGTGCATATATTTTAAACCTATACCTATCTATGTTTAATGAAGGTTTAAAAACATATCAAACCATTCTGCTGCATTTTATTAAACCCAGTCCCACCTTTCCGCTCCCTACGCAACTCTCAAACCGATCTCCAACATTCGCTTCAAAGTTGTTAATCCGATGGTTTAGAAGTGATATCGTGTGAATAATATGCACGACCGCTCCAACACAATATCCAAGAAAAATAAGTTGTTTTTCGCTAACCCCTCCCCTCCACGTGGCCCTTTATGGTTTGATTGCGTGGGTTTGATTAAAAACTGCTTACCACTCAAAATCAACGCGATTACCACTGGTTTTCAATTATTCAAAAATCCGAAGCCACTTCTCACCTGATGCAACTTGCATTTATTGTCAAAAGGTTAATACAATCAAAATTTTCATTAAACCTTTGTATATGTGTTTGGCATTAATTCCTTATCTTTCACGTTTAAACCAATCTTCTGCCCTCCCTGACTGTGTAAAGCTGAAAAGAGCCCCAGATAGCCACTTTCTTCCATTTTTAAACCCGGAATCTCCTAATTTCACCAAAGCAACCTGAAAGAATTGCGAAGGAGCCACACTTGCTCCATATCAACCACTGAAGATTCAATTCGACCAGAAGATTGTAGTATACCCTATTTAAACCTATACCTGCGTCAAAAACAGGTATTTTTGTAAGAATTTAACCTGCAAATCAAATTCAAAAACATGTTAAGAGAAAAAGAATTAGTTAAAAATCAAGAAATTGATTAAGTTCAATTGCCCAAAAGCCCCAGAAATAGGCAAAACCCTGGCAAAATTTTCCCGGGAACCCTAGAATCCGTTGTGCACTATTTTCAAAGAAAATTATCATTTTTTTACAGTTTTAGGGTTAAATTCAAAGCTCTAAAAGCCATAAATCCTTTGCAGGTGCCCTGTATCTTCTGAAAAACATTTTTTTCAAAGTTTGAGCCCAATTTGTAGTCAAGAGACTTAAAAAACCTTTGTTTTCTGTGTTTGACCAGTTTTTAGCCTTAAAACCTCATTTGAGAGACCCAATTGACCATTAAAGCCAAAGAAGAATTCTATCTTGTTGAATTTGCCTAATCCAGCATCTGTCATAGCAAAATTGCCTCTGCGAACAGTTAGAAGCCTACAAAAATGCCTAAAAAATAGAGTGGAAACAAATATGAAGGTTCCAAAACTCATAAAGCTACTCCTGCCATGAATCCAAATACTTCCATTATATTCAACCCATTGTAGCCCCCAGTTGTTGATATTGAGCATATTCCTTTAGCAGACATTGACTACAAAATAGCAGATCCTATAGTTGAGTTCAATTTGTTAGATATACACAATTGGTGTTTTGAAAAATCCCTAGATGAGCAAGAATATGTTCACATTTGGGAATCCAATCTGCCCAAATATGTAGTCCCCCTGACTTACCCCTGTCAAGAAATTATCAGACTGTGTCACCAGTACTACATCTCTGAACAGAGAGCTATTTTCAATGCAAACAAAGAGGTCCTATTTACCATTACAGCAGAGTCTATAAACTAGATGTTGCAGCTTCAACCAGACCCTCAAGCAGTACCATTATCCATTGAAGCCCTCACTAAGTTAAACATCAACTTAGACTTTCCTACAAAATTTATGATCTCCAGACTTTCATGCCTCTGCATGTTGAAATTCCAAAATTTAACCCTCCATATTCCACTGCCAAGTTCCCTGAAGGATCATGGCATGTTATCTCCATGCTTTCCTTTATACTTGAGAATTTCACCGAAGAACATACTGATGAGTCAATATTGGGTTTTTTGTTTACATTTTCTCCAAGACAGTCACCCTCAGTTATATTTGACTATGCTGGTTTTATAGCTGATAGCATTCACTATCAATTGTATAATTTGCAGCTGAAAGGGGTATTCAAATATACCTCCTATATTTTCCACTTGTTTCTATTTTTTCAATCAAAGAAATTTCCTATTTCACTTCAGAAATTGGATATAGAAGGAAAATCTCTATCAGTTGACTTCTGGACATCCACACTCAGAAAAGAAGGGACATAATTCAGTTATTCAGAGTTTGCTGAGTTGTTTGTGCATCCATTGACCACCATCTTGAAAAAAGAAAAAAAGCCTAGAATCAGTGAGGAAATGAAAAGAATCATGCAGCTATTAGAGAAAAGCAAAGTAGGAGATTGGTATTTATATAAGGAATTCACTGAAATTAGAGTTTTTTATTCTAAATTTTTTCCCTACAAGTTACCTAAGCATCCATCTATTAGGATCTTTTCCTTAGATTACATTGGGCAAATCCTGAATTCAGATTCAATCAATTTTATGGCAGCCAAGAAAAAGATGCAATTTAAACTCAAAAATCAAATTGGGCCTTTCATATGTAATCAAAGAGAAGCAGAAAAGGAAGAAACAAGTCAATTACAGGATTACAAATTAAAACAAATCTTCCCATGTAATTATGATCCACAAGGGATCTTAAGTAAACTAAGGGTAAAATGTAAATTGACACCTTTTATCCATGAGTCAAAGCTAGATATAGAGAAATTTTCTAATAAAATTGAGTGGGTTGAGAATACTTTAATGGAGGTAGTAAACCAAAGGAATACTAGCCACCCTTTTGAATTTGCCAAACAGCCAAAGCCATCCACTAAAAGAATCAGGGAAGAAGGAGCTTATACTACAGAAACTACCACAAAGACAAAGTTTAAAATCATTTACAATAAGAGGCCAAAACTGGATACAACAGCTAAAGTCAAGGTAATAATAGATGTTGAAGATACACAACCTTTGAATACCAACACTACACAAACAAAGACCTATGTAGCCATTGTAATCATCAGTGAGCCAAAGTAGAATCAAGAATAGTTGAATAATGAAGATGCACAGATAATGGAAAGGAAGCAAATTATGGAGGCTTCCTCCTCACATTCAACTGAGGAGAAGGACTTGGATATTAAGGAAAAATACAAGCAAATCAAATTGAAGAATGAGGAAATTAAAACTGAAATATATTCTCAGTTTTTAAAGCAGAAGCCAGGTAATCAAAATAGATTCTTATCAGCCTTTGATTATTCAACTCAAAATTTGATTATGTCAGTTTTACAGCCCACTATACCAGTGCGAAAGACAATGGTTGATTACAAAAAGGTTGATATGGAAGTAGCCATAGATAAAATCCATGAGTTGGATTAGATTGAATTTCACAGGAAAACATCATAGATGCTCTATTCCACAGTGACAACAAAAGCTATGAGTGCTCATAGACTTCAAAATACAATATCTAATATGCAGGACCAAATGAAAATAGATAAAGCTTCACTATATGCAAAGGATCTAAGGATAAAGGCCTTAGAAGAGTTAGTATTGTAGGTAGGATATGATCCTACAAACATCAAAGCAGCTAAAGAATCGGTTAAAAAGAAAAATGAGGACATAGCTGCTTTGAGGAAACAACTCAAGCTTCCTCAAGGAGAACATCCTCAAACAAAGGAATTTTTACAAGATCAAAAGGAGAAAGATGAAATGATGAGCTTGATACTTCAACTCATAGCTCAAATCAAAGAAGTGGAAGTGCAAATGGACCAAGTTGTCCAAGAAAAATAGACAGTTAAGGACCCAGTCATTCCCACAGTTATCCCAGTCATCACAATAACAGTGCCATCCACTTTGGGAGAGAAATTGGCACCAAAAGAGCCACTGGCCACTGTAGTGTCAGTGACTTCTTCAAATACTGAATCTTCTACAACAGTGTTGCCACCTACAGATGAGAGCAATCAAGTAATAAAATAAATGGAGGAAATTTCTTTGAAGACCAATGAAATCAATAAATTGACCAAGACAATTGAAAATCTAGAGAAAACAAGAAAAGATGCTCATATAGATGCTAAAATACATGAGAACAATGCTCACAGATTGAGTGAAGAGGTAAAAAAGCTCCAAAAAGAGTTAACTCTCAAGGACCAAATATCATATATTAAAAATTACTTATGGAATAATGTAATTGAAGCCATTCATGATGTTTGGCCATCAATTCAAGTAACTTTTTAGCAGAGAGAGTTACTATTGACAGCTCAGGCAGAGATCCAAAAGACACAAGAAGAATTGTCAGGTAAACCAGAATAGGCTGTTAGGTTAATCAATTTCTTAAACAAAAATAATATATAGCAACTTGAAGAGTTAAAGATCAATGACAGGAAAACTACAATCCTAAAAATTAGGAAATTAACTACCAAAAGAAATCTAATGAGGCAGCTTGTAGAGAAATGTGAAGGAATGAACACTGTTGTCACTAGATTTATGGTTGAATTCACTAACTTAAGGCAAAAGGGACTTCCAGACATTATGGTGATTAATGACAAGCTAATGCCTTAGAATGATTATGACAAAAAGATCAGAGTACATGCCAAGGAGCAAGTAAACAAGCTAACATGCCAAGGTATTCCCACAGGGAAAGTATAAAAGTTTTGAAGATCTATTTTATTTGTACTATGAAATCAAACATTTGTTTGTCATCAAACCTACATTTTCCAGGTACACTGAGGCTGATGAGAATTTTAGGAAACTCAAGAATATTAGAGTTCCTAAAAATGAGGAGTGGCAAGCATTAACTGATTTGCTATGAAGAAATAAAGGCAAACACTTGAAGAACAAAAATTATATTTGTTGATTTAATAGTAAAAACAGATTTTTATAGCAAGAAGGCAGATTTACTTAAGATAAAGAGTATCATAAGTGATAAAGAGTATCAGTGAGAAAGGGTATCAGTAAAGGCAACTAAATTCTGAAAATATCTAAAAGGCCAGCAGAGAGGACACATAAGCAGTCAACTGCTTCTTATCTAAAAACTGTTTCTATTTATTTTTAATAAAATAGGACAGCTTGCTAGTTTGTTGAGCGAGCTGTCACTATTATTGTTGTAAGAGTTTTAATTTTCCTAAGTTTATTCCTAGAAGTCATCTAGGCTATTTTGTAAGACATTTTATATAAATACTTCACTCTTGGAAGTATTTTTGCATGGAATAAAATTGCTGGAGCTTACTATAGATGTTTTCATTTACTTGAAGGCTTTGGATTTCGATTTTGAGTAGCAGACTGGATCACCTTTTTGGCATCATACTTCAGGATCCCTATGATAAGCTATCTGGAGTGAAGTACTCTCTTTAAAATTTTCATTGTTTTCTTATTTTGTTTCATGCATACATTTGTGTTTTAATTATAAATCTGAATGTATAACTAGGAGTATTACTATAGGACATGTTAATAGCACCATGTTTTTAACTAGTTATCATTTCTTTGTTTTATTCTAATTTCCGGTGCAGGGAATTCTTAATTTCTCCCTCTTCCATTTGACCTCTATCTTCCACTTCCCTTTTCCGGATCAAAGGATCCTTAAGTTCCCTTTATCTCGATCATACCATCTCAAAACCATTTTTCCCAAGATCTCCAAGGGTTATCTACCTTGCCCTGTAGACATTTGACCTTTTAGGCTTTGATCCTAGTTATGTTAACTTGAATTAGACTCCATAGCCCAATGGACAAGTAGATTTCCCTTTATCTACCCTCCAAGTGAAATTTTCCCACCAAATCCAACAAAACAAAACCAAATCTGCACTTTAAGAACTAGCCTAATATTCAAAACTTGAAAGGGAGAGCCCCCTATGAACCCTAGGAATGCTAGATCCTAGAGTTTGAAGTAGGTTTGTGGTTTCCTCTAGTATTCTTTGACTAAAAACCAAAATCCCACAACTTAAGAGTTTACAAGAGTGATAAAATTATTGGCGACCATACTGGGGAATAACCAATCATCAGTCATAAAATTAGTCTTAAAAGAATCATTTAAATCATCCCTTTACTTTAAGATTATTTTTATAGGTTGTGGGTATTGAAAAATAGTAGTTCTAGCTTCTAGGAAAACCTACTATACCAGGTTTAACCCGGATCCTAAGCCTGTTGTCATAGTAGATAACCCAAACCAAATTTGTAAAAAAAAAAAAGAAAATTTAGAGGTTGAAATCTCATTGATAAGAGTCAGTTCACTACCCAGTGAATTAGAAAGTCTTCAAGACATTGATCTAAAATTTGAGCATTCATTATTTAAAAGTAAATATGAAAATGATTTAAAAATTGTTTTTTTAGACCTTGCTTTTCTTTCATTTTGAATGCAAAACAGAAATCTATTGCAGTAAATTCTAGATCTAAGAAAGTTGAATATCAGACCAAAGTTGAGGAAATTAATGTTACTATTCTAAAGGATATTGATGAAGCTGTTGAATTAGCTCATTTATTGACTCATGCAAACAAACCTTCAGCTTCCCAATTAGATACCATGTTAGAATGATTCTTTCGTCGTAAAAGATCACTTTAGCTACGCATAACAAATAGCCCTAACATCAATTATGGATGCCAAACATCTTTAAATATAAAATTAGATGATCCAAATAATGCTGCACAAATCCAAATCTAAGCATAAAAGACATTAAGCAGATAAAATACAATATGGCTCCATGCATCCAATAGACAAGACAAGAACAATATGTTTAAAAGAATGTTTTATATTATATTAAAGAATGGGGCACCTGAGAGGAAAACAAGAAAGGTGTTTTCCGATTCTCCTCAATGGGATGGGTTCTTGAAAGTCCTCAGCGTTTCAGATCTAAAATTCCTCTCTCTTATTGTGGTAGAAAACCCTGAAAAACATAGAACTCAATGGGAGCTCACAAAGCAAAAATGGAAAATGGTGACCAAGAGTAGATCTAGTGTGATCTAATACAATGAAGGTGACTAATGAATGGGAAAAACCCTTCTATTTATAACAAAATATTGGGGTGTTCTAGAACTCGGTGCATGAATAAAATATTATTAATCAAATTCTAGAATCACCCTTTAGGGATATTTTATTATATTTGTTGGAGGGAAAAGGTCTTTTGACTTGGGTCAATTCCTTTATTTATAAACAATAAATAAATAAATGATTTATTTATTATTTTAGGGAGATGGTGGGAATATAATTAAATAAATAATGATTTATTTAATTATTTAAAAAATGATTTAGTCAAATTTAACTAGGAATATTATTTAAATAATGATTTGAATAACTTATTCCTAGGAAATAATTAAATAAATAATGATTTATTTAATTAATTTCCTTGTTTTGGGTTAAATATGACCAGGAAATATAGACAAATGTTATTTTACATGGTGAAAACATGGTGTACTTGGGTTCATCTAATGATAATGGGTTAGATGACCAAAAAATGGTGTAACAGATTGCCCCCCAACGTACGAGTGTTAGGAGCAAATCTTATGACTGAAGTACGTTGTAAGAACTCAATCACTAGGCATCAAGAGGGAAGTGAGAGAGAGAAATGTAAGGTAGTCTAATGTGCTAAAGGACTAGACCCGGAGGAGACGAGACTTACAGGTGCAACAAGTCTCTAGGTGATGAAGTGGTACCAGTGTTAAAGGCGGCGGGGGAGGCATACCTATGCTTGCCGATACAATAGTGCAAAGAATAAGGCGCCTGGAAAACCACGGAACACAATAATGAAGCATGTGCTGGCCTAAACATGAGCCAGATAAATAAAATGATGAATCCCACATACATGCGATGCCTGGAATAGCCTTCAGGACTTATACAAGAAGATTTTAGTACATGAGATACAAATACACCCAAATGCCCCCTACACACGGGGAATGGCTCGCAAAATCTGACTGATACATGCAAATCGAAGAGGCGCTGCAAGCGGTTGAGGCCGATATCATCAAATGAGAGGAGCTACATCAAGGGTGGAAATGAAGAAGTCATCCGGCCATGTGGGGGGCTACTTGCAGGGCCACCCCCTCATGAGGGTTGAGACATCTCAAACACGCCCAGGAATCACCAATAGCTGCTGTTGCATCACTGGACCATCAAGTGTATAGATCACGATCATGCTGAAAATAGCTCGAACCAAGGTACACTGCCCCCTAGACCTGGCTTCTGGAGTAAATGAGTTGATGTCGACAGAAGTAGGTCTGCCATAGCTGAGGAAATAAGGGAACCCCAATTAAGGCACGGGAGAAAATAGTAGAGAGACGAACATACAGACATTAATGATGATAATGAAATGAGGGATACTGAGTAGCGGATGGATGAATTCCCTTATTAGAGCATAACGAGCATGAATGGCTTGGCAGCAACTGACACAAGATCATGAGGGATAGGGGACAATGGTACTGAAGGCCATAATGTACAACACGAGAGAGGGACCGAGCAATGAAGGATGGAGGACTAGAGCGGGATACAAAGGGACTCAAGATAGACTCCATGAATGCGATGATGACTCAACTCAGATGCTCTAAACAAGGGCGACTCGATGGTGCTGCCACACAGTAAAGGTCCAATGGGGGACCATAACAACATGATTACAATAGGGTATCTCATGACGAAAATCAACACAAACAAGGACAAGTAAGGAGGCAAAGTGGTGCCCCAAGTACGAGTGTTGTAAGTGAGGAAATTCGATTTGGAGGAGGGTTATGGTTGAGGGGCATAGGTGCCCCCAAGCATGTTGTGGTCATGCCAAAATGTATAAAGGGGAATCTAAACACATTTTAATGATGTGGTGCGCCATTTGTTTTCGTTATGGTTATGCAGTGTGAGAAAGGAAATGGAGGATTACGAAACTCTTTTAGTACTGCATATATAAATCTAATGGACTTTAAGTTTTCGGGTTGGCATACCAGGTGTCACTATCCCAAAGAGAGGATTTGGAGATAATGAACTGATGCTCTCCTAGAAAACGCATAGGTTGGTCAACAACAATGTCTAAGAGACTGGGTTGCGGATGTAAAATGAAGGAACGATAAGGGGTATCATCCCGAGAATGATTTGAAGTGGTATGGGACTCTAAAGGTTCTTCTAAATGTGAAAGAATAATGGTATTAGAGTCGACATGACTAGAAACACTAGGAGAGTTGTGGAGAATTACTTCTCCGAGTCTATCAAATATGGGTGCCCCCTTACCCAAACATTGTGTTGCAATGTAATGGTCACAAGGTGTATGTGGTTTGAACGCATGGTTTCGATGTAAGGGGGGATAAAGAAAGTCAAGGGAGATTATTCCTTCCATAATTTCGTCATCGGGATAGAAGATGGGGTGACTTATGGAAGAAATACCACCTGACCTGGCGAGGCTATTTGACTCATCATCATGAGAAGAGAGGTTCACATGCGCAACGTCACAAGGGGTGACAGAAGAGTAAGTAGATAAAGGATCTACCGATCTTGAGCCTAAGGTGATTGCTGAAGGAAGGTCAAGCAAAACAATAGGGGATGATTCAGAGGGAATGTTCCCCAAGGGTCTCATGGATGATGATAGGTAGAAAATGGTGGAAGAAGGCTTCGTCAGCTTGACATCAGGAGGGGGAATGTCAATGGGAGCAATCATGTCGGGTAGTTCTGCCGAAGCAAAATGCGCAAATAGGGGAGAGGTGGACTCATTGTGCTTGGCCGTGAATTTGTGGATTGTGGCGAGAGAGGTGCGGAAGTCCTCAAGGCGGGGACAAAGGTGGGTGTAATGGCCATGGAGATCACACAAATCACAGGGGTGGTTGGTGTGAAGAGTCTTGGGGTTCTTGGCCATGGTCATGGAAGAAACAAAGGCTTCTAGGACTGCGGACTTAGGGAACGCAACATTAACCATGGGCTTGAGATGAGGCAGTTCAGGACAGGTATGGGTGGCATGACCGACAACATCACACAAAGAACACTGGATGGTATGCTTTGGAGGCCGAGGAGGGGCAGTCTTGTCGGTTATTGCCCCCCTGTGAGCTTTTCCAGTCTTACCCGGAGCGGTCGCAATGGGAGGTGGTTCCTATTGAGGTGGCTGAGGCACTGTTGCATCGGGAGAAGTCATGGGGACCGGTTGAAACGGGGTCAAAGCAAGATAAGGTTTGGGTTGACCAGGCAGGGTAGTGGTTGGAGGGTCAAGGTACCGGACGGGTAGACCCAAGGTCAAGTTAGGGAGGGAGAGGGTGGCCAAGATAGGGACCGAATAAACTCTGGGAGGGGGAGCAAGGAAAGGTATCTGACCAGAGGGGTAATGGCCAGGTGGGACAACTCCTAAATGGATAAGGCTTGGGGGAACCATTCCAGGAGGTTAAAGAGGCTCATGAGTACTAGATGGATGGGAAGGTCCAGGCGGAAGAAGTTCGGGCATCTGAGGTGAAGGGCTAGGAGCGGATTGCTGCAGGCAAGGTTGAGGTTGCTGACTAGCCGAAGCAATTTGTTTAAGGTCAGCCTGAGACGATTGCATCATGCAAACATTCACTAAGCTGGGATCAGAGACAGGAGGAGGAGGAAGACCAAGGAAGGTTCCAAGCAAGGAGGAGTCTTTGTAAACACTGGGGGAAACATTGGTTAAAGAATCAACGGTTTGTTTATTGGTTACAGAAGAGAGGGTTGACTCAGGGGAGGTCTGAGATTTTGGCTCAGGATACGTCAACTGGTTGATGGTGACTATCATTCCATTGTGAGGGAAAAACATCTTGGGGTGGACTGCGGATGGGACAATAGACATGGCATAGGTGTAGCTACGCCCCAAAAGAATGTTATATTCAAGAGGGGCATCGATGACTTCAACGTGAATGCAAACAGTCTTGCCCGCAAGAGTGATGGGACAATTATGGAAAAGGCCAATGGGCTGGGAGGCGTGGCCATCCCATGCTCGAAGAGTGATCGTGGAAGGGGTCAACTCGGGAGATCCGAGTTGTTTCCAAACCGAAGCGGACATCACACAGGTGGATTCCCCCTCATCAATGATGCACCAGGAAATGTCAGCATTCCGGATTTTGACTGAGATTTGGAAAGCTACAGAAGCAGGAAGAGGAGGAGACTCCGACTGATAGGCATTGAAAACAATAAATTGGTCATCTGCTGGATCTACAGTGCCCAGGGCAGATAGTAGAGATTTTATTTGGGAGGGGCACCACTGGAGGAGTTCCATTGTTGAAATGGAAACAGAAGATTGGGCCAGCTCATCTACTATGCTAAACGAATGGGCAGCTCGGTTAGAAGCAGCATTTCAGTGTAATGGTCCCTTAGGAATCTTGGTATGAACCTCGACTTTGGGCTAAGGGATATGCAAGGGAACATAAGTTGTCGAAAGAGGCTCTATAGAACCTAAAGAAGGTAGCTCGGGGACAGATGGAGCACGAGGTTGGGGGTATGGACGGGACTGAGTGTGAAGGTTAAGGTCGGTGGTTATAGGTTGGTTAGATTTCATCATGAGGATTTGGTAATCAGAGGTACCAAATGTAGGAGGTTGAGTGGTTACCGGTCTGTGAGGTGGTTGGGTAGCCACGAAGCTTTGCTATGGGAAAGGATTGGTCATGCTCTGTTGTGCATACACCTACCACTGAGGGGGTGGTGGCTGCTATTGCGGGGGTTGAGAAGACAACGGAGGCGGGGGTGCTAATGCTGGAGGAGTTGGAGCACTATGCTGTGGATATGGATGATAATGAGGTTGGGTAATATTGTGGTAAACAGGGGGTTGTGCAGAAAGAGGAGGCATGCCGGATCTTGGATGCTTGCTACTGGGAGGGGGAGGAGTGCAGGAAGTGGTGCCCCCTCCCCCAGGAAAAACATAGCTCATGGGAGGTTGAGAGGATGGATTGGAGATAGCTCCAACGATACTGTCGGCAGCAGGAGGTGCCCCCGGTGCATGGGCATTACCAGGTCTAGGGAGATCAGTTAGAACAATATAAACATAACCTGTCTGAGTGTAGATCAGGTTATATTTTAATGCCATTTGGAGGGCAGCTTCTTTGGTTTGAGGAAAATGCGATGCGACATCTTTCCCGATAGGTGGCAAGAGAGATCTAAGGAACTAGTCCATGTAGACATGGTCTTCAAAGATAGAAGATTAACATAGGCTCTTTCTTCTCCGCCATTCCTGGACATGATCGGATAGGCGGGTCACAGAAGATTGACAGAAAGAATTCAAAAGTTCGATACCAGTGTCATAACGAAGGGGAAGCTGGAAGTAAGATAAAAATGCCTTGGCAAGAGTCGCAAAGGTGGTATAACAGGAAGTGGGCTGATCAACATACCACTTAGAAGCTCCGCCTGTAAGTGTGCGTTGGAACAATCTAAGATGGATGGAATCATCAATAATGTAATGGGATGAGCGCCACATGTGGAAAGATCAGATATGGTTGGAGGGATCTTCTCCAGCAAGGCCTTCAAACTTGAGAATGTTGGAGGGGAGCTTGGTTGGCATAGCAAGCCAACGAACATCATGGCGGATAGGATTATTGATCAACTAATTGAAATCGGGGAGACTGAGGCCTGCCATGAAGGGGAGCAAGGGAGAAATCGAGGTAGTTCTTGTGGCGGTTCCATTAGTAACAGTCCCAACATTAGGGTCGGGGTTGCCACTAGCGTTAGGCCCTGGACCAGACATGGTGAAGATAACAAGGGGAGAACCAGAAGTAGGGGGAGAAACCAAAGAATCAGAAGATGAGTGAGAGTGTGGACTCGGGGGAGGACTAACTCGATGACGACGGGAAGGAGCAAGTCGACCAACCAGAAACTGAGGGTGAAGGCTAAGAAGTCTCCGGGGTAAATTCCTTGGAGGCACAATGATGATGGGAAGAAGAAAAACCGACAAAGGTAGGGCAGTGCAAGATCAAGTGAGGTCAATGTCGAAACAAGGGCAGAGAGGTGCAGTGTCAATTGATTTTAGAGTCTTTGCTAGGTGGTGTTAACCAGGCTCTTCTTCACTTAGGGTCAGTGTGTGGCGTGCGTTAATTTTAATTGTTTAAACCCAGACGTTTTGAGAGTAAAAGAAAAAGTATGTTGCGTAACTGAAAAATAAATCTGCATTAAATAAGACTGAAAGAACAGAAAATTAACAGCTAACAATGCATCAATCTAACCCAAGAAGGCGGGTCTCTCAAAACTAGTCTATAAGAGGGAAAAATCTAATCAAAGCACACTAAAAATAGGCCAATAGATCTAAGTTCGGGAGGGACGGGGATCTAAACGAGAAATTTGCTGAAAAGAGGTGCAGATAACAGGAAAGAGGCAGAGGCAATGTTGTTGCTAGAAAGGATGGGATCAACTAAAGGTAGAAGGGACAAGGAGGTGGCCCTAAAAATGAACCCAAACAAAACTATATGAGGTGTTTTGAAAGCGAGAAGAGCTGATCTGTAGGGATCTGAAAAGGAGGTATTAGATCGAAAAGAAAAAAGGTTGAAACTCTGGAAATTCAGACTTTTGAAATAGAGAAAACTCTCCCACAAAAAGTGGAGGGTACTGAAGCCCTAGGGGGCTAGATTCCCACTTAGTTGAGTAAAATGGAGTAAGAATAGGTCTAAACGGGTGAAGACGGAGGTTAGAAAACCGTGACAGAGGTTCAGACAAAACCCAGAAAAATTTCAGAAAAATTCCAGAAAAAAGTCCAGGTCGCAGTTTTTGACCTGTTTTTCACTCAGGTCACAGTTTTTGGGCTTTTTTCTATGACCTAAAGCTCCAGGACATATTTTTTGGGCCAAAAAGTGTGACCTGCACTTCCGGCACTCTCGGCAGAAGATTTCAAAAAAAATTGTCGTCTCAGCGGCGGCTGATGTCTGTCACCTGCTCAATAGGGCCAGAAACACATGGAAGTTAAAAATTTTAATGTTTGAGGGTTTTAGAGGTGAAAGGCACCATAAAAATAGGAAAAACAGGAAATTGAAGAGAAACCCTAGGGTCTGAAACAACTAGATATGCAGGAATATATAAAACGCTAGCGGTCGCAAAAGAAAACCCGTGTGGAGTCGCCAATTGTTAGTATGATTCTTTCGTCATAAAATATCACTTTAGCTACGCATAACAAATATCCCTAACATCGATTATGGCTGCAAATATCTTTAAGTCTGCTGCACAAATCCAGATCTAAGCACAAAATACATTAAGTAGATAAAATATAATATGGCTCCATGCATCCGATAGACAAGACAAGAACAATGTGTTTAAAAGAATGTTTTATATTATATCAAAGAATGGGGCACCTGAGAGGAAAACAAGGAATGTGTTTTCCGGTTCTCCTCAATGGGATGGGTTCTTGGAAGTCCTCAGCATTTCAGATCTAAAATTCCTCTCCCTTATTGTGGTAGAAAACCCAAACAAACATAGAACTCAATGGGAGCTCACAAGGCAAAAAATGGAAAATGGTGACCAAGAGTAGATCTAGAGTGATCTAATACGAGTGAAGGTGACTAATGAATGGGAAAACCCTTCTATTTATAACAAAATATTGGGGTGTTCTAGAACTCGGTGCATGAATAAAATATTATTAATCACATTCTAGAATCACCCTTTAGGAATATTTTATTATATTTGTTGGAGGGAAAAGGGTTTTTGATTTGGGTCAATTCCTTTATTTATAAATAATAAATAAATAAATGATTTATTTATTATTTAAGGGAAATGAGGGGAATATAATTAAATAAATAATTTTTTATTTAATTATTTAAAAATGATTTAGTAAAATTTAACTAGGAATAGTATTTAAATAGTGATTTAAATAACTTATTCTTAGGAAATAATTAAATAAATAATGATTTATTTAATTGATTACCTTGTTTTGGGTTAAATATGACCAAGAAATGTAAACAAATGTTATTTTACATGGTGAAAGCAATTTTTACTTAGTATGGTTGGCGGAACACATGGTAATAACTAGGTTCATCTAATGATAATGGTTTAGATGACCAACGAAATGGTGTAACATACCACAATAATTTCAGCTAGAGATTCATCTCTTTATGCTGTCACATCATTCATAAATCCTACTACCAACTCATCTATAGATTAATTTGTCCCTAAACTACCTCTACAACCTAGAATATTATTTCCACCAATCACTTCATCCACTATATCCATTAGTTCACCTGTTGATTTCTTGAAAACATCATCCTCATTCCCCATCACTTCAAATACTTTCTTTAGTTCATCCACTATCAGTTCTAGCACAGCTCCAAGTAGTTCAACCTTACCTCCTAGTCAAGCTAAGCTTCAAGCTATGGCTGCTAGATATGCCCCCTTGTCCTACCACAACAACTTCATGATATGCCACAAGACTATCAAAACAAAATACAATTTTTTGATGGCACTACTCAATATTCTGCTCAATAACACATTACTAAGTTGTCAGATTTCTTTGAAATTCATGAAATTGATGATTTAGATGTTCAAATGAGATTGTTTGCTCAAACTTTAATGGGAGCAGTTAAGAAGTGGTTTAAAGATTTAGCTGATGGTAGTGTAACTGATTTGGCTATCTTTTTTACTTTGTTTTTAAATAAATGGGAAAATAAAAAGAACCCCCTCCAAATTTTGTCTGAATTTGATAATTTAAAAAGAGCTCTGTGCTTTGGTGGACCCAGGCTGCAAAAGGCAAATCAGGGTAACAACTAAACCACGCTCAGCCTTGTAGCTAGCCCTACAAGGACAGGAGAGGGCTCTCTCCGTAAAATATTATTCAAAGGAATACAATAAATGGACTGATATTAGGCTAGGTAAAATGATAGGGATAAAAGGTTTAAATAAAATGAATGAATGAATTCCAGCGATGTGTGGGATAAAAGGGATAGTTTGAAACTGGGAATTAAATCAAGACACAGGGTATGTCATGGGGCAATATAGGCAGGAAAATTAGCAATTAAAATTTAATGAGGATGGGATGGAAAGACTGGTGCGGAGCTGAAAAGGGCACAGCAAATGGATCCCTTTCAAACAGAAGAAAAATACAGAGTATGAATGATTTCTCAGGGCAGAGCATATAGAGATGGATTCTACCCTTCTATCTTGAAAGCATTCAAAAGGAAATGTTTATGGATGAATGGAATACATAACAATTCACATATGAAACAAAGGAGAAAACAAATGCTAACTCTCATACCACATGGATCCCACAAATCAGAGCTGCATCTCTTATTAATTCCTGTCAAACTGTACAATGTAGCACAGGGATCTTCTTCCACACTATTCCCCTACTTTCAGACTCAGACTATTCCTGCCACTTACAAATGATTTACAATTACATTAAATAGGCTGAAGTGTGGGAACATAGATCCACAAGAGAAGGGAGCTGTTTTAACAGCTGAAGAACTAAAATACAATCATAGTAAAGAAATACAACAATCTGCCCTTGAAAATAAGGGACATCATTGCATTTGACCACTTGGAGATTTTGTTGTTAGGCTGTATGAAAGAAAATAGGTAACACGATGAAACGGATCTCCTATTTTGTTGCTTCTTCGTAACATTCTTTGTCTTAAATAAGCTCTCGGCCTTTGGTGTGCTTTTCTTTCCCTTATTTCTTTATTCTCGACTTTTAATAAAATATCGTTGCAATAAAAATAAATTGAACTTATGCCTTTCGTGAAGGGAAAATGTATTTTAAATGGGAAAAGGGAAGGGAAAAAAGGCGGGACCCATGTTATAATCGCAATCGCAAAGTCATGGAGGTGGGACAGGATACCATTATAAATAGCGTGCCATCGCAATCGGCGATCGGGAATGGAGAATGTTATTTGAAACAAAACTTCCGATGCGATTAGGGTAAGGTCTGATGGGGAAATATACAATGGCGCAGAGGAATCCCTTTAGAATAAACGGAAAATGGTCTTTTCACTTTATACAAAAGGAATGAATGGTATTTATTAACAGGAGGAGGGCTAAAGTGGGACCGGGGTATCAGAGCAATTGGAATCGAGAGGTCGGAAAGGGAGTAACACATTACAAATATTGTGATGCGATGGGGAGAAAAGGCCTTTGTATAAATAAAACAAAGTTTAGATTTAACAAATGCAAAGGGTCACATTATGGATGGGCGAAGGATTGAAATGGTGGGACCAAGGGGTATGAATCACAATCGGAGATCGGAATCGGGAGAGGGGCGGAGTGATATATATGAAACCGCCAATGCGATTGGGGGAGGTCTTTTGTATAAATGAAATAAAACAACATTCGCTTTTAACAAAGGGAGAGACATTTTATAATATGCAGGCGGAAGTACTGTATTGCGGGGTCAATCGCAATCGCAATATCGGAAGGGAGGAGGCAAAACATATATTGGAAATGCCGATTGTGATGGTGCGATTTGGATGTGGGCTGTCCGATTGGAATGGGAAATCAACGGCTGAGGGATAATCGGGAGCCAACCAATCGACGGGAGTCAATCTGAGGGGGACGATCAGAGGCCCCGATCGCGATGGAGCGATTGAATACGAGCCGTCCAATCATCGATCGTATCAATGGTCGGGATCACATCGGGCAGGACCGATCGGAGGTTCTTATGAAATGTCGCGATCAATCGCGTCGGAACTTTTCGTGATTGGTCGATCGGAGGATCTTGCGATTGACTGGACGTTGCGATTTCGATCGGGAAATGACTTTAAGATAGCGGGGTTTATAATATAAGTTTCAATTTATATTATAATGTTTCAAAAGCATGGAGGGGAAGTGGTTGGGATCGGCGGAGCTCTACAGATAAACTTTGATATTGTTTATTCCATAGTATGGTTGGGAAGTGGTTATGCATAAATCGCATTTATATTTAAAAGCTTTATAATGCGATTTTATAATAGGAAAGGGGAAAAGGGATTATTTAAGGAATATTAAACGATAATACAAAGTTTAAAGGAATATTAAACTTTGATAATACAAAGTTTAAAGGGAAAAAATGGAAAATAGGGGTATGAGGATATAGGGACTTTACTTCACTTAAGCATAATTTCAATCCAAAAAGCCCGGTTTGAGAGTAGTGTAGTATACCGTTGGAAAGCTCTTTCCAGGATCCTTCTGATGGATCTTCTTGGAGGATGATTTGGTGCTGAACATGCTGCGGAAAACTCTTATGAAGGCAGGGACATCGCTTTGTGGAGATAACAGCTTCTGAATTGTGACTTATTACACATGATGATATAGAACTACATAATGAATGATAATAAAGGAAAAATATCACGTTTTCACCTCAAAACATAGTTTTGAGGTGAAAAATTACATCAAGCTGAATAAAATGTCTCTTTGATCTTCCAGGTGCTGTGACTTTGTATTTATTGACTTCCTCATGACTTTGCTGATATTATTGACATTTGACTCATTAATTTGACCATGGTGAGACCCATCCTATGACCTACTGATATGATTTTAAGAATAAAAGTGACTAATGACTAAAGACCATAGAAAGTAAAATCAGCAAGTACCTCATGAGGGAAACCTGATAAAAATTACTACCATCAATGAATCCATGACCTAACAGAATGGTGAAATTTATTTGGTATGAGACACCTAATATGCGAATGCAAAAGAGAAGTTTTGATCACTGATGGAAATATAACTAGACTGCCACTAACATTGGCTCCAATGGGGATGGTAGCTCCTTGGAGGTGCCAAGAACACCATAGACCAAGTAGCCTTATCCATTGGGCATGGAGTCGAAAATACTGAAACAAGATACAACGCATACTGACTCTGAATGAAGGCTAAGACTGAAAAACCATAATAAAACCAAACTGACTTAAGACATGACTAAAACACAATTGACAAACTAGAAAGATTCTCATAATTGAGCTTATTCATCAAAACCTACTCTAATTATTGCATTCACCACCTGATCAAGTGAAATGGAACAACCAATGCAACCATGTAAGAATCTTGGTTGTTATTTGAATTCTCCCCAACTGCTTTCTAATGAGCAAGTAGAGAGAAGAGCTAAAAGGCAACTCCCATGGAAGCTTAGAATTAGGTTGAATTTTGATAAATTTGCAAAGTCTGAGTTGACCGGATGACCTCAAGAATACTGCAAAAGGATCTTCATAAGAATAGATATTGATTTCCCTTAATACATCACTGCTCTGGTCCAGGTAATCTTCATACCTTGATCTTAGACTTTTCCTAACCTTTGAGCTGTCTCTTTCTGATGACTGCAGCAGGCTATCAAAAGGATCCTGAACTTTGTGAATAACCAATCCCTCTTGATGATTAGGAACAAAACAAAAATCTTCTTCATTAGTCTCCTTATATGACTGCAAATCTTGATATGGGCTTTGTAATGAAACATATGATGAACAAGACAATGAAGTCAACTTTCGAATAAAATTATTGTCAACATTTTTTTTTGGCACATGGTTAGCCAATGGAGAAGGAATTTTACAGCAAACATCATCCAACACATGAGAAATAGGATCATAGAAAACTTGAAAAGACTGTTGCGACGTATCTGGATGAAACTCTACAGACTACTCAACTTTTCTTTTAGAGATATTACGAAAATTCTTCTTTATAAACTGAAATGCTTCGAAACATAAGGGTACAGAATCCTCTTGCATCATTAGATCATATGTTTCAGCTTCCAAGCCTTCATCTATAATCTGACCTTCAATTTCTTTTGGTGGCTGCAAATCTGGAGCTGGGGAGGGTTTTATATCGCAGATGATTTCATCAGTCGTTTTAGGGGAAGATTTCTCATAAACAACTTGCTCAAGAATTTCACTATCTGTCTCAACCTCAACATTAAAACTAAGAGATTGTTGATTTCTAATTGCATGAAAGTTATCTTTGATGAACTGAATTGAAGCAAAACAAAGAGGCAAAGATCTTTCACTTACTTCCCAATTTTCCAGACTTTCCTCATCACTTTCCTAGATGATATGCATCGGATGATTACTATTTTCAAGCTGTTGAAACGGAACTTCATCCCACAAATCAGCGGTTGATTGTGCTGCAAGACTAGCTTGTGTTTGGAAAAAATCATCATCATCGTATTGATCAAATTTTGGCAAATCATCAACATAAAACATATCATCAAGCATACAAGTCATATCAAGAGATTTCTCATCTCCGAGATGTTCTATAACACAGTCATTGTTAGATGGATAATAACTGGAATAAGAAAGAAAATGTTTTGGATCAGCCACTTTTTCTTGAACATCCATTTCATTCCTGCAGTGATTTTCCACACCATATTTTCCACTGCATTTACCAAAAGGTCAAGCTTTACCTCTGAAGGTGTCAGGTGCTTTGCAACATTCTTCTTTTCTTCTTCCTTTAGCTTTGATCTTCTGATCAACAAATTAGCTTCTACATCTACTGCACTGTTCTGTATCTCTTCAAGTGTTGCTAAGTTCCTTTCTCTCAGCTGAAACTCCACTTCTGGATCAAAAGCACCCAGGTAATGTAAGAGAGCCGAGCCAGGAGGGGGTCTTATATTGATAGGTATCGAATAATAGAATCGATTGAATCTGGCGAAAAACTGTTGTACTGTCTCCCCTAACTGTCTTTTCAGTTGGGCATACTTGTCTAAAATAAGGAAAGGATTTTTTCTGACCACCCATCTGTCGAGGCAGACTTTTACGAAATGCTGGAATTCTGAGATGCTCGCATCAGGCAGGGTTTTGAACCAACTCTTGACTTTGCCTTGCAAAGAAAGAGCAAAAATCCTAATACTAACATCTTCTTCATCAACCTCAAAAAGGTCTAGGAAAGTCTCAAAATTCTGCACATGTTGCTCAGCGTTGACATTGTTACATTCACCATCAAATCTCGGAAAATATAGGTAATAATTTGCAGGGAAAGCATGGAGTACAGATGGTAAAACAAGAGGTTTATACCTATCCGGGACTATAGAAGGTCTAGGAGTATATACAGGAGCTACGGGATCAGTTTTGGTTTCTTTAGGCTGATCATTTCGAAGATGGTCATCATAATATTTGGGAAAAGTAAGGAGGCCAGGATCAAAGGAGAACTCAGTATTTACACTTTTTGAACAGGTTGGGTGAAGATTTTGGTCACCTTTATCATACAACAAATTCTGAAAAACTTTCAGGATAGCTTCAAGAAAATCAAAGAAGTAATTTACCAGAAAGCAGATTAGATCCTGAATACCATTCCACTTTGAATACCTGAACTTTGTGTAAGGTCCTTCCATTTTCCCGTGGAAAGAGTCAGTCCTCCAGTGGAGTCTTTACATTGAGTTGGAGTCACCAGGTGAAAGATTCAGCCTTTATATGCATCTGATTGTTTGTTCACCATCATCAATCAGATATGATACTTTTTCATTCTTTACCGGGGATTTAGATATGATCTTTGTATTCCCCAGTGGAGTCGCCAGAGATGTTAGCACCTGAATTGGACCCCAGGCTGCAAAATGCAAATTAGGGTAACAACTAAACCACGCTCATCCTTGTAGCTAGCCCTACAAGGACAGGAGAGGGCTCTCTCCGTAAAAGGAATATTCAATAAAGTGCAATACAAATCTGATATTAGGCTAGGTAAAATGATAGGGATAAAAGGTTTTAATAAAATGAGTGAATGAATGAATTTTAGGGATGTGTGGGATATAAAGGGACAGTTGAAACCAGGAATTAAATCAGGACACAGGATATTTCATGGGGCAAGATAGGCAGGAAAATTAACAATTAAAATTTAATGAGGATGGGATGGAAAGACTGGTGTGGAGCTGAAAAGGGCACAATAAATGGATCCTTTTCAAACAGAAGAAAAAACACAGAGCATGAATGATTTCCCAAGGCAGAGCATATAAAATGGATTCTACCTTTCTATCTTGAAAGCATTCAAAAGGAAATGTTTATGGATGGATGGAACACATAACAATTCACATATGAAACAAAGGAGAAAACAAATGCTAACTCTCATACCACATGGATCCCACAAATCAGAGCTGCATCTCTTATTAATTCCTGTCAAACTGTACAATGTAGCGCAGAGATGTTCTTCCACACTATTCCCCTGTTACTCAGACTCAGACTGCTTTACAAATGATTTAAAATTACATTAAATAGGCTGAAATGTGGGAACATAGATTCATAGAAAAAGGAGTTGTTCTAACAGCTGAAGAACTGAAATACAATCATAGTAAAGAAATACAACAATCTGCCCCTGAAAATAAGGGACATCATTGCATTTGACCACTTGCAGATCTTGTTGTTAGGCTGTATGAAAGAAAATAGGTAATCCGATGAACAGATTTCCTATTTTTGCTACTGTTGTAATGATCTTTGTTTTAAATAAGCTCTCGGCCCTTTGACTGTTCACTTTCCATTTGTTTTTTGAATAAAACCAACTTTTTTAATAAACATTCCTTTGAAATGAAACTTTGCCTTTAGCGAAGGGAAAATTTATTTTAAATGGGAAAAGGCAAGGGAAATGGGTGGTACCCGCATATAAATCGCAATCGCAAAGTCGTGGAGGTGGGACAGGATACCATTATAAATAGCATGCCATCGCAATCAGCGATCGGGAATGGAGAATGTTATTTGAAACAAAACTTCCGATGCGATTAGGGTAAGGTCCAATGGGGCAATATACAATGGCGCAGAGGAATCCCTTTAGAAAAAATGGAAAATGATCTTTTCACTTTATACAAAATGAATTAATGGTATTTATTAACAGGCGGAGGGCTAAAGTGGGACCAAGGTATCGGAGCAATCGGAATCGGGAGGTCGGAAAGGGAGTAACACATTACAAATATTGCGATGCGATGGGGAGAAAAGGCCTTTGTATAAATAAAACAAAGTTTAGATTTAACAAAGACAAAGGGTCACATTATGGATGGGTGAAGGATTGAAATGGTGGGACCAAAGGGTACGAATCGCAATCGGAGATCAGAAACGGGAGAGGGGCGGAGTGATATATATGAAACTGCCGATGCGATTGGGGGAGGTCTTTCGTATAAATGAAATATAACCAAAGTTTTGGATTAACAAAGGGCTAGGCCTTTTATTTATGAATGGGAAGAAGTATTATGGTGGGCCCAAGGGGTTAATCAAAATCTCAATATAGGAAGGGAGGAGGCGAAACATATATTGGAAATGTTGATTGCGATGATGCGATTGGATGTGGGTTGTCCGATTGGAATGGGAGATCAACAGATGAGGGATAATTGGGAGCGAGCCAATCGGCGGGAGTCAATCAGAGGGGGATGATCGGAGGCCCAGATCACGATGGAGTGATTGAATACGAGCCGTCCAATCATCGATCGTATCAATGGTCGGGATCACATCGGGCAGGACCGATCGGAGGTTCTTATGAAATGTCGCGATCAATCGCGTCGGAACTTTTCGTGATTGGTCGATCGGAGGATCTTGCGATTGACTGGACGTTGCGATTTCGATCGGGAAATGACTTTAAGATAGCGGGGTTTATAATATAAGTTTCAATTTATATTATAATGTTTCAAAAGCATGGAGGGGAAGTGGTTGGGATCGGCGGAGCTCTACAATAAACTTTGATATTGTTTATTATATAGTATGGTTGGGGAAGTGGTTATGCATAAATCGCATTTATATTTAAAAGCTTTATAATGCGATTTTATAATAGGAAAGGGGAAAAGGGATTATTTAAAGGAATATTAAACTTTGATAATACAAAGTTTAAAGGAATATTAAACTTTGATAATACAAAGTTTAAAGGGAAAAATGGAAAATAGGGGGTATATGAGGATATAGGGACTTTTACTTCACTTAAGCATAAATTTCAATCCAAAAGCCGGTTTTGAGAGTGTAGTATACCGTTGGAAAGCTCTTTCCAGGATCCTTCTGATGGATCTTCTTGGAGGATGATTTGGTGCTGAACATGCTGCGGAAAACTCTTATGAAGGCAGGGACATCGCTTTGTGGAGATAACAGCTTCTGAATTGTGACTTATTACACATGATGATATAGAACTACATAATGAATGATAATAAAGGAAAAATATCACGTTTTCACCTCAAAACATAGTTTTGAGGTGAAAAATTACATCAAGCTGAATAAAATGTCTCTTTGATCTTCCAGGTGCTGTGACTTTGTATTTATTGACTTCCTCATGACTTTGCTGATATTATTGACATTTGACTCATTAATTTGACCATGGTGAGACAAGAAACTAATGAGACCCAATCTTGACCTCTTTTGATATGATTTTAAGAATAAAGTGACTAATGATAAATACCATAGAAAGGAAAATCGTAGTACCTCACTGGCTTGATAAAAATTACTACCATCAATGAATCCATGACCTAACGGAATGGTGAAATTTATTTGGTATGAGACACCTAATATGCAAATTAAAAAGAGCAGTTTTGATCACTGATGGCAGTATGACTAGACTGACACTAACAAGCTCCAAATGAGTCAGTTCAAGATTACTGCACTAGGTATAATAGTGTCTATAATTCTATCCCTACAAATCTGAAACCTACTCCTTATTCTGTTCTGCTCAAATTACCTAATGGATTTGACACAAGCATGGCTTACCAATTAATGGAAAGAGATGTAGATACATTGGAAAAAATGCAAACTGATGCAGTAAGTGTAGAAGTGAACATCCTAGCTAGAAAAGCTAGACTTAGAAATGAAAGAAGAGTTACTATCAAAGAAGAAAATGCAAATTCAGACACAAAAAATGGATGTTATAGATAAAAATTTAGAAAGAGTGATTGATATATTAGATAATATGGAGAGAAGACCTCAGTGGGATAACCAACAGCAGATTAGAAATCCCAACTTTAGAAAAAAATATAAATTCTGGAAAAGGAAAAGAAACACCCCTAGACCAAACCATTAGGCCACCATTCCAAGAGAACTATGCTGAAAGTTCTCAGAATAAATATGATGATGAGGAGGATACTATTAACCTAATGGGAATAGATGACAACAATACTATTTTCCTAACTCAAGAAGATCAGGAATTGATTGAACTTCAACAACTTAAATTAGATTCTAGTGAATCCTTTGATTACAAGCAAGGTTATGACCATGCAATAAATGAAATACATAGCCAGTATAACCTTAGAAAAAAGAAAAATAATGAATCTTCAACTAAGAAACCTTCCCAAAATAAAAATCATAAAACAGTAGAAGCCCCTAAAACAAAATTTCTACGAATTCTCCCAAGGGAAAATAAGCAAAACTCAAATTCCTCCCAAAACATTCCTAGTCCAAAGAAAGCTTCAGGCCCTAAAATTGTTGACATTATTGATGAAGTAGCTCAAATTTCAAAATATCCTCAAAAATCTAATGCTACTAAAGCTTCTAACTCTGTAAAAACAAAAAATTTAGATCCCAAAAAGCTTTCCGCTGATCCTAAAACAGTAAACCCTCAAACTGTTTCTTCAAAAGCATCTGCTGAAAATTATAAGACAGAAAGAACATCTACTGCTTCACAAACAATCCCTGAAAAGAAATTTAGAAGTAGTAAAACACAGGAAACACAAACAGAGAATCTTAAAACAATTGAAAATGAAAAAATAGCTATAGAAAAGCAAGATAAACCAACACAAACTACAGTTACCAAAGAAGGACTGATTCAAACCAGTAAAGCTCAACCTGCATTCAAAATACAATCATAAATTGAAAAATTGAAAATACCAATTCCTTTGACTAAATTGATAAAGAATGACTTGTACAAATCAACCATAATTGAAACATTACATATGAATGATGGAGAAGACTCCATAAATCTAAATGATGATCAGCCAGAGTTGATTTTTGGCCCAGATGTAAATGGAAAACATGCAGATGGTGCAGTTCCTCCATTCTATATCAGTTTAATCATTCATTATCAAATTCTACATAACACAATGCTAGATTCAGGAGCTTCCCATAACTTAATGCCAAAATCCATCATGGAAACTCTGAATCTAGAAATTACAAGGTCATACAAAGATTTGTTTTCTTTTGATTCCAGTAAGGTTAAATGCTTAGGTTTGATTAAGGATTTGTGTGTAACACTATTTCAATACCCTGGAAAGAGTATATTAATGGACATTGTAGTATCTTATATCCCACCAAAATATGGTATGCTTCTTTATCGCTCACGGGGAGCAAAGTTGCAGGAATCTCTACAGCTAGACATGTTTTATGCTACTATCTCGGTGTTTGGCTAGCATAAAAAGTTATATAGGGAAACATTAATGAAATACATGATCATTAGTGCTAAAAGATATATAAATTACCCCATTTACTCTACACCAACTGACCTTGATTCTTTCATCATTTGTAACTCTATAAAAAATGAAAATCTAGACTAATCTGGTAGATAAAAAGAGAGAACCTAACAATGATAACATTTTTCATGAATCTCAATGGAATTTAGACTTTGATGGTTCAATGAATAAGTTAGGAGCAAGATCAGGAGTCTGGATAACAAATATGGAAAAAAAACATTCCGAAGGTCATGCTTTCAGGCTAAATTTCAAATGTACAAACAATATGGCTGAGTATGAAACCCTTATCCTAGGACTCCAAATCATTATAAACTCAGGAGGAAAAAGAATTTTAATCATGGGAGATTCAGATTTGATCATTAAATAAGTAAATGGAGTTTATTCTATTTACAATCCTAGACTAAGCAGATATAGAGACACTGTCATAGATTTAACTGATGATTTATTGGAATGTAAGTTTGTTGTTATACCTAGAAAACAAAATATACAAGCTCATTGTCTTGCAAATTTTGCTAGTACATGCAATTTTCCATTCCAACCTAATCATAAATATACTGTTGAAGTCAAAAATAGGTCAATAATCCCAGATAATCTTAAATATTGGAAAAAAATTTCTCAGGATGAACAAATTTACAAATTTATGGACAATGAAGAAGAATTTCATAATTGTATTATAGATACAAATTGTACATTAAATCATGATTTGGATTGTGAAGTAGATTTAAAGGAATTAGATGTAAATAAAATAAAATTTGATAAACCCACTAAATTTAGTCAATCTGACATAGATATCTTAGCAAAAGTAGAGATTGAAGAAATTATTGAAGGTGAATCAGATATAGTGAATCTCAAGGACAATTTTTTACCTAAAGGTTTAACTCCCTTAGAGAATCTTTTTGACTCTAATGATGTAGCTAGAAAACCAAAAATGGAGCCAGTAATATTTGACATAGAAGAATGTAACATTGGTACAGAGTCAAAACCAAAGATAATCAAATTGTCCAAAATTTTACCTCAACAAGAAAAGGATAAATATATTGAACTTTTAAAGGAATATCAAGATGTGTTTTCTTGGAGTTATGAAGATTTAAAATCTTATGATACAAACATAATCCAACACAAAATTCCAATAAAAGAAGATCAAAAGCCATTCAAACAAAATTTGAGAAGGATTAACCCTGTGCTATTACCTTTGATTGAAAAAGAAGTTGACGGAATGTATGATTCCCAGATCATTGCACCAATCAAATATTTTGATTGGGTTTCAAACCTAGTTCCTACAAGAAAGAAAACATGAGAAATTAGATTGTGTGTGGACTTTAGAAATCTTAACAAATTATATTTAAAGGATAATTACCCTTTACCCAAAATGGACCACATATTACAAAGGGTGGTAGGTTCTTCAAGGATTTCTTTGTTAGATGGTTTTTCAGGATACAACCAGATCCTAGTTCAAGAAGAAGACCAAGCTAAAACAACATTTACCACTCCTTGGGGCACTTTTATGTATTTAAAAATGCCCTTTGGCCTAATGAATGCAGGAGCAACCTTTCAAAGGGCTATGGACATAGCCTTTGCAAAGGAAATACATGAGTTCTTAGTTATTTACTTAGATGACATTACTGTGTTTTCCAAAACAGATAATGAACACTTAGATCATTTGAGACAAGTTTTCATTAAGTTTAGGAAATATGGCATCTCTTTAAATCCTAATAAAATTCTTTTTGGATTAGAAGAAGGTAAGTTACTTGGACATATAATCTCAAAAGAAGGAATTAGGATATATCCTGCTAGGATAAAGAAATTCTGAACATCAACCCACCAAGAAACATCAAAGAATTACAAGCTTTTTTAGGTAAGATAAATTTTTTAAGAATATTCATATCTAATTTAGCTGAGATAATTAGAGAGTTGAATAACATGCTCAAGAAAGATTCAGTTCTTATATGTATTTCTGAGGCTAAACAATTATTTGACTCTATCAAACAAGCCTTAACTAAAACTCCAGTCCTAATAAGTCCTGATTTGAAGAAAGATTTCATGATTTTTTCATTTGCTTCAGAACACACCATTGTTGCAGTTTTATTGCAGAAAAATGATCAAGTTGAACAACCAATATCTTTTTTCAGTAAAGCCCTTAGATATCCCCCTTTTAAGTACAACATTATGGAAAAACAAGCCCTTGCCTTAGTTAAGGCCATTACAGACTTCATAGTTTATATTCTCTACTCACACATTATTGCCTATGTCCCAAATTCTGTAGTTAAAGACATTCTTACTCAGGATGGTCCTGATGGAAGAAGAGGTAAGTGAATTGCCACTATCTTGGAATATGACATAGAGATAAAACCCACCAAGCTCATTAAAGGTCAAGGATTAGCCATACTTATGGATGAATCCAATTGTAATTCCCTAGATATAAATTTTATTGCTCAAGTTGATAATCAGGAAGAGATGGAGACTCCATTGATCAGTGAAGCCTTTTCACACTCACCTTGGTATACATATATCATACTTGTACTCAAAAACCTACAAGCTCCTCCTAGATTATCAAGAACCAAAGCTAGATTTTTAAAACTTAAAGCAGTAAGATTTTGTATCTTAGATAATGTACTTTTTTGGATAGATCATAGTGGGATTTTACTAAATTGTTTACTAAAGGTGTTGGGAAAAATACTGAGAGGGGGGGGGTGAATCAGTATTTAGGGCATATTCAAAACTTTTACTTTTTCTTGCTTCTAAAACCCATACGCTACTTTCCTGAAAAAAACTTGCGTATATACGCGAATACCCTTTATGAAACTCGCGTATACACAGATATCTAATTGTGTCATTAGTTCTTCACTTAAATCATTCCATCATTCGTTCATGTGGGATGTTTAATAAACGATCTGGCTATATGTAGTAAAACAGGTAAAACCATCACACAAAGCATCACACATGAACACCAGGATTTTTAGGTGGGGAAAGCCAAGTCGAGGAGAAAACCACCATTACCAGTTCGGCCTTCAATATTTTATTACGGAGAAAACATCTTACAACATATGTCTTTGGTCTGAGACTCTACCGGCCTGTGAGCACCCATGCTGGATTTACCAGCCTCTTCTGGAAGGGAGCTCCAACCCCCCTGACTCGTTTACCAGCCTCTCCTGGAAGGGAGCTACGACCCCCTGCTCTCGTTTACCAGCCTCTCCTGGAAGGGAGCTACAACCCCCTGACTGAAGGCTACAACCCTCAGCACCTCTATGGACCATGTTTCATCAATTTTCACACTGGATCCAAAGCTTCTACTAGGACACCACTTGCAGGCCACGTTTCATCATATTTTCAGACTGGACCCATTCCATACTTTTAAGCTCAAACATACATCACCAACAGATACTTACCAATTCAGACAACACAGATCAGATAGCAGTAATACAGCAGAACAGATCAGATGTTCCATACCCCATGCTTCAGCAAACCCTAGTTTGCATATGCTCTTTTACTTCACTGATGTCGCGTATATACGCGCTTCCATCCACACAAACCAGCATATACCTCTGTACATATTTCATTGCGCATACGCGCTTTCTCTTCAGCGAAGCCGCGTATATACGTGCTTCCTCTGCGGTGAAGTAGCGTATAGATTTTCAACCATTATAGAGCAGCATACTTCTTCAAATCAGATATTCAGTTCAGATTTACCCTTTTACTTCAGACAGATGTTCGCCTCATTTCAGATCTAAGCCATCCATAAGCAGATCTAGTAGATACAAGTACATTTCAGATCTAGATCCCCTTCTTCATCATTGGTGCATCATACATTCAGATTTATCATTCAAGTGTAACCCTTTCCATTCAGATATACTTCACAGAGAAGTATTCATTCAAGGTCAGACATCTTGCACACACCCTCACACATATGATTTGCATAATGAATTTCTTCTCTTTATATAGGTTTACCCTTTCTCAATACCATGAGCCCCTTTTTCAATACCATGAGCGAAAACAATACCATGAGCCCAAAACCACATTACATCCGATGGTATTCTTGGACGGGGTCATTTAGGCGAAACATTACCCAATACAATGGGTCAATACCATGGTGGTTACCCTTGGTTTTGCACTTTAAGAGCACTTTTGCCCATATGCGACTTGGAACGTTCTTTTCCGCGTGCATACGCGACTTCCCCTAGGCCAATCCGCGTATTCCTAGAGACATACTCTTTTTCATCATAGAACAAGCACATGCTGAAATCCTTTCTTCATTGCCTTCTGTACACACAAGTCCATCAAGTCAAGAATAACGTTATCAGGTGGATTTCCATCAAGGACAACACATGTCAACAGTCGCATGTCTTCATCTTCATTCAGTGGGTTGCCATCAAGGACAAAACTCTGCATCATATTGCCAACAAAAGGAAGAAGCTGACAATATACTTGAATAATTTCATGCAGGTGACTATGGAGGACATTTATACTGGAAATCTACTACTGACAAGATCCTGAGAGCTGGTTTTTACTGGCCTACCTTGTTTTTTGATGTCAAAAAATATGTTACTTCATGTCATAAGTGCCACATTTTTTAGGGTAAGAAGAAATTATTACCTCTCCCTTTAAATCCTATTTCAACTGAAGTGCCATTTCAACAACGGGGTTTAGACTTCATTGGTGAAATTCACCCTCCCTATTTAGGCCAACATAAGTGGATTTTGACAGCCACTAATTATTTTACCAAATTGATTGAAGCCATACCCTCCAGACAATCCACTGATACTGTCATTATTTCCTTTCTAGAAAACAACATCCTTTCAAGATTTGGGTGCCCTCAAAAGATAATAATTGACAATGCAGTAGCATTCAAATCCAAGAAAATGTTTGACTTTTGCCACAAATACCATATTACCCTAGGCCACTCCACTGCATATTACCCCCAAAGTAATGGCCTAGCTGAATCCTCAAACAAAATTCTAGTAAATATCATCAAAAATTTACTTGAAGACAATAAAATGACTTGGCATAAGAAGTTATTCAATGCCTTATGGGCATATAGAATTACAACTAAGAAATCCATTGGTACTTCACCTTACCAACTATTTTATGGAATGGATGTTCTTTTCCTTCCTCCCTAGGTGTACCAGTGATGAAAATTATCCAGGAATTATAGGTTGAAACTAATGACATAAAAAGAAGGATAAATCAAACTATTCACTTGCAACAAACAAGGGAAGAAGTTTATATCAAATCTCAAGTCATTCAGGATAAGATCAAGAAAATATATGATAAAAATACTAAAGAGGATGATTTTTACATAGGAGATAAAGTCTTAAAATGGGATTCCATAAGAGAAGACAAAGGAAAACATGGAAAATTTTATTTTCTATGGAAAGGGCCTTATGTAATTTATGGATATAGAGGTAATAATGCTTTCTTTCTCAAATAATTGGATGGAATAGAGCTGCAAGAAGGACCAGTTAATGGCAGAATGCTGAAGCACTACTACTCACCTGAGTTAACCAATAGTTAGTTTTTATTCACTTTCATCATTGTACATATACATTGCAAAGTTTAGATTGGATTGGATGTTTCCTTAGCAAAGTTGAAGCCCGAAGAGAAGGCCCTAAGCTTTGAAAAGTGAATATCATAAATATGAATAATTTGCATATATCAGAAGACATTTACAAGATCATTACAATGAAATTTCAAAGGCTACTAAGTCTTAGAGTTCTTGATATTTCACTAGGCAATGTCATCCCCATGTGGAACCACTGTTAGGGTCCTATAATAATAGGGTTTATAAAATTTTGAATTGAATTTGATAATTCTTGTAAATATGTACATACCTTGCTTTCTGCAAGTTGTTTTCCCATATTTTGAAGAAATGAAAAATAATAAAAAATCAAAAAGAGTGTAAAAAGTCCTAAAAGAAAGATCAAAGGACTTAGAAAAATATATACCAGAAAAGAAAAGAAATAAAACCTGAAAGTGAGCAAGTCAAAATGCCACTACTTTTACTATTACTGTAAAAATAATGATTATGTGCAAAGTGTCAATAAATGCCATAATCCATGATCATTTAAACAATTTAATCTTAACTTTTCATATTTCAATTTCATGTTTTAGATAGAGAATGAAGATTTGTCAAAACTGTTTAAACTTGACAAATCAGTAGATAGGTAGAATAATGAGGAGCTCAACAGTTTAATCTGAGCCCTCGAATGAAATAAAGTAGATTTAGATTAGTTTTATGCTTTGAAAGAAAATGTTTTAAGGTTGTAAGCCTAAATGCACCTCCAAAATGAAGAAAAAATGTTAGAAATGGAAATTGGGTAGGTAGAAAGCAGTGGATAAATAATGTAAATAATGCATCATCGGGAAAAATCACTAATTTCCCCTCCCCCATGAGTGTTCAGTACTCTAAGCTATCAGTCAAATAGGCTCATAGCATTTCTCTAACTTTTGTTGGGACCGGACCCAAGGCTCTATGACTGGTTAGTTGAAAATATTGAGTTCTTATGTTAAATCCTCATTTATCATCATTTACCCTTCATTCATGTACTAAAACCCCTTTTTCTTAAGTAAAAACACACTCTTACTTAGTAAAATTGTAATCCCCATATAATTAACTCTATACCTTCATAAGCATTCATAAAAACCCACAAAGTCATATTTATCCTAAGTATTTTTCAAAGAAAAATGAAAATGAGAAAATGCTTGATTATTTTATATTTGGAGATAATGTGTACTTTGTTTTACATTTCACTCCCCTCTCATATTAGCTTTTAACATATTTTATTAAATCCTTAAAAAATATCCTTTTCCTATATTATTAATTCCATTTTATCGAATAAACCCCAAAAACCCACTATTTTAAACTTTTGACCAAGGTATATTATCCCATGTGCTTAAATAAAATCCCAAAATAAAAATCCCTTTGGTCTAAAAGATTATCCATATACAAATATCCCGCCCTATAGTTTTTTAACTATTCAAAAAAGTTAAAAACTATGTAATATAACGTATCATTATGCACATTTGATAAACATTTTTAATAAAATGTCGCAATATAAACCCCACCCACTTATGTTTTATTAAAAGCATTTAAACAAATGTTTTAATAAAAACATTAACTCCGCCATATGTATATATCATGACTAAAGCCCACCACCTTGTATATAAATTAAAACATTATCATGATGTTTTAAGCCATAATTAATCCCGCTGGTACATGTAAATAAAACATTGCGCATATAATTTAAACCTATACTTATCTATGTTTAATGAAGGTTTAAAAACATATCAAACCATTTTGGTGCATTTTATTAAACCTGGTCCCAAATTTCCACTCCCTACACAGCTCTCAAACCGATCTCCACTGTTCGCTTCAAAGTTGTTAATCCGACAGTTTAGAAGCGATATCGCGTGAATAATATGAGCAACCGCTCCAACACAATATCCACCGGAAATAAGTTGTTTTGCATTGACCCCTCCCCTCCATGTGGCCCTTTATAGTTGGATCGTGTGGGTTTTATGAAAAAATGCTTACCACTCAAAATCTATGCGATTACCACTGGTTTTTATTTATTCAAAAATCCAAAACCACTTCCCGCCTTATGCAACCTGCATTTATTGTTAAAATATTAATACAATCAAAATGTTCATTAAACCTTTGTATATGCGTTCGGTGTTAATTCCCTACCTTTCATGTTTAAACTAGTCTTCTACTCTCCCCGACTCTGTAAAGCTGAAAAGAGCCCCCGATAGCCACTTTCTGCCATTTTTACACCTGGAATCTCTTAAATTCACTAAAGAAACTTGAAATAATTTCCGAGGAGCCACACTTGCTCCATATCAACCACTGAAGATTCAATTCGACCAGAAGATTGCAGTATACCCTGTTTAAACCTATACCTGCGTCAAAAACAAGTATTTTTCTAAGAATTTAACCTACAAATCAAATTAAAAAACCTGTTAAAAGAAAAAGAATTAGTTAAAAATCAAGAAATTGATTAATTTTAATTGCCCAAAATCCCCAAAAATAGGAAAAACCCTGACAAAATTTTCCCACGAACCCTAGAATCCGTTGTGCACTATTTTCAAAGAAAATTATCATTTTTCACAGTTTTAGGGTTAAATTCAAAGCTCTAAAAGCCAGAAATCCTCTGCAGGTGCCGTGTATCTTTTGAAAAACCATTTTTTATCAAAATTTAAGCCCAATTTGTAGTCAAGAGACTCAGAAAACCTTTTTTTTTCTGTGTTTGACCATTTTTTAGCCTTAAAACCTCATTTGAGAGACCCAATTGACCATAAAAGCCAGAGAAGCATTCTATCTTGTTGAATTTGCCTAATCCAACCTCTGTCATAGCAAAATTGCATTTGCAAATAGTTTAAACTTGCAGAAGCCTACAAAAATGCCTAAAAAACAGAGTGGAAACAAATCTGAAGGCTCCAAAACTCCTAAAGCTACTCCTGACATGACTCCAAATACTACCATTATAGTCAACCCATTGCAGCCCCCAGTTGTTGATATTGAGAATATTCCTTTAGCATACATTCACTACAAAATAGTTGATCCTATAGTTGAGTTCAATTTTTTAGATATACACAACTGGTGTTTTGAAAAATCCCTAGATGAGCAAGAAGATGTTCACATTTGGGAATCCAATTTGCCCAAATATGTAGTCCCCCTGACTCACCCCTGTCAAGAAATTATCAGACTATGTCACCAGTACTACATCCTTGAACAGAGAGCTATTGTCAATGCAAACAAAGAGGTCCTATTTACCATTACAGCAGAGTCTATAAACCAGATGTTGCAGCTTCAACCAGACCCTCAAGCAGTACCATTATCCATTGAAACCCTCACTAAGTTATACATTAACTTAGACTTTCCTAGAAGGTTTATGATCTTCCAAACTTTCATGCCTCTACATGTTGAAATTCCAAAATTAAACCCTCCATATTCCACTGCCAAGTTCCCTGAAGGATCAAGGCATATTATCTCTGTGCTTTACTTTATACTAGGGTATTTCACCAATGAACATACTGATGAGTCAATATTGGGATTTTTGTCTACATTTTCTCCAAGACAGTCACCTTCAGTTATATTTGACTATGTTGGTTTTATATCTGATAGCATTCACTATCAATTGTCTAATTTGCAGCTGGAAGGGGTATTCAGATATACCTCCTATATTCTCCACTTTTTTCTATTTTTTCAATCAAAGAACTTTCCTATTTCACTTTAGAAATTGGATATAGAAGGAAAACCTCTATCATTTGTCTTCTGGACATCTATACTTAGAAAAGAAGGGACAAAATTCAGTTATTCAGAGTTTGCTAAGTTGTTTGTGCATCCATTGACCACCATCTTGACAAAAGAAGAACAACCTAGAATCACCAAGGAAATGAAAATAATATTGCAGATATTAGAGCAAAGCAAAGTATGAGATTGGTATTTATATAAGGAATTCACTGAAATTAGAGTTTTTGGTTCTAACTTGTTTCCCTACAAGTTACCTAAGCATCTATCTATGAGGATAAGCATCCATGTATGAGGATATTTTCCTTAGAGTACATTAGGCAGATCCTGAATTCAGATTCAGTCAATTTTATGGCAGCCAAGAAAAAGACCCAATTTAAACTCAAAAATAAAATTGGGCCTTTCATATGTAATCAAAGAGAAGCAAAAAAGGAAGCAGCAAGTCAATTACAGGAATACAAATTAAAACAAAGCTTCCCATGGAATTATGATCCACAAGGGATCTTAAGTAAACTAAGTGTAAAATGTAAATTGACACCCTTTATCCATGAGTCAAAGCTAGATATAGAGAAATTTTCTAATCAAATTTAGTGGGTTGAGAATACTTTAACAGAGGCAGTAAACCAAAGGAATACTAGCCACCCTTTGGAAGTTTCCACACAGCCAGAGACATCCACTAAAATAATCAGCGAAGAAGGAGATTATACTACAGAAACTACCACAGAGACAACTTTTAAAATCATTTACAATAAGAGGCCAAAACTTGATACAATATCTAAAGGAAAGGTAACACTAGATTTTGAAGGTACATAGCCTTTGAATACCAATACTGCACGGATAGAGACCAATGCTGCCACTATAATCATCAGTGAGCCAAATCAGAATCAAGAACAATTGAATAATGAAGATGCACAGATAATGGAAAGGAAAAAAAGTATGGAGGCTTCCTCCTCACATTCAGCAGAGGAAAAGGACTTGGATATTAAGAAAAAATACAAGCAAATCAAATTAAAGAATGAGGAAATTAAAACTGAAATATATTCTTAGTTTTTAAAGCAGAAGCCAGGTAATCAAAATAGATTCTTATCAGCCTTTGATTATTCAACTCAAAAATTGATTATGTCAGTTTTACAGCCCACTGTACCAGTGCCAAAGACAGTGGCTGATTTCAAAATTGATATGGAAGTAGCCATAGATAAAATCCATGAGTTGGATCAGATTTAATTTCATAGGAAAACATCAGAGATGCTCTATTCCAATGTGACAACAAAAGCTATGAGTGCTCATAGACTTCAAAATACAATCTCTAATATGCAGGACCAAATGAAATGGATAAAGCTTCACTATATGCAAAGGATCTGACGATAAAGGCCTTAGAAGAGTTAGTATTGCAGGTAGGATATGATCCTACAAACATCAAAGCAGCTGAAGCATTGGTTAAAAAGAAAAATGAGGACATAGCTGCCTTGAGGAAACAGCTCAAGCTTCCTCAAGGAGAACATCTTCAAACAAAGGAATTTTTATAGGAACAAAAGGAGAAAGATGAAATGATGAGCTTGATACTTCAACTCATAGCTCAAATCAAATAAATGGAAGTGAAAATGGACCAAGTTGTCCAAGAAAAAGAGATAGTTAAGGAACCATTCATTCCCGTTGTTATCCTAGTCATCACAGCAGCAGTACCATCTACTTTGGGAGAGAAATTGGCACCAAAAGAGCCACTGGCCACTACAGTTCCACTAACTTCTTTGACTGAATCTTCTACAACAGTGTTTCCACCTACAGATGAGAGCAGTCAACTAATAAACGAAATGGAGGAAATGTCCTTGAAGACCAATGAAATCAATAGATTGACCAAGACAATTGAAAATCTAGAGAAAACAAGAAAAGCAGCTCAGATAGATGCTAAAATACATGATCAGAATGCTCACAGATTGAGTGAAGACGTAAAAAAGCTCCAAAAAGAGTTAAATCTCAAGGACCAAATATCATATATTAAAAATTACTTATGGAATAATTTAATTGAAGCCATTCATGATGTTTGGCAATCAATTCAAGTAATTTTTTAGCAGAGAGAGTTACTATTGACAGCTCAGGCAGAGATCCAAAAGACACATGAAGAATTGGCAGGTAAACCAAAACAGGCTGTTAGGTTAATCAATTTCCTAAACAACAAGAATTGATAGCAACTTGAAGAGTTAAAGACCAATGACAGGACAACTACAATCCTATAAATTAGGAAAGTAACTACCAAAATAAAACTAATGAGGTAGCTTGAAGAGAAATGTGAAGGAATGAACACTGCTGTCACTAGATTTATGGTTAAATTCACTAACTTAAGGCAAAAGGGACTTCTAGATATTATGGTGATTAATGATAAGCTAATGCCTCAGAATGATTAGGACAAAAGGATCATAGAACATGCCAAGGAGCGAGTAAACAAGCCAACAGGCCAAGGTATTCCCACAGGTAAATTATTGCTAAAAGTTTTGAAGATCTATTTTATTTGCAGTATGAAATCAAACATTTGTTTGTCATCAAACCTACATTTTCCAGGTACACTGAGGCTGATGAGAATTCTAGGAAACTAAAGAATATTAGAATTCCTAAAAATGAGGAGTGGCAGGCATTAACTGATTTTCTATGAAGAAATAAAGGCAAACACATGAAGAACAAAAATTCTATTTGCTGATTTCACAGTAAAAATAGATTTTTACAGCAAGAAGGCGGATTTATTGAAGATAAAGAGTATCAGAAGTGAAAGAGTATAAGTGATAAGATTATCAACGAGAAAGAGTATCAGTAAAGGCAAATAAATTCTGAAAATATCTAAAAGATCAGCAGAGAGGACACATAATCAACTAGCTGCTTTTTATCTAAAAACTGTTTCTATTTATTTTGAATAAAATAGGACAACTTGCTAGTTTGTTGAGCAAGCTGTCACTATTATTGTTGTAAGAGATTTAATTTTCCTAGTTTATTCCTAGAAGTCATCTAGAATATTTTGTAAGACATTTTATATAAATACTTCACTCTTGGAAGTGTTTTTGTGTGGAATAAAATTGCTGGAGATTAATATAGATATTTTCATTGACTTGAAAGCTTTGGATTTCGATTTTGAGTAGCAGACTGGATCACCTTTTTGGCATCATACTTCAGGATCCATGTGATAAGCTATCTAGAGTGAATTACTCTCTTTAAACTTGTCATTGTTATCTTCTTTTGTTTCATGCATATATCTGTGTTTTAATTCTAAATCTAAATGTATAACTAGGAGTATTACTACAGGACATGTTAATAGCACCATGTTTTTAACTAGTTATCATTTCTTTGTTTTCTTCTAATTTCTGGTGCAGGGAATTGTTAATTGCTCCCTCTCCTATTTGACCTCTATCTTCTACTTCCCTTTTCCGGATCAAAGGATCCTTAAGTTCCCTTTATCCCGATCATACCATCTCAAAAACAATTTTTCCCAATATCTCCAAGGGTTATCTACCTTGGCCTGCAGACATTTGACCTTTTAGGCTTTGATCCTAGTTCTGTTAGCTTGAATTAGACTCCATAGCCTAATGGACAAGTATATTTCCCTCTATCTACCCTCCAAGTGAAATTTTCCCACCAAATCCAACAAAACAAAACCAAATCTACACTTTAATAACTAGCCTAATATTCAAAACTGAAACAAAGTTAAACTTGAAAGAGAGAGCCCTCTCTAAACCCTAGGAAGGCTAGATCCTAGAGTTTGAAGAAGGTTTGTGGTTACCTCTAGTATTCGTTGACTAAAAACCAAAATCCCACAACTTAAGAATTTACTAGAGTGATAACAACTACTATGGGATGGAACATCCATAAAATAGATGTTAAGAAAAATTTTCCGAATGGGACTATTGATGAAGATGTTTAAATTAATAAGCCTCAAGGATTTTAAATACATCAGAGGGAGACTCATGGCAACATACTAAAGAAAAATTAATATGGCTTAAAGGAAGCACCTAGAGCATTCTAAAGAATGGAATATGGATTTGTATGCAAGAATGGATACATCCCTATTGAAACTTGGTTTTTCTAAGAGTTTTAAATATCCTAACCACTATATTAGGGTGGTCCAGGATGAACCAATCATCATACTATTATATGTATATGATCTACTTGTTACAAGTGTAGAGCATAAAATTCAGGAATGTAAGAATCAGTTAGCAGACGAGTTTGATATGAAGGATCTCAGGATTATGAATTACTACATGGGACTAAAAGTGTCGCGGGACCCATGAGAAATATGTCTTGTTCAAGGAAAATATCTGATAAAGATTCTGCAGAAATTTGGCATGATGGATAACAAGCCTATGACAACTCCTATGATTACCAATCTGAAGAAGTTAAGGAGTTCAAATTCTATTCCGGTAGATCCTAGTTGCTATAGGCAGTTGATTGGGTTGTTGATGTAACTAGTAAATACTAGACTTGACATTTTTTTTGCAGTAAATGTTCTCGGTCAATTTCAGATGGATCCAAATTATGATCATTGGATTGCAGACAAGAATATCCTAATATATTTGTGAGGAAACCTAAATCACTACCTTCGGTATAATGGTAATAAGGTCCAACTCATGGGATATATAAATTTTGATTGGGGTGGCAGTGAGATAGATGGAAGAAGCACAACAAGTGGATTCTTTATTTTAGGATCTTCCATCGTCACATGGATAAGCAGAAAGAAGGATACAAATGATTTGAGTAGTGATGGAGCTGAGTATGATGCTCCAAGTAAAGTCTGGCAGGAAGAAGTTTGGATCAAGAATTTATTATCATATTTATTTGAAAGACTACTTATTCGTACACGTATACATTGTGACAATGAAATCTACATAATATTGACAGAAAACATGGTGTTTCATGCTAGGACAAAGAATATAAATAATAAGTACCACTACTTCAGAAGCTTGGTACGATATGGGGTCATAGAGCTGCATTACTTACCTATAGATGAACATGTAGCAAATATTCTGACTAAAGCATTACCAAACAAGAGGCTTGAGTATTTGAGGGACAAGCTTGGTTTGGTAGACATCTCTTCCCTAATTGAGAGGGAGAGATATTGGATAGTTATTTTCTTATTGTGTCATACACTAGACTAGAAAAATTAGTTGTAAGTCTTAGCAAAGGCCATAAAGAAAGAGTGGAGTCTAGAGGATTGGATAAGCATATGAGATTGAGACTTCCAATATATTAGAGAATCCAAGATAAAAATGTTACACTGATTCTATTTGAGGATGAGGTAGGGAATCCAAGATAAGATTAGTCAAAGAGGACCAATATTCTTTGAGGATTCCAGATTGGAAATTCAATATGTGAATAGTCCTAAAATGACGTACCCGATGAACATATGGATGGGATATTTGTGTTAGAGGTAGTGTGGCAACTCACATAAAGCCTTCGAGCATAATTCTCTCGAATGAAGTTGAATTTTTTAGTCAATGCCTTTAATGAGAGTTTGTTTAGTCAAGGCCTTTAATGAAAATTTTGGTTATGATAAATATACTTGACAGGTGGCTTATCAATCTGACTCTTCTTATGATAATGCTTCAATATTAAGATTCCTTGTACCATGTGATGGGGTTATGTATACCTACCTAGTCAAGAGTGAGTGCTGGAAATCATAACTAGGTTCGATCTTCATAATTACCTTTATAATCGTGACATTGTATATTTTTCTATAAAGAGAGAAAATAAATTTTATTTTATTCAAAGCATAGATTTCATGCTCAAGTCTAGGTCAAAAGCATGTTCTTCATACTTCTAGGTATTTCTAGGACAAAGAAGAATTTATGTCATGTATTATAGTCCCGTTTTGACTCTTTGTAACAAAATAAAATATTTATTTTGATTCAAGAAAAGCCATTTATTCCTCCAAGACCAAGTCATCTGAGAAAATATGAATTCGGCCCAAGGAACATGAAGTCGGCCTAAAGGAGAGTTATTCGACCCCTAAAGATGGCTATAAATAGAAGGAGATTAACTCATTTGCAGCACTCGCTCATCTCAAGATCGATTTGCAATAACAAAGAAGGAGAAAGAGCTAAAAGGACAAACAAAGGAACAAGAAATTGAAATCTTTTAGATTTATATAATTTTTATCCACACGTGTGAATATATTAGGGTTTCTATGTGGCTACTAGTTGTAGGAGGTCAAAATTGAAGGGACAAAATTATGAAGTGTAGATGCAGGGCCACATTTCTAGAGAGAAGCTGCAGAAGTTCAAAGTTTTGAGTTTTAAAGTTACCTTGAAGAAGATCTTGTTGGAGGGCTGACTTGGAGCTTGGGAGGATCTTGACTTTGGTCTTTGGGTCTTGGAAGCCTCATTGTAAGAATATTCTATAAGAAGACAAGAATTATTTCTGGGTTTTTCCCCTTGGAAGGGTTTTCCCTAGATTGGATCCTATATCTTGTGTACTTTGTCTCATTGTGATCTTCCTTGTTTGGTAATTTCTTGACGAACAAGATATAATAAGTAATAAGAAGCCAAAATATATCACAATTGATTATCAAGATAAGGAAAGTCATCTACAATCTCTAATTCTCCCGATTTTCCAACAATTAGAAGCACCTTTGATGACTTTCCTACCAATGTACTTGCCATAACAAGCATTAGCTATCCTATTTTTTATTTTCCCTAACACCTTCATATAGAATTTGTTAATGGAACTTGTAGAGAGGGTTGTTATAAAATTATGATGGAGGTCCTCAATACTGTTCTTATGTTGAGATTGAACAAGATGATGATCCTAGTGAAAATTAAGCACCTACACTAGGATGGAGCCTCGGGCTATTTTTAGGTGTAAGTCTATTTTTAGAATGAATGAGAAAAATCTATTTATGGCGGAAGTCTATTTATATATGGTGATAAAATTCTATTTATAGATGATGTTCTATTTTTAGATGTATGTGCGAAGTATATTTATATATCGCATGTCTATTTATAGATGCATGTCGACTATTTTTATCCCTTAATAATAGTTGGAAAATAAATATTAATCTATTCTCATGGAGCACTTGAAATCAGTTAACTGAAGTGGTGAACCAGTTAGCTGAAGGAATTTCGAGTTCAAAGGTTGGTTGGTAGGACATGCAAGTGAACTTAGTTGTGATTGAGTGATTCGAAGTTGTAACAAAGTTGGATGTGTAGTTATATGAGTTGTAAAGTAGTTTAACTCAGTTAAGTGAGTTAAAATCAGTTGTGCTAGTTGTAACTAAAGATACACTAGTGAGATATCAGTGAATTAAATATTAAATTAATTCACATGGAGTGATCTCACATGCAACTGAAGATTATTACTGTTAACTACATGCATGTCAGATCCAGTGGAGACCCAGTTGAGAGGTAGGTGAAAGGGACGGTTGACTATCAGTTGTACTATATTGGATTACACTCTTGCAAGCCAAAAACACATTGGATGTGCTCATGGGATTGCTCAGTAAAGAAGGGTCTGATTGCATCAAAGTTTTCTTTGTAATCAACTTGGATTGCGCAGTGGAGGCAAGCTGTTGTGAGGCAAAAATTTGGCTAAGGCATTTTTCAATTTCTGTAAGACAATGTGAGACAATTGTATATTGTACTGAGAGCTCTTGGATTAGATTTTTCTAAGAGATTGTTTCATGATCCATGATATATACATAATATATGATAGTGGGGTTTTATGCTTTCTTGGTAAAAATATTTGTGTTATGTGTGAATGAGCTGTCTTCATGTGTTTACAATTGGCGATCGTGTTTTAAATTTCCGCAAGAATTTTTGTATAAGAGATTCTGTATTTAACAGTGGCATATAATTGTTTGATCAAGAGAATCCAGGAAATACATAATTGTATTAAAATTTATACATGGTATCGGAGCACAGAAGATTGAAATTTTGAAGCAGGAGCTGAGTTTGTTGGTGGAAACAATTTGAATTTGATGTAAGAATTTCTTGGTGTGACAGTTGAGTAAACATAAAAATGTATTTCAATGGCTTGCGGCTAGAGTATGCACTTGAGGGCAGCTAAAACTACATTGCCTGGAAGGACAGGATGGAAGCGGGGCTTGAAGATAATGTCTTGAAGGAATTCATCGGCAATGATGTTCCTAAGCCCACTTCGACACATGCTGCATTACTTGATGTATGGAAAAAGAAAGTAGCGAAGGCGAGAAGGATTCTATTGGAAGGTGTACAAGACCACATTGTCTCAAGCCTTCATGGGAAAGCCACTCCATATGCTATGTGGAAGGCTTTGACATATATTTTCGAAAGAAGTAGCGACCATATGAAATTGGCGCTAAAGGATAAACTCAGAAATATCAAGATGGAAAAGGGAGAAAACATTCCAATGTATCTCACAAATTTTGTCCAATGTCGGGATGAACTGGGGAGTGTGGGAATCACTGTTTCTGATGATGATTTGGTGATCTTGGCTCTCTTGGGACTTCCTAAGAGTTGGCATAGTTATGAAGACTCTGTCAACAGATGGGAAAAACTGTCGGATTGGGAACGACTGTGGTCGGATCTAGTGCAGGAGAAGTTCAGGCGGAACACCAGAAATGTCTCTTCATCAAAGCATGATGATGAAGAGGATTGTGCTTTGGCCACGAAGGCAAGGAAAGGGAAGGGGAAGAAATTCCATTCAAAATCCGAGTCTAAATGCAAGAAGCTGAATTTGTCCAAGGTGAAGTGTTTTCATTATCACGAACATGGGCATCTCGCCACTAACTACCCATAGAAGAACAAGAACAAGAAGGTTTTTGGAGCTGCAGCTGGTGAGGCCCTTGCCTCGTAATTTGAACTTGATTTCTCTTTGATCGCATGCATGGTTTCAAGTGCATTAGGATCGGTGTGGTATCTTGATAGTGGTGCTTCCTTCCACATGACGGGAGATAAGGAGCTTTTCAGTGACTTGGAGGAGAAAGATCTCCAAATGCATATAGAGATGGGTGATTATGTATGATACAGTGCGACCGAAATTGGTACCATTACCTTTTAGAAGGAGTCAGGTAAACCATTTCAATTGAAATATGTTAAATGCATGTTCCAGGTCTGAAGAAAAAATTGGTTTCAGTCGCGATGTTGGAGGATAGAAGCTATGACGTTGTTTTTAGCGATGGAAAAGCTTTCTTGCGACATAAAACAATGGGTCAAGCCAAGAGGATAGGGATTTGGGTCAAGAATCTCTACAAGCTGGAGGTAGATGGCTACGCTGCCATGATAGGCAAGGCAGAAAAAGTGGTGAGCTGGGATGAGGGTGAATTATGGCACAGGCGATTGGGCCATCTTCATCATGGAGCCTTGAAAGTCATGCAGAAAATATCTAATGGACTTCCAATGGGAACACTTGCTCAGTTAGATCAGTGCAAGTGTTGCACCATGGCGAAGTATTTAAATTCCACCTTTCATGAAAAGGAGAACCGTGCTTCGGTGATCCTGGAGAGAGTTCACACAGATGTGGATGGACCATTCTCGGTTGATTCAACAACAAAACACAGGTATTATGTTATTTTTTTTGATGAATTTTCTCGTACATGTAGAATCTTCTTCATGTAGAAGAAGGATTAAACATTCTCAAAGTTTTGTGATTTTAAGGCATTGGTGGAGAAAGAGTCGGGGAAGCAAGTGAAGGCTCTACGGAGTGATAATGGTGGAGAATACATCTCAAACAAATTCAAAGACTTCTGTAGCGAAGAAGGAATTCAAAGAGAACTCATAATGCCTCATACCCAGAGAAAAATGGGGTCATGGAGAGGAAGAACAGAATGATCATGGGTGCAGCACGAGAAATGTTGCATGATCAGGGCCTACCAATGCATTTGTGGGCGGAAGCATGCAACACTGCGGTTAATGTGCAAAAGTGTTGTCCTCATAGAGTACTTGGCATGAGTACACCTCAAGAAGCTTCCACTGGTAAGAAACCGGATGTTTCTCACTTTAAGATTTTTGGCTCATCTGTTTATGTGCAAGTGACCAAGAATGCCAGGAAGAAGTTGGAGCCGACTGCTGAAGTTGGGATATTTTTGGGGTACATAGAAACACCCCATAATTACTGTGTGTATTTTCCTAACAATAAGATGATTGTTATGTGATGGGATATAAAAATTCGATGAGGTGAAATCCATGCGGTTGTTGCTTGAGAGGGAGCTGGACTTGCATGCAGAGGAGGAACTGTTGGTTCCCAAAGATGAGTCTCTAGATGTGGATTAGCCACAGGAGGAGGTTCATGGAGTGGAGTAGTCCACTCACGCAGAGCCAAACATCAGAATTGGTAGAAGGTGTACCATAGAAGGTAAGAGGCTAAAACTTGATGCTGCACAGAATGTAGGAGTCCCTACTTCACAGTGCAGACAAAGACAATATCATAACCGATTCACTAGATACATGGCTCTCATGAGAAAATGTATCTTCCTTTCAAGAAGCGGTGCAGGAGACCACATGGGTAGATACAATGGTGGAGAAGTATGACTACATTGTTAGAAACAGTGCTTGGGAAATTGTTCCAAGGCCAGTTGATAAACCAGTGGTAGGTTCAAGATGGATCTACAAGGTAAAAAAAGTTGTTGATGGGAGTGTTGAGAAATACAAGGCCAAATTTATGGCCTAGGGCTTCTCATAGATCGAGGGGATTGATTATGAAGAAACCTTTGCACCTGTCACACTATATTCTTCCATAAGGACCATCCTTTCTCTCTCAGCGTAGATGGGTTGGCACATTCATCAGATGGATGTGAAGATTGTGTTTCTCAATTGGATCATTGAGGAATAAGTGTACATTGAGCAGCCTGAAGGATTTGAGATCTTTAGCAGCGAGTCGCATGTGTGCAGACTCAAAAGATCATTGTATGGGCTGAAGCAAGCACCTCATTCTTGTTACCCTCGGATAGATAGCTATTTCACCGGACTTGGCTTCACCAAGAGTGAGGCAGATGCAAACCTATAACAAATTGTGGTGGAGAGTGCACTTTTAATAATTGTTCTTTATGTTGATGATTTAATACTGACTGGTGATGAGCAGCTGATACACTCATGCAAGGAGAACCTTGCAAAGGAGTTCGAGATGAAGGATATGGGCCTCCTTCATTATTTCTTTAGATTAGAAATATGCCAGCAAGATGGTGAAATTTTTGTGTCTCAATGCAAGTATGCAAGGGAGATACTGGGTAAGTTTCACATGGAGGATTGCAAACCCATGGTACTCCTCTTCTAGGAAACTGGAGGAAAGAGGACGCTACATCTGGAGAGGTAGTGGATGCTACTTTCTATTGACAGTTAGTGGGTTCGTTAATTTATTTAGTGAATACACGACCAGACATATGCTATGCAATGAACCAACTTAGTTAAGCGATGGTTAAACCTACCAAGCTCTTTTGGAAGGCGGGCAAGCATGTCTTGAGATACCTGAGGGGCACACCAGAGTATGGCTTGTGGTACAGACAGATGGATGAGGTGAAGTTGCATGGCTTCACAGATGCAGATTGGGCAGGCAACCCAACGGACATAAAGAGCACATCAGGAGGGATCTTCAGTATCAGGTCTATAGTTATTTCTTGGTACAGCAGGAAACAAAGATCTGTAGCACTCCGTTTAGCGGAAGCGGAATACATGGCAGCAATTCAAGCTACAAGTGAGGCTATTTAGATGAGAAAGATCCTTGTTGGTTTGTTTGGTTCTCATTTAGATCCTACAATGATTCATTGTGATAATCAGAGTTTCATTAAACTCTCAATTAATCCTATGTTTCATGATAGATCTAAGCATATAGATATCCGGTATCATCATATCAGAGATTGTGTGCAGCGAAAGATGATGTTGCTTCAGTAAATTCCTATGGAGGATTAGGATGCAGATATTCTGACGAAGGAGCTCACCAGGAGAAAATTTGAATACCATAGAGACAGGATCATGGTGAAGGATAATCCCTTTCTTGTTGAGAGGGAGTGTTGAGATACAACAAGATGATGATCCTAGTGAAAATTAAGCACCTACACTAGGATGGAGCCTCAGGCTACTTTTAAGTGTAAGTCTATTTTTATAACAGATGAGCAAATTCTATTTATATCGGAAGTCTATTTATAGATGGTGAGAAAATTCTATTTATAGATGATGTTCTATTTTTATATGTATGTGCGAAGTCTATTTATAGATCGCATGTCTATTTATATATGCATGTCGACTATTATTATCCCATAATAATAGTTGGACAATAAATATTAATCTATTTTCATGGAGAACTTGAAATCAGTTAACTGAAGTGGAAAACCATTTAGCTTAAGGAATTTTGAGTTCAAAGATTGGTTGGTGGGACATGCAAGTGGACTTAGTTGTATCTGAGTGATTCGAAGTTGTAACAGAGTTGGATGTGTAGTTATGTGAGTTGTAAATTAGTTTATCTTAGTTAAGTGAGTTAAAATCAGTGGTGCTAATTGTAATTGAAGATACACTAGTGAGAGATCAGTGAATTGAATATTAAATTAATTCAAATGGAGAGATCTCACATGAAACTGAAGATTTACTATTGTTAAATACATGCATGTCACATCCAGTGGAGACTTAGTTGAGAGGTAGGTGAAAGGGACAGTTGACTATCAGTTGTACTATATTGGATTGCACTCTTGCAAGCCAAAAACACATTGGATATGCTCATGAGTACTGTGCAGTCAAGGAGGGTCTAATTGCATCGAATTGGTCTTTGTAATAAACTTGGATTGCGCAGTGGAGGGAAGTTGTTGTGAGGCAGAAATTTGGCTAAGGCATTTGTCAATTTCTGCAAGACAGTGTGAGACAATTGTATATTGCACTGAGATCTATTGGATTATATTTTAAATTTCCACAAGAATTTTTGTAGAAGTGATTCTATATTTAATAGTGGCATCCAGACAATACATAATTGTATTATAATTTCTAGATCTTATACCATAGGATATCTAATTCATTATTTAAGTACTTTACAGAACTATCAACTTTACTTTTGTGAAAAATCAAGTGCCTTTGGTTATGACAATTTTCCTTAATGGAATTTTTGCTCATGGTTATCTAAAATGTCAAAATTAACTATTTATTTGTATATGTGGGATATTTGAAATCACATAATCTAAGGCATTATGTTCCAATCCATGGATACAAATCATTTGGTAAGAATTCAATGATTTCATTATATTATTACAAATGATTAGATCTTGAGAATTACAAAGCTTGATTAGCTCAGTAACGAATACTTATAATAATTTTTATAAAAACTTAGATGTTTCTAGTAAGTTAAAATATATATTTTCATTTTAATTTAATATTGAAAATTTAAATGGCCATTTACTAATATGCAATCCAACTCTTTTTGGTTTTTTGTGTAATACAAATTTTGGGAAAATCATAGTTTTTGTAGTTTTTTAAAGTGTGTTTTTTTAATGCATTCAACATTATTTAAAAGCCATAAAGTACCATAATTATGCAAATTTCATAGCTCAAACTTGTGCATGCAATCAAATCCTTTCAAAATTTTAAACAAAATTAACAGAAAAATATACCTAAAAAATAGCCAAAACATAGAAGATTTAGACTACAACATTTTTTTATACCAAAAATATAATTTAATTTAAAACTTGTAAGTCACTAATTCTTCCCAAACTCTAAAAAATAGCCAAAACATAAAAGATTTAGACTACAAACATTTATTTATACCAAAAATATAATTTAATTTAAATCTCTGTAAGTCATTAATTCTTCTCAAGCTCCTATTTCCTTAACACCAAATCTCCCAAAATACTCCTAAATTCCTAAAACCATTCCCCTCTTATTCAAAAGCTCCCATGGGAAATTTCGTTCTCATTCCCAAGCTCCTAGAAATATAGGTTTCTTCCCATACTCCCAATTCCCATTAAAACTCGGAGAAAAATTCCAAGTTCTGAAGACATTTCATTCTCATTCTCAAACTCCCAAAAATATAAATATTAATCAAACTAAATTTCAAAAACGTCTCATCTTCCATAGATTTACAATAAAAAAATTTTTTTATAATATATATATATAAAATAAAAAAATAAATATTAATATAAAAAAATTTCTATATTTATAAAATTATTTACGTAATTAATAATCTATAATTGTTAAATATTCCTTTTTAATATGGATAAGTTAAAAAGTTTAAATAAATTTATCTCTTAAATTTTTCTATTAACTATTATTTGAATATGATTATGTAATTGTTCATAAAATTGTATTTTTCTATTATTTGAATTATATTTTTTAATATATAAATAGATTTATCACTTTGAAAAAGTATTGTTTAAAATTTTTAAGTTATTTTTTTTCAATTAAATTTTCAATTTTCTTTCCCTTACCATTGTGAAATTGTAGATTTTAGTTATTGACATTTCTTAATTGGATATCATGGATTTTTAAAAAAAAATTGTTTATGCGTTTAAAATTGAGATTTAGGAAATGTAAAATTATGATTATTTAAATGATATAAAATTATTTTAAAAGTGATATTTAAGAAATGTAAAATTGTGATTATTTAAATGATATAAAATTGATAAATTATTAGAATTACAAAGCTTGATTACTTTAACCAGGAATAAATATAATAAAAACATCTGTAGCAATTTAGGTGTTTGTAATAATCTGATTTAGGAAATGTAAAATTGTGATTACTTAAATGATATAAAATTAATAAATTATTAGAGTTACAAAACTTGATTATTTCAATAAGGAATAAATATAATAAAAATATTTGTAGTAATTTAGGTATTTGTAATAATCGAATAAATTTATTTGCATTTTAATTTAATAATATTGAAAATTATAGTTATTATTTATTAAGGCATAGTATAATTTTTTTAAGTTTGAGCTTTTTCTAGGATATAAATTTTGGCAAAATCATGGTTTTTTTTTTGGTGTTTTAGATATGTTTTTTAATGCATAGATGGATTCATTTATATAAAATCCCCTTAAAGTACTTGAATTATGAAAATTTTATAACTCAAACTTATGATCCTAACAAATCCATACCAAATTTTAAACAAAATTAATAAAAAAAGAATTACCCTAAAAATGACCAAAATGTAGAAGATTTAGACTACAACATTTATTTATATAAAAAGTATAATTTGCATTTAAATTTCTAATTGTCATCAATTCTTTCTAAGTGCTCATTTCTTTGACATTGAAGCTCCCAAAACACTCCCTAAGTTTCTAAAATTGTTCCCCTGGGACATTTCCCTTTCCCATTCCCAGGCTCTCCTTTCCTTGACATTAAAGCTCCCAAGTTTCTAAAAATGTTTCCCAATTTCTAAAGTGTTCCCTGGAGACATTTCACTCCCATTCTAAGATCCCACATATGTGGAAACAAGTTTCGAATAAATAATTGTAGTGAAACTATGAATAATACACATGAGCTCAATATACATATCGCTTATGAAAATGTAACACCCAACTTAATTTCCTTTTTTTTTTAAACTTTTTACAAAAGTACATTTGAATTTTAAGTGAAAAATAGATTAACGAATATGTTAATTGGTTGATGAACCTGAGTTACATTTTCTTTTATGAATAAAGAATTACATTGACAATTACCTTCTCTTCTGAGGATAAAAAGGAAATACCAGGGAGGAGACTCAAGTTCTGTGCAAAAAATTAAACAAAGGAACAACATAATGGTTGTAAGGAGAGAGTAATCCAACTGATAACCAATGGAACTCTATAACCTATGGAACTCTATAACCTGAATAAGAGAAGAGGCTGGATAAGAATTCTTGAGGCCTATCTTCAGGTAAATTGTTATCATTTTTCGCTCTGGTGAGGAACACGGGGAGAGTGGAGGACGTGATCGCCTCACTCATGGTTGGGTGGTCTAACCAGTGAAGTGAAAAATCCATATAATTTTTTATGAGTATTGTGTTTTATTCTAAGAAGTTATGAGGTATTGTTCTGTATGTATTATGTTTGGATATTTTAAGTTAGTCATTAATTTTATAGTACAGGAAATGTTATGCAATGTTTGCAAGAGTTCCTTTGAGAAGAAAAGGATAGTACTCTTCATCATTTATTAGCATTGTTATAGTTTTGTAACAGTTGGGGTATTGATAGTGGTTGTTAGCTCAGTAGAAGAGCACACCAAACTCTAACTGACCATAAACCCTTAACTATGAACTATGTATTATTATAGCGACTATGTGTATACAAATTAACACCCTATCTACAAGATTTCCTAGCTAGTGAACTGTAGGAAAACAAGTGATAGAGGGTTCAAATATCCGCCTTGAATGGCAGAGTCTAGGAGGAATCCCAGTTAATAATATATTCATATCACAAAATTATTGTAGCCCTATCATTCTTTACAAAATGTGTCTTGCAAAAAATAGGAAGAATTGTAATCTGCCCAAGGACAAACCTCAAAGCTGAGAGGTTTAAACCCTTAGTCAGAAAGGACCGATAGGGTTTTACATCCTTCATATTTTGGCAGGTCATCCGAGGAAGAAACCAGAGAAGGACATAGGTGGAAGAAAGATAAGATATTGGTTAAGGGTTACAGAAGAAATATGTCAAATTCTAGTAAATTCGTTAAGAACTAGAGGCCGTGGAAACTTAGGGGCTGACAATTAAATAAAGAATTACATAAAGAATTACAATATACATCTCTATTTCATCATGAAGAATATTACACTTCAAACAATGCGCGAAAGACAAAGGGTACGCCTGTTCTACTAAACCCATGCAATAAACAAGCAAATCTCATAAACCAGAACTCATAAAAAGGCACAGTAAAGATAACACAAAATGAGAAATTGTTGTATTAACAACTCTGTGGTACCATGTTCCCCGGATGCAGGTGTTTATTGATGATCTGATGGGAGCGAGCCGGCGGGATGGTGTGTGGCATGGCCACATGGCCACCCACGGTCTGCATTTAATCTACCTTGGTTTAATAAATTCACCAGGTCGTCACCTTGCGTGGCATTTATGCCGGTGGGGAGGCCGAGATGAAAAACACTTCAAAATGTATTTGCCTGGTTTTTCATCCTTGCCTCTCGACGCGGTTTCAAGGTTTGTGGTATGGTTTTGATGTGGTTTGCAGGTCTCCATTTCGCTGCAACTCCTGCCCGTGGGTTCTAGGTGCTCTCCGGAAGCCGACGTGCCCAGCCTTTGCACTTCTGTTGGCAGACGTTGCCCTCTGGGTTGCTGTGTTAACTTCATCCCTGATTTCCATCACTCGCACAGTCCCTTCTGCTCCCTGATCTTTGATTCTCCGCCCAGCCTCTTTTCTTCCTCCCCCCCTCTGGTGCCTCCTGTCAATTCCGCATTCTCTTATCACTTCAGTGCTGCAATTCCGAGACTTAGGCATCGACTGAGATGCCGTCGGGGCAGCTCCGGACCTAGCTCCTCTAGACGTCGTCGTTCCCCCTCCTCTAGCTCACCGTCTTCCTCCTCTCAGAGTCTCAGTGGAAGCTTTCCCCCTTCCCGCAGTCAATGTGGCAGAGGTCGTGGGCGTCGCCCCCCCTCCTCCCCAAGGCGTGGCACCTCTGCCTCTCGGCCGCCGCTTGAACCATGGCCGGTTGTCTCTGCTTCTATTCATAACCTGTCCACCGCCATCTTTCATTATCAGTGCAATTCCATTCGCCCCTTGGTCATTGCGACGGTCTCTGTTTCTTTCAAGGAAATCCCTAAAGCAATTCCTGACCCCCCTCCTTCAGCGCGACCGACTAATCTGTCGGCCCCTCCCATTACTCCGCAATCCTCTCAGCCTGTGGACAAAGGCTCCTCCCGCAAAGCTGGCGACTGCAGCTCGAATATCCTACAGGACCTTGGGATGTAGGGTGGTGTTTGTGAAGCAGGGGTTGCTGCAATTCAAAGTGTCCCGGTCCCTGACGACGAGGATGGTTGCTGGTGCAGAATTGAAGAGGAATCGCCCTCAGGAGATTATGGGCTC
>CM076582.1:1604674384-1604900244 GCA_034641835.2 Pinus albicaulis | reverse complement strand
CTACGCTTGAAGACATGCAAAATATAGCTGCAAGCGTAGAAGCTAATCTGCTAGCCAAAAGAGCACAAACCAGAGCTGAAAAGAGTGTCATGGTCAAAGAAGAATCCTCTCCTTCAGACATCAAGATGGACACCTTGATTCGGATAGTGGAAAATATGGTTGATCGATTAACCATTTCAGATAGACCCAAACCTCAAATCAGGAATCCGAATTTCAAAGGACAGCAACCACAATTCAGAATTAAGCGGAGAGAACAGAGAGTGCAAGACCAAGCGCCACCACAGCAAAAAATCAAAACTCCATTACAACATAATTATGTTCAGGCAACAGAGACAGATGACAATGATGACCCTCTGATTGAAGCCAATCACTTTTTCACAGCTGATGATGTGCCAATTTTTCTCACTAAAGACGAAGAATACATAGCGACGTCAGATATTCAAAGGGATGAAGATTTTATTTTGGCTAATGATGCAGTTTTGGAAGATGAGTCTGATGACTACCAAAGAGGATACATGAATGCTTTATCAACCCAAAAAATCAGTACTCTTTGAGGAACAGAGATGTTTCGATTAGTCTCATTCAAAAGAGAAAAGAGCTCCAAATGAAGAACGATTCTCAGAAAAAAGGGAAAGAACCAGCCTATCCTTCCTCTAGCAAAGCACCTTCACCGATTAACACTACAATTGAGAAGAACCAGCAGAGCACAACAAAGGAGCAATGAGAGAAGAAAGACCCTCCCATCAAAGAGGTATAAAATGCTCCTTATTTTAATTTATAAAATGAAATTTCTAAGCTGAAAGTGTCTATTCCCTTGATTGAATTAGTGAAAAATAGCACTTATAAAAATCAGGTGTCTAGAATTTTGCAAATAGACTCTGTTTCTGATACGGTTAATGTTGAAGATGACTACCCTGAACTCATTTTTGGTCCATCCACAGAAGATCAATCTGAAGAAAGTGAAGTCCCTCCCTTTTACCTGAGTCTTAGATTACATGAGTTCATCTTGCATAATGCTATGTTGGACTCCGGAGCCTCACATAATTTGATTCCCAAAGCCATCATGGAGAAATTAGGACTTGATATTACCCGTAAATATCATGATTTGTATTCCTTTGACTCAGGGAGGGTCCATTGTATTGGTCTTATCAAAGACTTGGTAGTATCTTTAGACCAAATCCCAGCCAAGAATGTCTTGATGGATGTAGTTGTTGCCGATGTCCCACCACGGTTTGGAATGCTTCTATCTAGGTCTTGGGGTGCAAAACTTAATGGAACCATGTAGCTTGACTTCTCTTATGCCACCATTCTAGTGTTTGGTCAGTTGAGAAAACTATATAGGGAGAAGAAAATGAAATATATGATCACTAGCAAAGAGAAGCCAATAAATCATCCCATTAATGCAGTCCACACAGATTCAGAGTCCTTTGTCTTATATTTAGATGGTGGTTTAAATGATGAGAATGTTCAGTTGGTACAAGTAGATGGCATGCCTAAAATTTCAGAGAATTTTAGGGAAGTCCTCCAGCAGGAAAAATAAAAAGAATCAAGCACTTCTGAGCCTTATGCCTACCAGAAGCAAAGGGACAATGAACAGCAGAAAGATGCAGAAATCAGTCAAGGTAAAGAAGAAAATTTTCAGCATCGACAAGAAGAAGAAGAAGGCCTTTGGAGCATGGACTTTGATGGAGTTGTTGGTAAGGATGGAGCTCATATAGGAATATGGATTCGAAGCCCTGTTTTCCAACCTGAAAACGTTCCTAGTAATGTTAGAGTATGTGCTTATAAGTTGGCTTTTGACTGCTCTAACAATGAAGCAGAGTATGCAGCTTTGATTGTAGGTCTAAAAATTTTGAAGAAGCTAAATGCAAAAAGGATTTCTATCTATGGAGATTCAGATCTGATAATCAAACAGGTCAAAGGAGAGTACCAAGCAAAACATCCTAGATTGAGGGCATACAGAAATATAGTCCTAGATATCTTGGAGACATTCCCTGAGTACACCTTGACAGCAGTACCCAGGATGCAGAACATTATTGCTGATTCTCTTGCCACTACAGCAAGCAACTTGAAGATTCTGATGAACTCCAGCAACAAGTTTGAGATCTATGTCAAACATAGGCCTGCTGTTCGAGACAATTTAAGGTATTGGCAAGTGTTTTGGGATGACAATGAGATTAATGCTTTTCTACAAGTGATGGAAAATTCAAAGACACTCCAATAGAAGGTGAGTATGAGATTGATGATCAAGAAATTGAATCAAATCAGATGGAAATATTACAGCTGAAAGATAATGTAATTCCTAGAGGTCTCATACCTTTAGAGGAGCTTTTTGATCAGGATGATGTTGCAAAGAAACCAAGCTTGGTGCCTACCAAGAAAGGAGTTGAAGATGTGAATCATGGAACAGCTGACAAACCCAAGTTTGTGAAGTTTTCAAAAGCATTATCTCCTGAGGTAAAGGAGAAGTATGTTAAATTGCTTTCTGAATTTTTTGATGTATTTGCATGGGATTATTCATATTTGAAGGTGTATGACAAGAACATAATTCAGCATACTATTCCCATCAAGCCATATCAAAATAAATTTAGACAGAAGCTGAGAATAATCAATCCGAAGGTGCTACCATCCATTGAAAAAGAGGTAAATAGGTTGTACAAAGCTAGTATCATAGTCCCAATTAGATTTTCTGACTGGATTTCCAATTTGGTCCTGGTACGTAAGAAGACAGGAGAGATAAGATTGTGCATAGATTTCAGAATTTGAATAAGGAATCCTTAAAGGATAACTATCCACTTCTGAAGATGGACCATATTCTGCAGAGAGTAGTTGGAGCATCTAAGATGTCACTACTTGATGGCTACTCAAGCTACAACTAGATCTTGGTGCATGAGAAAGACCAAGATAAAACTGCCTCCACAACACCTTGGGGAACCTTCCAGTATGCCAATATGCCATTTGAACTAAAGAACGCTGGAGCTAATTTCCAGCGAGCAATGGACATTGATTTTGCCAATGAAAAAGATGTTTTCCTTGTTGTTTATTTGGATGATCTGACAGTATTTTCTGGTTTTGATGATGAGCATTTGCACCATTTGAGAGTTGTTTTTCAGAGATGCAGAAAGTTTAGGATTTCTCTTAATCCCAAGAAGAGTCTATTTTCCATGGATGAAGGCAAGTTGTTGGGGCATATCATCTCTAAACATGGTATCCACATTGATCCATATTGAGTGGAGGAAATTCAGCACATAGACCTTCCATGGAACAAAAAGGTGATTCAAGCATTCAATGGTAAGATGAACTTCTTGCGCAGATTTATACCCAATTTGGTTGAAAATCTAAGAGAAATGACTAACATGTTGAAGAAGGATAGCACTGTCAAATGGAGTGAGGAAGCCATCAAGTCATTTAATCTGGTAAATTTTGCTCTGTCCAATGCCCCAGTCTTGATTAGTCCCGACTATACTCAAGATTTCATTATCTTTTCACTTGCATCGGAGCATACTATGGCTGTTTTTTTGATGCAAAAGAGAGATCAGATTGAAAAGCCAATTTCCTTTTTCAGTAGGACTATTAGAGATGCTTCTTTAAGGTATAACATTATTGAAAAACAAGCATTAGCTCTTATAAAGGCATTGAAGGATTTTAGGGTCTATATTCTGCATTCACATACTATAGCATATGTCCCTAATGAAGCAGTGAAGGACATGTTGATGCAAACTGATCCAGAAGGTCGAAGAGGTAAATGGATAGCAGCTATGTTGGAGTATTATTTGGAGATCAAACCCAAGAAGTTGTTCAAAGGCCAAGGCTTGGCAAAATTAATGGTCCAATCAATTCTGCGTGCCCTGGATATAAACCTTATAACAACAATGTCAGAAGAGGAAGATGAAGGTTTGCTTGTTCCAATTTCGTATATTTTTCTACAATCCCCATGGTATTCAGATATTTTTTATGTTCTTCAACATATGTCACCACCTCCAGGAATGTCTAAAAGTAAAGGTAGATCATTGAAACTTAAATCTGCTAAATATTTCATTTTAAATAGTGCTCTTTATTGGAGGTGTTATGCTCAATTGTTTGGTCAAAGAAGAGGCTCAGAAGGTAATGCATGAATTTCATAAAGGTGATTGTGGTGGTCATTTGTTTTGGAAGACTACAACTAACAAATTGTTAAGAGAAGAATATTATTGGCCCACGTTATTTTCAGATTTGTATAAAACAGTGATGAGTTGTCATGAATGTCAAATTTTCCAAGGGAAGAAGAAATTTCTGCCTTTTCCTTTGAAACCAATTTCAGCAAACGCTCCCTTTTAGTAGTGGGGACTCGATTTCATAGGAGATATCCATCCCATTTCATCAGCGCAGCATCGATGGATCTTGACAGGTACATATTACTTCACTAAATGGATCAAGGCCGTCCCAGAAAGGCAGGCGACTGATACGGTAATTATTCAATTCCTAGAATCGAATATTTTATCTCGTTTTGGCTGCCCTCACAAAATTATAACAGATAACGCAGCAGCGTTCAGATCTAAAAATATGGTCGATTTCTACGACAATTACAATATCGTGCTGGGCCATTCGAAAACATACTACCCACAAGGCAACAGCCTGGCAGAATCATCGAACAAATCATTGATAAATATAACCAAGAAAATTTTGGAGGCAAAAAAAAGAAACTGGCATCGAAAGCTCATCAACACACTATGGGCAGACAGAGTTAGCAGCAAGAAATCCATAGGTATGTCACCTTTTGAATTGGTTTATGGTACTGATGTTGTCTTTCCTACATCACTTACAGTTCCAGTCATGAGATTATTGCAAGAAGTTGGCAGTGAAGACGATGATAATTAGCGAAGGATCAATCAGATGATCCACCTTCAGCAAACAAGAGAGGAAGTGTCACAGAATGCTATTCAGTTGCAAGAGAAGATAAAAAAGATCTATGATCGAAATACCAAAGCAGAAAAGTTTCAGTTAGATGATGTGGTGTTGAGATGGGATGCAAGAAATGAGGACAAAGGGAAGCATGGTAAGTTTGACAACCTGTGGAAGGGACCATACATGATTTCAGCATACAGGGGAAAAAATGATTTCTTAATTTCAGAAATGGATGGCCAAGATTTCCCTGGAGGAGTAGTAAATGGTAGGCTTTTGAAGCACTACCATTGTTGAAGATAATGGATCAGAAACTATGTCACCATCATTGTATATACCATGTTATTTTTGGTCAGAGTTCAACTACACAGTCACTGAAGTTTGGGGCCCGAGGTGAAGGCTATAAAACTTGGATGATATGTGTATGGTTTGGTTTTATTTCAGTTTTCAGTCTTAGTTTTGAGTCAAAGTCAGTTTGCATTGTGTCAGTTTTTAGTATTTTTGACTCCATGCCCAATGGATAAGGCTACTTGGTCTACGGTGTTCTTGGCACCTCCAAGGAGCTACCATCCCCATTGGAGCCAATGTTAGTGTCAATCTAGCCATACTGCCATCAGTGATCAAAATTTATCTTTTGAATTTGCATATTAGGAGTCCCATACCAATAAATGTCACCATTCCGCTAGGTTATGGATTCATTGATGGTAGTAATTTTTCATCAATTTTCCCTCATGCGAAACTTGTTGATTCTCCTCTCTATGGTTTTTGGTCATGAGTTACTTTCACCTTGTGAGTCATGTTAATAGGTCATCATATGGGTCTCATTATTTTCTAGGATCTCACCATGGTCAAATTAATGAGTCAAGTATCAATAAATATCAACAAGGTCATGAGGAAGTCAATAAAATCAAAGTCACAGCACCTGGGAAGATCAAAGAAATTTTTTATTCATTTTGATTTAATTTTCACCTCAAAAGCATGTTTTGAGGTGAAAACATGATACTTCACTTTTCATTATCATCATTATGTAATTTTATGTCAGCATATGTAATAGGTCACAATTCAGAAGCTGTTATCTCCACAAAGTCATCACCCTGACTTCAGAGAAGTTTTCCGTAGAATTTTCAATTCAGAATCATGTTCTAAGTATGTTCAGCAGAAAGATCCCGGAAATAGCTTTCCAATGGTATATTACACTCTCAAAACTGACTCCTGGATTGAAATTTATGCCTAAGTGAATAAAGTCCTCTATACCCTAACCCTTCCCCTTTTTCCCATCTTTCCCTTAAACTTTATGTTATTAAAGTTTTATATTTTCTTTAATAAATCCATTTTTCCCCTTCCGATTACACAATCGCAATGCAAATTTCTGATGTGATTAAACAACTTCCCCTCCATACTCCTTTGAAACTTTATAATAAACATTTTAAAGTTTTTATTATAAAGTCCCATTCCGATTACATAATCACGTTACAAAACCTTTATTATAAATCCCATTCGATAAGACAAACCACTTCCCCTCCATACCTTTTAACTTTATAATAAAGTTTAAAGGTTTTATGTTATAAAACCCCGTCTTTCCAGACCCTTCCCTTTCCCATCGCAATCGCAATATTCGAAAGGTGCATCCCGATGGTCCTCGTGACTGCCCAAATATCCAATGCAATTGGTTTAAGCCCCGCCATTGATTTAATTAATGATCCAATGGTCCACATACCATTGGCACTTTCATGAGGTCCCCTCCAATTGAGCACTCCCAATTGACATTCTCTGATTACACTCTCGTCGTCGATTTGTTCATCCAATTGAACGGCCTACAAGCCATCACGCTTATCACATCGGCGATTTCATATATCACTCTACCTCGCTCTCCTCCGATCTCCCGATGTCGATTGACCCTGGGTCCCACCTTGTAATCTTCTGCCCATTTATAATACCAAAGACCTTTTCCCTTTGTAAAGTTCCAAATCACATTTTATTACGTTTTATAAAGGATTTCCCATGGTTTAATCCCATTGCATTGGAGGAAATTCATATTGCAATATGCCTGCCCCGATCTCCCGATTCCAGTTGCGATTCATGCCCCGGTCCCACCTTAAAAGCCCTCTGCCCATTCAAATGAAAAATCATTCCTCCCTTTGTAAAAAGCGAAAAACCATTTTTATTTTCTTTCAGAGAGATTTCCTCGCTCTCTTATTGCATTAGCCATCGGACATATGTCGATCGCATCAAAGGTTTTTCCTCATACATCTACTCCCTGTCCCACTCTGATCCCGATTGCGATGACACCGTCGCAATGTGTATTTTCAAAAATTTTATTATATATTGTATCACCCCTTTCCCATTGATCCCGATTGCGATCATGATGCGGGCCCCGCCTCCTTTTCCTTTGCTCCTTCTCTTTAAAAAATTGGTTTTCCCTTCACCAAAGGCATAATTTCATTCTATTTTATTTCAAATCATTTTATTAAAGTCAGTTTTCCTCAACGAAATAATGGAAACAGTGAGAGACAGTCAAAGGTCCGAGAGCTTATATAAAACAGGGATTTCTACAGCAACATAAAAATAGGGATTTTCTCCTCAAATTGCCTATTTTTCATTCAACAACGTAACTGTGAATCTGCCCAAATGGTCAAATATAATGTTGCTCCTTCTTTTAGGCAGATTGTTGGTTCTCTTTCTATCTTCATATTTCAGTTCTTCAGTAGTTAAAATAGCTCCGTTTTTCTATGGATCTATGTTCCCACATTTCAGCCTATTTAATGTAATTGTAAATCATTTGTAAAGCATTCTGTAAATTAGAAGTAGGGGAATAGTGTGGAAAAGAACACTCTGTGCTCCATTGTAATAGTTTTAGACAAGGAATTAATAAAGAGACGCAGCTCTGATTTGTGGGATCCATGTGGTATGAGTTTTAGCTTTTGTTCTCTCCTCTATGTCCATATGTAAATTGTTATGTTTCATCATTCATTCATAAACATCTGTGTTTGAATGCTTTCAAGATAGAAAGATAGAATCCATTTTTATGCTCTGCCTTGGGAAATCATTCAATACTCTGTTTTTTTCTTCTGTTTGAAAAGGATCCATTTTTATGCCCTTTTAAGCTCATCACCAGTCTTTCCATTCCATCCTTATTTACACTTAATTTATAGAATTTCCTGCCTACCTTGCCCCACGAAATACCCTGTATCTTGATTTAATTCCCCAGTTTCAAACTATCCCATTTTATCCCATACATCCCTGAAAATTTCATTCATTCATTCATTAAAAATTTTCTCATTTATATACCTAGCCTAAAATCAGTTTCATAATTGTACTTTGTTGAAAATCCTTTTCACGGAGAGAGCCCTCTCCTAACCTTGTAGGGCTAGCTACAAGGCTGAGCGTGGTTTAGATGTTACCCTGTTTTGCCCTTATTCAGCCTAGGGTCTAGATCAGGAGATAAAATTCTCTACCCTTATCATAAGTGGAGAAGAGGACATCGTGGGGTAGGCTTCTATGTCTACCATGTTTAGATTTTCAGCCCACCTACATTGCATGAGCTCAAGGTGGAGGAGAATTTGAAGGATTTTCCATGTTGGGAGGTGACTCATTTTGTATGGATGATTGCTTGGGATGTAGGATCCACTTGGGGAAGATTTTTTCCCAATACTTTTCAGTCTCCATGCCTTGGGAGGCAACTTCTCAGTTCTATCCTTGCAGTTGCTTGAGGACAAGAAACATTTGGGAGGGGAGGACTGTAATATTCCAGAATTTGCATGCAGCAAAATGGAATATTAATTTTTGCTGATTTCACTTAGGAGGAGAAAAAATGGGTAAGGAGGCCCATACATAATAAAAATATAAATAAAATCCATCATAGGATGAAACGGGATCATCATTGGAGCTAGATTTCACACCCTCATGTGTGAACAGAATCATTTGCAGGTGGACAAGGTCAAGTTTGACCAAGTCAACAGTGTTGGGATAGGAGGTGGATACCACTTAGAGAAACAATGCAGTATGAATGGGAAGTGGTTTCTTTGGTGAAAGAAACCCTAATGAGTGGGACCCATGGTGAGAGGGATCTCACTTCTTTAAAAGGAGGGCAAGGTAGCCATTTTTTCTCATTTTGAAGATTATTGATTTCTTGTCTGTTTATACTTTGTGCGTTCTCCTGTTGTTCAACAGAGTTGCAGTGCTGCTTAGCACAAGGAATTCTTGTTTAGGAATTCCTTCTCCTTTCAAGAGAGGTCTCTTAAGGGAGTTTCTCTTCATTTTCTCCACATTTAGGCTTGAGGCCAAGAATCCTCCTTCATCTACTGCGTTATTCCTGTAGCAGGAAACGTTGTGTTGCAGGGTGTTGTAGTGGAGGTTCTACAACACCACTTCCTGAGCTATTTTGCAGAGGAGGGAGTATCATTTCCTTTGGAGGATCAATGAGGGAGAATTTGAGCTGATTTAAATCATCTTTGGCATCATGCCAACCATTTTTCATCACCTACAGTGCAGTCCCTCTCATTCACTACGTTATTTTCATGGAGCATCTGCAGTGAGGGTTGCAGTATTTGCTTGGAGGGTCAGATCTTCAGTGTTAGGATTAGAATTTCACTTGGAAGATCCATTGGAGGAGGTCTATTCAGCTGTTGCATCATCTACATCCATCTCCATCCAGTTCTATAGTTGCAGCTGCTACTCAACCCTGCTACTCTGGCATTTTTTACATTTTGTATATTTCAGCCAATCCTTCTAAGGATTGATGTATTATTGCTTCCAGGGGTTAGAGCTTTGCTTCCCCACTTTATTTGAGCCATACATTGCCATATCTTTGTATTGATATTATTTCTATAGCAGTTCCTCCTATAAACTTCGTATTCATAGTCTTGGGCTTTCTATGTGTAGCAATATTCTTCATTCCCTTGTACAGGTGTTGTTGAGGCTTGCATTGCCTTGCTTGAGTGGATGTTTCCTCAAGGATTTGTACTCTTTTTACTGCTATAACATCATTTGTTGGCTATTTACATCTTCATGTACTCATGCTTATAAAGATAATTTTTTTGTTCCATTGTATGATCATACATTGTTGCAGCCCCTTTCATTGGGAAATTTCTCAATACAACTAGGTGTGGGAGACCTATTTAACCCACCTAGAGTGATTTATTTTGAGCCTCCTCTTGGATTTCAGTCTTAGATACATTGATCTAAGGGATCCAGGTCTTGGTTTCAAATCCTGTAGTAGCCATTCCTGGAAAATTAATTTTCCAGTCATGCCTTGCTGACAGTTCCCATTTTGGGATATTACAGAATCCCTTGTTCTAGCTTTCCGGGAGAAGGGTTAGCCCTTTCCCTAGGAAATTAGCTCAGAAACAAGGCTTATAACCTTGTTGTAGCAACTCTCTGGAAAACAACGCATCTCCTGCAAGGGACTGCGTTGTAGGAGAGTAGAGGTGCTTTGGCCAAGTGCCAAGATATGAAATGAGATCAGAAATATCCTTTGTCGATCTCTCAAGAGAAGGAAGGCACCCTCTACTGAGAAACAGACCCAGGAATGGAATGATCAATCTTCCACTGCAACACCCTGCAACACGGCATTACACTGCTACAGAAATAATGTTGTGACTAAATATTTTTGCTTGGCCTCAAGCCTGGATGTGGAACAAATCAGTGCAATACTCTCCCAAGAGGCCTCTCAAGGGAAGAGGTGGGATTCCCGCTTGGGAACACCCTGTGCTAAACAACATTGCAACCCTGCTAAACAGCAAGAGGAAGCCAAAATTCTAAGCAGACCAAATAATTATATCATAACATGAATGACAAAGGCTTCCATCCTCTCCATATATATAAAGTGAACCTCTTCACATTGGGTCCCATTCACATTTGCGTCCAAGCTCATGCAAGTTGTCCTCCACCAAATCTGCGCAGTTTATCAAGGACATGCAATGTATCTAGACAACATATGTTGATTTGTTCAAAGATGACTGAATCAACATGTTATCCTCCTTGTTCACACCTAAAATGCTCCTTCTAGCTTCTTATTCTTCCTCTTTCACATGAGGAATGTTATTCTTCCTGTCAATGGGCCTTCCTAGCCATTTATTCATTTATCTAAATATAAAACCAACTATAATATTCCATTTAGATGAGGTCTAAAATTTGGGAATATTACACCCCCTTCTATATCAACCTAAACATACATGACAAAATCTTACATAATGCCATGTTGGATTCTGGTGCCTCCCACAATCTCATGCCAAAAGTTGTGATGGATAGATTAGGCCTAGAAATAATTAAACCTTACAAATACCTGTACTCTTTCGATTCAAGTAGGGTCAAGTGTTTGGGCATGATCAAGGATCTTTATGTCAACTTGGCACAAGTGTCTGCTAATAATTTGGTCATGGAAATAGTAGTGGTAGATATTCCTCCCAAATATGGAATGATTCTATCCAGATCTTGGGGAGCCAAGCTTCAGGGGAACCTTCAACATGATATGTACTATGCTACCATCCATGTTTTCAATCAGACAAGAAGATTATACCAGGAGTCACATATGAAATATATGGTTAGCAATCAAGACAGGCTAGACAACACTCCTCTTTATTCTATTCATTCAGATCTTGATTCTTTCATCTTATATAATGAGGAAGACATTGATGATCAAGTATATAAATTTGAAACAAATCAAGAAACATTAAAACAAACAAACCGGTCTCTACATGAAGAACTCAACATTCAGAACTATGGCAGCCCTGAACAAACAAATAATGATAAAACTAAACTTGATTTTCTACAAACTAAAAATGAAACTTCAAAACCAATAGTTAGTTTAGAATGTGAAATAGGTTTCTCAAAGGCAGGAAAAATCTTAGAAACCAAATTTTTCCCTTTTGTCTATCCCAAAATGCTAAAATGCTCTCACAGAACAAAAATATTTGGAAATCTGAATCAGAGGATTCTTATGTTTTTACCTTATCTAGACACTTCATTATCAAAAAAATTTTTCCCTCCAGAAAATATTTTAACTCTCATAGATGTTGCTATGAACCCTAAAGGTATGTCTGCTGAAGTAGATATAGAAGAATATAATGTAGGCAGCCTAATAAGGCCCAAAGTGATTAAGTTATCCAAATTCTTGTCATTACACACAAAACTGAAATACATAAGCTTGTGCAAGAAGTTTGAGGATGCTCTTATGTATAGGAGTAAGAGCTCAAAGCCTGATAACATAGACATTGTTCAAAAGGAGTATTTTTCCAAGAAGAGCTATGAAACCCTTGGGCCACTTGTATCACTAACAAATAAAGCCAAAGGATGCAGACTATGTATGGACTTTAGACACTTAGGCAAAACCTCCATGGATTTCAAATACCCTTTTCTGGCCAAGATAAATCATCCTATGCCAAGGATAGTGTTACACCATTTTTTGGTCATCTAACCTTCTATCATTAGATGGACCCAGAGTAAAGCCCCCCTATGAAATTTTTGACAAGAAAATAGGGGGCTAAATTGTTTTTGAGCCTTCAAGGAATTCGGCGGTTAGCCCCCCTATGAAATTTTTGACAAGAAAATAGGGGGCTAAATTGTTTTTGAGCCTTCAAGGAATTCATTTCCTCTGAAAACGCAGTCTCCTTGAAGCCTCCATGTGTCTTTATCCTTTGATAATTTCCCCCCTGCTGACTTTCATTATGAAGCCTCTCTGTTGACGAAGAAATGCCCAAAGGCCCCCTTTTTCCCTCTTATTTCATTCCCCAAAGCCTTTGTTTTCTATCCCCTTTCTCTCCCCTTCTATTCCCCTTCTTACCTCTCAAATCCCCCCAAGTTCCTCTTTAAATTCTACCCTTACCCCTTTGGTGGCCATTATCCTCCCTTACTCCTCTATCGTTCCCCTCCTTGGCCTTTAAATTCCATTTAAATGGGCTAAAAACCCACTTCCCGACCTTATTATAGGTCTAAGCCCCTTTCCCGCTAGCCCCGTGAACCACTTCCCCATGTGCCCAGGCGCCAGGACCAAGCGCTTAAGTCCAAAGCGCTTATCGCAATCGGAGCTGTCAGCGGGCGCGTTTCCTTTGTAAACTCCAAAGTCCCGATGTGATTGGGTTACAGCGTTAAGTCATCCGCTCTGTTCTGCACCGTTGATCTGATCTCCAGATCTAACGACTGGGCGCTAATCACAACCCCCCGCCCAATTGCAATCGCAATGTGTTGTGTGCACCCTCCGATCGGTCCATCGCAAGTGATTGCGATGCGATTGATCGCAAGCCTTCCTCTCCGACCTCCGATTGCGATCCCCGATTACATCCCGACCGTTCATCCTTCCCGCGATCTGACGGCCAGTGCTCAATCGCATTCCCCCTCCCGATCGCAATCGCAAGTCTTGCCTTCTGATCCCCAATCGTGTCACCTCCCGATTTAATCGCAACCGTCCATCTCCCAGCCGATCCAACGGCTCAACATTAATCGCACCCGCCCCTCCGATCGCAATCGCAAGTCCCATCTCCCTGTCTCCGATTGCGATGCTCCGATTCAATCCCGACCGTCCATTCTCCCCGCAAATCTGACGGTCATCGCAACTCCCGATCGCAAGTCCTCTCCCGATCCTCCCGATCATGCTGCCCCTCCGATTACATCCCCGCCGTTCATTCCTCCCCCAGATCGACGGTCATCGCTCAATCGCGTCTCCGATCCCAATCACAATCGGAACATTTGTGATGTGCGTTACGATTGCTCCTCGCTCCGACCTCCGATTGCGATCGCCCGTTTTCATCCTGACCGTCCGTTAGGTCGAATGATCCGACGGTTTCAGATCTAATCGCCCTTCGCCTCCGCTGGGTCCCACATCCAATGCTCCGCTCCATTGTTTTGTGCCCTTTTTCTTTGTTATTTTCCCAAGAGTCTAACCTTTGGCCTTTACACTATGATTCTCTCCTCCGCCTTTTTCATTGTTTCCACCGTTTCCTCCGCTACTCCGCCACCTCTCCTCCAGCATCCGAAAGCATTTTTCCACCACCACCGCCTGGTTTTACAGTTTCTTTCCACTGTGCAGATTAGCACAGAGAGGCCATTTCAGCCGGCCGGCGAAGCAGCAGAGACGGGATTTGAAGAAGATTTACGCCTGTAATTGAAGATTAACAATTTGATCCCGAATTCAAAGGATTAAGGCACTGTTTGAAGACTAGTGAGCGCGCCAGCAATGCCATAATTGCGCTACCTAACAGCAGGATGTTTCCCCCAGAGGTACACCTTCCAACAGTCTTCTCCATGCTTCCTCGAGCCTTGAAGTAGTTAATTGCACTGACAGAACTTCTTTAAGACTGTCTGGACAGTAGTATGGAAGTATGGAGAGACTTGCAGTTTTCCATCCATGTCATTAATTCCAGGATGGCAGAGCAGAGTTCCAAACACCAGAAAGACTCTAAAAGAACATCAGAGGCCAAATTCGGCCTGACAGAGACTCCCAGGCCATACCATGAGTACGCACGGTGCTGCAGTTTGCCATTAAACAGAGTGAGGCGTGAACACCTCCACCACTCTGTCTTAATGAGATTCATTTATTGTGTATTCTACTCCTCGTTGCTTCTCTTCTCCTATAAGAAATCCCCGAGAACATAATGAAAAGGTTGTTGTTGTTGTTGTTGTTGTTGTTCAACTGTTGGGGTCTTGCTGTTAGAGAGATTCATTCTTGACTGTTAGAACAGTCGTGGGAGGGAGCAGCAGAGTAGTTGTATGTAATAGGCTGGGAGGAGAAATTCTAGACTGTATTAGCCATTGAGCTTATTGTACATGACTGGTTTTGCATCAATTAATCAAAGCACATTTCACAGGATCCTGGTCTATTACTATTGGTGATGTTCTTCTTACTTCGTTTAATGCATTTCCATATTGTTTCATTGTTCTTCTGGGCTTGCATCAGAATAATGGTATAGGATTCACCCTTGTTAGGTGCTCTATGCTGTCTGCTCTCCTTGCCTTCAATGTTTTCTGCTAAATGTGTTATCTGAGAATTGAATTCAGTCAATTTAACCAGTGTAGTGGATGTTATTGCCTACTCTCTGATGTATGAATTGGTTGAATCAGTTCTTAGATGTTCTTGCTGGGTTTAAGCTGGAAGGTTTGGGAACACTGGGGATGAGTGTTAGCCCTGTCCACTAGGATCCTTACACGACCAGCTGGCCCTTCTAAGATCCCTTCTGTATAACTTATCTCTGTTTTTCCCTTGGAGTTGCTAAAGCCGACCTAGAGTTAAATGACCTCTGGTCTGATCTATAAGCAGCCCCTTTGTCTCTTTGAGAGCTTCCTTAGAGTATGTCCAAGCAGGTCTGGAGTTAAATGACCTCTGACCTGATCTATAGACGGAAATTCGGTTGCTTTCCTTCTTTCACTTTCCTCCTCAATGTCCCATCCCACCATCTACCTAAAAGATCCTTTAGTGTAGATGACTTGCCCTTTGAAAGCCTTGGCTAGTTGTTGCATGTAATTTCCTTTCATGAATCCATAGCCCAATGGATGGCACTGTCTTGGCCTATCCTCTTTGCTGAAGCCTCCTGCTGCTTTGTTTCCTTTCCTCCCATTGCTTTCCCAGTCCGTGATCTCCTAACCAACCCAGCAATCAACCAACCAAATCATTTAAAATCCCTCGTGCTTCATAACTAGCCTAATATCTCATTTGAGCTTCAAAGACATATCATTCTTTGCTCTTTTTGGAGAGATCCCTCTCCGGGTCCAGGAGGGCTAGATCCTAGGGCCTCAAAGTGGTTTGATGTTGTCTCATCTTTTGGTATTGCCAAATCTGCCAAAACATGGGAACCCCAACACTAAGTACACCATGTAAGACCAATTTTACCCTAAGTAAAATTGCTTTCACTATGTCAAATAACTTAATAAACCACATTTATTAGGTTGTTTATGGTCTAAACAGGAAACCCCAAAAGGAAATATTAAACAAATTTATATTTGTTTGATTTTCCTCATGGAATAATTAATTAAACAATAATTTAATTATTATTCCTCATCATGTTTAACCCAAAACAAAGAAATTAATTAGATAAATCTCTATTCATCTTATTATTTTCTAGGAATAATTATTTAAATCTTATTTAAATAATATTCCTTGTTAAATATGACTAAATCACCCACAAATAATTAAATAAATCATTATTTATTTGATTATCATTCAACCACTTCCTTAAAATGATAAATAAATCATTTATTTATTTATTATTTACAAATAAAGGGATTTAACCCAAGTCAAATACCTTTTCCCTCCAACAAATATAATAAAATATTTCATAAAAGGTGGATCTAGATTTGGTTAACGTTATTTTAATCATGCACCAAGATCTAGAATGACCCAATATTTTGTTATAAATAGGAGGGTTTTCCCTACCATTCTTCACCTTTTGTTGCCTATTGGATCACTCTGGATCTAAACTCTTGAATTCGACTTTGAGCCATTATCATTGTCATATTTTCCATTATTTCTTCCATTGAGCTCCCTTTGAGTTCTATCTTTGTCTGGGTTTTCTACACCAACGAGAGAGAGAAATTCTAGATCTGAAGTGCTGAGGACTTCCAAGAACCCATCCCATTGAGGAGAATTAGATACACCTTCTTGTTTTCCTCCCAGGTGCCCTTAATACAAAATTCTTTCAAAAAATATTGTTCTTGTCTTGTCTATTGGATGTATGGAGAAAACTCTTGATTTTACTGCTTAATGTCTTTCTATGCATAGATCTGGTTTTTTGCAGCACTTGTCTTGATCAACTAACTGCAGATCTGAAGATATTGGCAGCCATATTTTATGTTAGGGCTATAAGTTATGCGTAGCTAAAGTGGTCTTTTTTCGTACACTTCGACAAAAGATTCATACTAACAACTGGCGACTCCACACGGGTTTTCAATTACGACCGCTGTCGTTTTTCATATTCCTGCATATCCAGCTACTTCAGACCCTAGGGTTTCTTTTCAGCTTTTTTTTTTCCTATTTTTATGTTGTTTTTCCCCTATAAAACCCTAAAACATTAAAATTTCTAACTTCCGCGTGTTTCTGGCCCTATTGCGCAGGTGACAAACATCAGCTGCAACTGAGACGGAAACTTTTCCGGAAATCTGCCGCCGGGACACCCGGTACGTCAGGTCGCACTTTTCAGCCCATAAACTGCGACCTGGACCTCCAGGTCGCACTTTTCAGCTCATTTTCTGCGACCTGCACAGAAAACAAGTCAGAACCTGCGACCTGCCAATTTTTTTGCTGTTTTTCTGCAATTTTTCTGGGTTTTTCTGAAGCTTCTGTCAGGGTTTTCCAGCCTCTGTCTCAGCCCGTTTCGACCTGTTTCTGATCTGTTTTTCTAATCTAAGTGGGAACATAGCCCCCTAGGGCTTCAGTACCCTCCAATTTTGGTGGAAGAGTTTTTATCTGTTTCAGGTCTGTTTTTTCAGAGTTTCAGCCCCCCTTTTTCCAGATCTGATACCTCCTTTTCAGACCTCTTCTAATCAGCTCTTCTCCCTTTCAAATCACCTCCTGAAGTTTTGTTTGGATCTACTTTTAGGGCCTCCTCCTTGCCCCTTCTGCTTTTTGTTGATTTCCTCATTTTTTCCAGCCACCTTGCCTCTACCTCTTGGCTGTGATCTGCACCTCTTTTCAGCAGCTTTTCCCTTTAGATCCCTGTCCCTTTCGACCCTAGATCTATTGGCCTCTTTTTAGTGTGTTTTGACTAGATTTTTTCCCTCTTTTAGATTAGTTTTGAGAGACCCACCTTTTTGGGTTGAATCGATGCAATAGTAGTTGTTAATTTTCTGTTATTTCAGCATTATATATTGTTCTCTGCAGATTTATTTTCAGTTATGCAGCACACTTTTTCTCTTGCTCTCAAAATGAAAAGGGTTTAAAAATTAAAATTAACGCACGCCACACACTCACCCTAAGTGAAGAAGAGCCTGGTTTACACCACCAGGCAAAGACTTTAAAATCAATTGACACTGCACCTTTTTGCCCTTGTTTCGACATTGTAATCACTTGATTCTGCACCTCCCTGCCTTTGTCGGTCATTCTTCTTCCCCTCGTGCCGTGTTTGTGTTGTCACTATTGCGCCCCCAAGGCGCGCCTCCCGGAGACTTCTTGGCCTTCACCCTCGGTTTCCGGTCGATCGACCTGCTCCGTCCCGCCGTCGTCGAGCCAGTCCTCCTCCGAGTCCGCACTCCGACTCCTCTTCTGATTCATTGGGTTCTCCTTTTACTTCTGGTTCTCCCCCTGTCACCTTCACCATGTCTGGTCTAGGACCTAACGCTAGTGGTAATCCTGGCCTTAATGCTGGAACTACTACTAGCGGAACCGCCACAGGAACTACCTCAGCCGCACCCTTGCTGTCGTACATCGCAGGCCTCAGCCTCCCCGATTTCAATCAGTTGATCAATGACCCTATCCGCCACGATGTTGGTTGGCCTGCTATGCCAACCAAGCTCCCCTCCAACATCCCTAAGTTCGAAGGCCTTGCTGGAGAAGATCCAACCAACCATGTCCGATCTTTCCACATGTGGTGTTCCTCCAACTCCATTACCGATGATTCCATCCGTCTTTGGTTGTTCCAACGCACGCTTACCGACGAAGCTTCTAAATGGTATGTTGACCAAGCCACCTCTTCCCATACCACCTTTGCGACCATTGCCCAAGCCTTTTTATCTTATTTCCAGCTCCCTCTCCGATACGATACTGGTATGGAGCTTTTGACTTCTTTCAAGCAAACCTCTTCAACCCGCCTTTCCACTCATGTTCAGGAATGGCGAAGAAGACGAAGCTTATGTCGAGCTCCCCCCTTCAAAGATCGGGTTTATATGGACTGGTTCCTTCGTACTCTCTTAGCTCCCATCGGCAAAGATGTCGCCTCCCATTTCCCTCAAACCGAAGAAGCCGCCCTCTAAATAGCCTTGAAATATGACCTGATCTATGCTTAGTCTGGTTATGTTTATAGCGTCCTTCCTAACCTCCCCAGGCCCGGAGGCGCTAACACCCCAGGGGCATCTTATTCCGCCGACGGTATCGTTGGAGCCCTTTCTCATCCGTATGCTCAACCTCCTATGGGCTATGGTCTCCCTCAGGGAGGGGCCAGCACCTCTAGCACTCTTCCCCCTCCAGGTAGCATGTATCCAGGATACGGCATGCCTCATTCTTTTGCCCAACCTCCTGCTTACCTCAATGTTGCCCAACCTAACCATTACCCTTATCCACAGCCTGGTGCGCCAGCTCCTCCAGCATATGCGCTTCCTTCTCCCTTGCCTCCTCCAACCCCGCAACAACACCTACAGCCCCCTTCAGGGCAAGTATTTGCACAACAGGGCGCGACTAATCCCCCTTCTTCTCAAAGAAGGTGGAGAGACAATCCAAACCAATCTTCCCCTGGTACTCGTGGACCCAATCCTCAAGGTATTGACCCTAACACTGCTAACCAGCAACAAGGAACTCAGCCCAAGCCGAACAGGCCTCTTCGCACAAATAAGCCTTGTTCGTGTTGCGGTGTTTATGGTCACTACACCCACGATTGTCCCCTCTTACCACAGATGCGGCAGATGTGGGAGTCTCAAGCCACATTGCGAGGACAACATGCCTCCCCTCATGCTCCCCCTAATGTGGCCACTACTCAACCAGCTGTGTTTACTGATCCTTTCCCTCAGCAAGGATTCGTGGCTACCCAACCACCTGACGGCCAGGTCGCCACTCAACCTTCCCCTTCTGGTTCCTCCGATTACCATATCCTTATGATGAACTCTGATCCATCCCCAACCGTTGACCTTCACCTTCAAACTCGGTCTCGCCAGTACCCCAAGCCTCCCGCTCAGTCTGCCCTCGAGTCCCCTTCTTCAGGTTCTACAAAGCCTCTTTCGACACCCAATGGTCCCTTACATATCCCTCAACCCAAAGTTGAGGTTCATACCAAGATTCCTAAGGGTCCATTACGTCGCAATGCTGCTCCTGGTCGAGCTGCTCATGCGTATAGCATAGTAGATGATTTGGCGCAATCTCCTGCTGCCATTTCCACATTGGAACTCCTCCAGTCGTGCCCTTCCCAAAAGAAGGCTCTGTTATCTGCCGTGGGCGCTGTAGATCCTGCCGATGACCAAATGATTGTTTTCGACGCTCATCAATCAGACCATCCTCCTCTTCCTGCTTCCGTCGCCTTCCAAATCCCAGTCAAAATCCGGAATGCCAACGTTTCTCGGTGCATAATTGATGAGGGGGCATCCACCTGTGTGATGTCCGCTTCGGTTTGGAAGCAACTCGGATCTCCTGAGTTGGCCCCTTCCACGATCACCCTTCGAGCGTGGGACGGCCACACCTCCCAGCCCATTGGCCTTTTCTGTAATTGTCCTATCACTCTTGCCAGTAAGACCGTTTGCGTTGACGTCGAAGTCATTGACGCCCCTCTAGACTAAAACATTCTATTAGGGCGAAGCTACACCTATGCCATGTCTGCTGTCCCATCCGCGATTTTTTGCAAGATGTCTTTTCCTCACAATGGAAAGATAGTCACCATCGACCAGTTGACTTACCATGAGCCGCCGTCTCAGACCTCCCCGGAGACGACCATCTCTTCTGTAGCCAATAAGCAAACCGTCGATTCCTTGACCAGTGTCTCCCCCAGCGTCTACAAATATTCCTCCCTGCTTGGAACTTTTCCTGGTCTCCCCCCTCCTCATATCTCTGATCCCAGCTTGTCGAATGTTTGCATGATGCAATCGTCTCGGGCTGCCCTTAAGCGACCCGCTTCGGCTAGTCAGCAACCTCAGACTCAACCTCGCCCACCGCAACCCGCTCCTAGCCCTTCATCTCCGCCAGCCGGACCTCCTCCTTCTGGCCCTTCTCCTACAGCTGGTGTCCCTGAACCCCTTTATCCCCCTGGATCGGTTCCCCCAAGCCTTAACCACCTCGGAGCCGTCCCTCCTGGTCATTATCCCGCTGGTCAGATACCGTTCCTAGCTCCCCCTCCTGGAGTCTATTCGGTCCCCGTCATGGCCACCCTCTCTCTCCCTAACCTGACCCTGGGTATACCCGTCTGGTACCTTGACCCTCCAGCCGCTACCCCTCCTGGTCACCCCAAACCCTATCTTGCTTTGACACCGGTTCAACCGGTCCCCCTCGCTTCCTCCATTGCTACCATGCCCCCTGCACCTCCCCAGGACCCTACCCCTGTGGTGACAGCTCCAGGAAAGAAAGGCAAAGCTCGCAAGGGGGCATCCAAAGACAAGGCCACCCCGACTGACCCTGCTCCTCCTCCGCCCGCAAAGCCTTGTGCCTTGTGTGATGTCGTCGGTCACGCCACCCATACTTGTCCTGAGTTGCCCCGCATTCAACCCATGGTTAAAGTCGCGTTCCCTGAGTCTATGGTCTCCGACCCTTCTCTTCCATCCTCGTTCATAACCAAGAACCCAAAAAATATTCGCACTAGCAAACCTTGTGCTTTGTGCGGTGTCCATGGCCATTACTCCCACCATTTTCCTCACCTGACGCATTACCGTGCCTCTTTAGAAGTAGTTCGAGAGTATGACGTTGAACAAAATCAATCCGCCTCTCCCATACTCGCGCAGTATGCTTCGGGCCAGCTTGAGGATCCCCCCGCTCCCATCGACATTCCCCCCCTGATGTTCAGATGACGGAGTCTACTACGACCATTCTTTACCTATCATCCTCTGTGAGACCCTTGGAGCACATTCCCCTTGAATCCTCCCCTATTGTTTCGCTTGACCCCCCTTCAGCGACCACCCTAGGCTCCCCATCCTTTAACCCTTTGTTTCCATGTTCTTCCGTCATTCCCCGTGACGATCCGTATGCAAGCCTTTCTTCCCCCACGGATGATTTAGATAACTTTTCCACGTCATGTGGTGCCCTTTCCACCCTTGACCCCCTCTTTTCCGCCCATACACGAGATAACTCCACCCGCATCTCTGTTGACCCCCGCAGCCCGAGTCCCCGCCATACCTCCTATAGCCCTCATATACCACCCTCTAGTTTGTATATGAGTCATAGCCATCTTTCTCATCGCACTCCCCCCCGCAGTTGCCACTCGATGTATTCTATACACTCACGCTGCCGTCATTGTCCCTCCTCCCCCCATTTTTTGTCTTGTAAAACTATTCCGCAGGACCTCTCGTCCCCACCCTATATCGGTTACGCCGATGGTGCAAGTCGTTACTCCTGGAATCTAGCCTCGGCAGGTTGGGCCATTTTCACCCCCTTGCATGCCCTTGTGCTCTCAAACGGGGTCTGCATTGGTACTGCCACCAACAATCAGGCCGAATATGATGCAGTGCATGGTCTCTTAGCTGATGCCCTCTTTCATCGCATCCTCCATCTGCATGTTCGTTTAGATTCCCTACTTCTTGTCATGCAACTAAATGGTGTCTATCGTGTGCGTAATCCTGTGCTGTTTAGACGATATTTACGAGTGAAACTCTTGATACGTGAATTTGAAACCATAACTTTCAACCATGTACCTCGAGAATAGAATCACTATGTAGATAGCATTGCAAACCATGTTCTAGATTGGAATTTATCACACGCATTTCATACAAGACAATAACATTCATAATCATTAAAAAAGATGCATATCCATAATATGTGTCGCAAAACATGTGTTTAGAGTCCATCTACTCTGATACATATGACATGTCCATCGCATGTTACAAAAAACTCAAAACTGGGGGCACCACCTGCCCCTACATACACACCAGGGGGCACCACATGCCCCACACCTAATCACTACCTGGCGGATCCCGAGCCAATGGCTCTGCTCCTGTAGCTTATAGATCCCGTATCCCCTGACCGGCCATCGCCATGCACCGCATGACACCTCGCCACTCCGAGGGTAGACCAATACATGGCTCTATGTATTGGTCGTCTAAGTCTTGCCACCCGCACTCTGACACTCCGGTCAGCAACCTCTCGCATCTACGGCGGATGTCCTCCAGAAGAGTGGCCACATCCTCATTATGCGCTGCTCTTGACCCACTCGGACCTGCAACTCCAGATGCTGCAGGTCGTCCCATATATCCGGCCGGTTTTACCGGAGCTATATCTGCATACCAAAAGTACATGAATCAGTACCCTATCTACTATTCACTAACTTTAACATGCCCAAAAAAGAATAGTTACTTATCACTTACCATCGAGCCCCCATACTCGACCAGGCGGAAGTGGTAGGTCCGGATCCCCACAATAACTCATCCCACTATAGGGATAGTCATCTATGTATAACGACATCTGATCCCAATGGGCAAAGAACTCAGGTCGAAACACTCGTCTAACCGCCCCTCCTCCTCCTCTGCACAGTATCCGCCCCCACCGGCGCATCCTGGGCTCTCTCGGGCCCCCATCTAGGAGCTGTATACGAGGTCGTAAGGTCAGGATCTTCTCAAAAAAGAAGGAACACAATAAAGTCCCATACGAGCAATCGTGGTTCACTTGCCGCTTGCACAGCGACAGCTGTCATTTTAACGACACCAACATCATTTGGGCCCACCCATAGTAGGTCCCACTCAACACGCTCTCTACGATCATCATCTGCCCCCCAGTGATGTGATGGAACGCCTGGCTGCCCAGGATCCTAGCACCGCTGCGGCCACTACCCGGGTCTCCAGTCTCTCTAGGTCCCCGATCGGTATCCGCGTCCCTTTGACTCGGAGTCCCGGTCGACAATGCCGCTCCACAAACTCCATGATGTTCCGCCCCCGCGGTAACACTGGCTGCGTATTTCCCACCATCCCAAGTGGCGGGAGACCTGTTAGGAAATACACATCCTGGACTGTCAGTTCGATCCTTTGCCCCTGCACTACAAAGACCTCATGCTCTGGATCCCAATAACTGATAATCCGGGCCAACAAGGGCTCTCCAGCTCTCATCAAAGGGTTCTCCAAAAACTTCAGAACCCCAAACCTGGCCAACACACGACGAACACCCTGATTTGTTTGGATCTCTGCCCGTAATGTACCCAGGTCTCTCTCTCTCCAGTTCACCCGTATATTTGCCATATCTGCACAAAAACACCATCTTTTTCAGCCTACAGATAGGGAATACTGTAACCAAACACAAAAACCCAAATCTCAGCCATCAAACAACACTAAAACCCCCTCATCTTCCAAGTCACACTTTTCTGCCAAATCCTGAGACAGGTTGCACCTTTTTGCCCAAAACCTGCGTCCCAGGTCGTAGATTTTGGCCCAAAAAGTGTGACCCGGCCGAAAATATGCAAGAGGGTCTGTTCCTGAGATTCTGGGCCCTAATCTGAACTTTCAATCCATCAAAATGAAAGAGTAAGGTTAGGCCTCTTACCTGCAACTGACGGATCTCGATTCCAACGGTTGGTTTGTCCGCTACGCTCACTGCAAGATTTAGGGCCTTCTCTCCTCTCTACATTCACCACAGCAACACTAGCAAATGAGTGGATTTGGAGGGAAAACTGCCTTATTAAAAGAGAACCCTTGTTTCTTCTTTCGCTTGCTGCGACCATACCGTAACTTCGTTTGAAAAATCGTCTACACCGTTAGAAAGCTCTCACCGAGCCCTCAAATGGGTATCTGTTAGTTTTTTGTGATTTGATACTTCACCAGGACACATTTTGTCCAAGATGGGTCACTTCACCTCTCCTTAAAATCGCATTTCTTCACTTACAACACTTGTACTTGGGGCACCACTTTGCCTCCTTACTTGTCTTTGTTCGTGTTGATTTTCGTCGTGAGTTACCATCTTTTACTCATGTTTTCATGGTCCCCCATTGGACCTTTACTGTGTGGCAGCACCATCGAGTCGCCCTTGTTTAGAGCATCCAAGTGGAGTCATCATCGCATTCATGGATTCTATCCCGAGTCCCTTTGTACCCCGCTATAGTCCTCCATCCCTCATTGCTTGGTTTCTCTCTTGTGTCGCACATTATGGCCTTCAGTCCCACTGTCCCTTATCCCTGATGATATTGTGTCAGTCGTTGCCATGTCATTCATGCCCTTTATGCTCTAGCAAGGGAAGTCATCCATTCGCTACTCAGTCCCCTCCATTCCACCATCATCATTGGTATTAGTCTGTCCGTCGCTCTACTATTTTCTCTTGTGCCTTAGTTGAGGATCTCTCATTGCCTCACCTATGGCGGACCTCCTTCTGTCGACATCAGCTCCTTCATTCCAGAAGATAGGTCTAGAGGGTGGTGTACCTTGGTTCCAGCTTCCACTCTTGTTCGATGCCTCGGATCAGGCAAAGGGATCTCTCCTTCCCCTTTGACTTGATTGTTTCTCCACTCCGACTCCTTTCAGCATGATCGAGATCTGTATGCTTGATGGTTCAGTGATGCAGCAGCAGCTCTTGGTGATTCCCGGGTGTGTGTGAGATGTCTCAGCCCTCATGAGGGGGTGGCCCTGCAGGTAGCCCCCCACATGCCCAGATGACCTCTTCATTGCAGCCCTTGATGTAGCTCCATATATTTGATGATGTCGGCCTTAGCCGCTTGCAGCGCCTCTTTGATTTGCATGTATCAGTCAGATTTTGCGAGCCCTTCCCCATTTACAGGGGGCATTTGGGTTGTATTTGTATCTCATGTACTCGGATATTATTGTATAAGTCCTGGCTGTTATCCCAGGCACAACATGTATGTGGGATTCTTCATTGTATTTTTATCTAGCTCATGATTATGCCGGCTGTACTTTATGGTTCGGTCCCTTGTTTACTGGACACACTATTCTTTTGTACTTTGTCTCGGCGGGCATAGGTATGCCTCCCCCGCCGCCCTTAGCACAGGTACCCTCTCATAAAAAGAGACTTGTTGCACCTGTAAGTCTCGTCTCCTCAGGGTCTATTTCTTCAGCACATTAGTCTACCTCACATTTCTCTCTCTGACTTCCCTTTTGATGTCTGGTGATTGAGTTCTTACAACGTACTTCGGTCATACGATTTGCTCCTAACACTCGCACGCTGGGGGGCAATCTGTTACACCATTTTTTTGTCATCTAACCTACTATCATTAGATGGACCCAAGTACACCATGTAAGACCAATTTTACCCTAAGTAAAATTGCTCTCACTATGTCAAATAACTTAATAAACCACATTTATTAGGTTGTTTATGGTCTAAACAGGAAACCCCAAAAGGAAATATTAAACAAATTTATATTTGTTTGATTTTCCTCATGGAATAATTAATTAAACAATAATTTAATTATTATTCCTCATCATGTTTAACCCAAAACAAAGAAATTAATTAGATAAATCTCTATTCATCTTATTATTTTCTAGGAATAATTATTTAAATCTTATTTAAATAATATTCCTTGTTAAATATGACTAAATCACCCACAAATAATTAAATAAATCATTATTTATTTGATTATCTTTCAACCACTTCCTTAAAATGATAAATAAATCATTTATTTATTTATTATTTACAAATAAAGGGATTTAACCCAAGTCAAATACTTTTTCCCTCCAACAAATATAATAAAATATTCCATAAAAGGTGGATCTAGATTTGGTTAATGTTATTTTAATCATGCACCAAGATCTAGAATGACCCAATATTTTGTTATAAATGGGAGGGTTTTTCCTACCATTCTTCACCTTTTGTTGCCTATTAGATCACTCTGGATCTATACACTTGGTCACATTTTTCTACATTATTTGCTGTGTGAGCTCCCTTTGAGTTCTATCTTTGTCTGGGTTTTCTACACCAACAAGAGAGAGAGATTCTAGATCTGAAGTGCTGAGGACTTCCAAGAACCCATCCCATTGAGAAGAATTGGAAACATCTTCTTGTTTTCCTCCCAGGTGCCCTTAATACAAAAAATTCTTTCAAAAATTGTTCTTGTCTTGTCTATTGGATATATGGAGCAAAACCTTCTTTTTACTGCTTAATGTCTTTCTATGCATAGATCTGGTTTTTGCAGCTCTTCTCTTGATCAACTAACTACAAATCTGAAGATATTGGCGGCCATATTTGATGTTAGGGCTATTAGTTATGCGTAGCTAAAGTGGTCTTTTTCGTACACTTCGACAAAGGATTCATACTAACGGATAGGAATTTCTAACAAGATGACATTGATTGGTAGTGTTTCAGGGAACCATGAGATGATACCACTTCAGATCAGTCAACACAAAGACATTTTCAAAATTCCTTGGAATAGCTACATGTTTGACCAAACTTTTCTTGGAACAAGGAATGCTGAAGACACCTTCCAAAGGGACATGACACCTATTTTCAACTTCTTCACCATGATGTACATTGATGACATCCTCATCTATTTGGGGGCTAATGAAGAATGCCTTCTTCACCTAAATAGTTTCTTCCACAGAGATAAGTTTTGGAAGCAAGACTCAAGCAAGAAATATAAAGGAGAACTTGGTCTGTTTGAAACTTTTTGGCAGGAAAATTGTACCATGCCTTCAAAAAAATATAGCCATGATGCTGTGGATGATAGGGTGATCAAATACCATGGCCATTTAGAGTCTTAGTTAGAATTTATCACTCATTGTACATACCATGATTTAAAGAAAGGTTATAAATAGAAAAAACACAAAAATAAAAAATAAAAAAAATTGAAAAGAGGGCAGATTTGAAAAGAGGTAAAGCCCCATACCCAAAAAATAGAAAAACTGAAAGTGTGTAAGCCTAAATACCACTACTAGTGCATAAAGAATTCTTGTTTCAGTCATCTAGCCTAATCATGGCTGAAACATGTTTTAAATTTATTGTTGTTAAGTTAGTGAAAGATAGTCAAATTATGTAAACTTGACTTGTCAAAAGATAGATTAGGGAAGAAAGATACTAGTTCCACATGCTTAAAACAGAACCAAGGATAAAAATGGGGATGAATAACAAACAATGTATCCTATTCCTTATTTTTTTGGTCTTATTTTGCTCAAAAATAATATTTGTGTGCAGCTTGTTCTTATGCCACAAGCTCATGGTATGTCAGATTGTCTAATCCTGATTTAACCATGTTTTCAATTTCATGTTTATAGCTTAGTGAATGAATCGTGTCAAACATTTTAACCTAGACAGTTGAATAGTCTAGGTTGAGAATCAAAGGAGTTCATTAGCATAATTTTAACTCCTGGAAGAAATAAGATAGAAGTAGACAATTTGTTTTGTTTTAAAAATAAAGAGATGTCAAGGTTGCTAGTCCAAATGCACCAAAAAAAAAATGTTAGGCAAGTATGTTGGGTAGGTAGAGATGAAGTTGAGCTAATAATATCTTTCAGATTATTGAGATCATAGCTTCAAGCAAGCATCAACAAGAGAAAAGAGGTAAAAATCTGCCCAATGGATGAGGCAATGGTCTCCATAAAGCCAGAAATCTAAAGTTTTGGACACCTCCTGAAAAGGAGCTGCCCTCCCCAAGTGGAGCCACTATTATTCATCAGTAATTTTTTCCTTCATAGATGACTAAATGATTTCCCTAGATTTCTAGAAACAAAGTTCATGAACATTGTGAGTTCTAGAAATCTCACTACCTTCATCATCTTTAAAAATATTTTTTCACTATTTTGTCATTTCATCATGTCAAGCTATGCTTACCAGTCCCAGAAAACCCATTAGGGGCTCATGACACACCTTTTTCTATATTTTGTTACCTTTGGCCCAAATCCTCTGTTTTGTTTTGCCTAAAACCCCCCACCGCTACCTAAGGCCATCAATCAAACATCTCTTTTGTGTCTCCCAAAAATACCCCAAGCATTGATGGTCTCAAAATTTTCTCTATAGGCTTTTTCGATAAATCAAATACATTAGATTTTGGATCTTCAATACATCAGTTTATCATAAAACTCTGTTTTACACTTGATGACCCCAAAATCTAAGTGTTTAGTCCAAATCCAAGTCCAAGGAACCTTCCACTAGGTCACCTAGGGTTTCACAAGTCATAGGGTGGATTTGAAATCCTAAAAAGCTCTGTTTTCCTGTACAAAGGTACTATTTTCAAAGAAGAAAAGGGGCAAGTGACTTTGTCCAAAACTGATCAAAAGGGCCATTCAAAGAAAGGCCTCCTTGGCCTAGTGCAAAAATTCTGCAAGGGACAGCTACCCTTGCTCACATTACTGCAAAAAGATCAAGATGGCCATCAACCTATAAAAGAGGTAAGTTAAATGGGAAAATCATCACAGGAAGACCATCAACAGCAAAGAGAAAGCAGTAGGCATATGTTTTGGAGAATCAAGTTTTTTGTGACTGATTTGGCCAAACAAGTGAATCAGTACAAGAACTACAAAGACAAAAGGTCACCTTCAACTTCATCCAGTGCACATTGAATATTTTTATAAATAATTAATGAGTTTTTAAAGGTTTTAGAGAACTTATAAGAGAACACTATTTACTTTTTTCTAACATCCCTAAAACCTAGGAGTTTGGGAAGAATGAAAAACTGGTCAAAAAAATGATGATAAAGCCTCCTTCATAATATTAGATGGCATTCAAAGGGTTTCAAGTTTCCCTCTAAAGGCTTGACAAAGAGGCACTGACTCCACCTCACCAAAAGGACAAATGACAAAGAGTATCAGTACAAGGGCCTAAGTTTTCAAATACAGTTAGAAGATTTCAAAGTTTTCAAAGGGAGGCAAGCATGAGATGAAGAGACTAAGGAGGAACCAGAGATATATCACTGTCAACATGATTAAAGGGACAAACATGTAATTGGTCTAAAAAGCAGGGAAGCCTCCAAACAAGGATTTCCTTATCAAAATTATATTCTGCAAAAGATAGCTAGCCATGAATGACATTTCTGCAGGACTGTCAAAGATGGCTACCTACAGGAATATTGACAGGGTCAAACAAACCCAATGTTTATCACAATGATGGCACATGTGGAAACTAAATAAGTTGTTCATACCAACTACTAGGGTTTTCACACCAAGAGGTTTTCATTACTTCAAAGAGAAAACATAGCATAAGGTCAGTTGAAAGAAGGTCTAATTTCTTCTTTTCAATTTATTCACCAAGAAATCAAAGGCATAAAGATGCAGGACTAAAGACTCCAAGGTGAAGATACCAAAATGATCACAAGTTTGCTGTTTATAACCCTTGAAATTCATAAGAGGGATACAGTGAAGAAAACCTTCAGAAAAGAGCACTAATGTCATTATCTGCCTTTTTTCATCAAAACTTTGTCAAAATAACCGTTTTGCTTTCAAGAAAGGGTTCATGTTTCCAAGTATGGGTAAGAGGCACCATTTGAGCTTGTTAAAGAGTTTTTCAATCTGAGGGGAAACATAAAAATGCTCCATCCAAAGCAAAAAAAACATTTTGTTCTTATGCTTCTACCACCTATAGGATAAAAAGACCAAAAAGACAGTGAAAAAGAAAGAAGGGAAAAAAAACATTAGAAAGTGGGTTTGATCATGAAATTATTTTTCAAAAAGAAGTATACGGGTCTTCTTTCCCTCTTCCCACCTCATTTTTGTCTTTACAGGAGAGAAGGAGAGCTGTTGAAACATTCTGGCTTTTTCCGTAAAACCGTTAAAAGTTTTAGGCGCACGCACCCATTTGACATGAACAGTAGGGCTGTCATGCCAGCACAGAGGAGGCCAAACATTGTAAAAAATCACCAGGCGCTGTTAGAATAATTCTTACTCAAGAAAAAGTCGGGAGAAGCTCTGGGAAATTTAAGGTTGCTGAGGAACAATTATCGAAATGGAACAAGTTCAAGGAGATAAACAAAATGTTTTAAAGGCATTTGCAACACTGTGCCTAAGAAATCTGTTATTGGGTGATTTAATTACATTGCAGGGTTTCTCAAGCTATGTGGAAGGCTGACAAGGGTGCATGCCATTGCATTGCATTTCCTTGATAGAGGTGATAAGGCATTGGTTTTCAATCATAGCTTGAGTACATTAGATCTCATTGAGTCATTCTTGACAAAATTACCTCGGTGTGGAAAGAAAGATGAATACTAGAGGCAAGGAAAAGAATGGTACAGGCTTGATGGACACACTAGCGGCGCCCAAAGGGAAAAAATTAGTAGAGAAACTTAAAGGAGAGCGATTGAAGGCTATGGCGTTCGATACTTCAGTGTTGGGTCTCGATGAAAAAAGAGCCAAGGAGATGTCATACATTGCAAGTATGGGTATCTCTGTAAGTAGCAAAGATGCAATGAAGAAGTTATTGTGTGAAGAATTTCCTCAAGCTAATGATTATGGGAGTGAATTAATACCTGGTGCTACTTCCATTGGGATGAAGGTCCAAACTCATCTCTTTGATGGATACTGGGAAGGAAGGAAAGAAATTGAGACTTAGTTTTGTTACCAAGATCATTCCAGGTCAGTGCACTTCAAATTTCCGGCAGCAACCTCGACCTGAAAAGGGAGTATCAATCATTTTATTTAAAATATGAATGGGAAGATAACAGAGGCATGTGATGCATCTTTGAAAAATATGGGGGGGATCTTATGCTCCTCGTGGCTTTTACGGAACTATTGATGTCCATCTTGAATGTGAAGCCAGAAACTTCAGATTCAATTCTTTATTCATATGGGCTTGCAACTACCTCTAGTGTAATTCCAGCATTTTGTAAGTAAGGAGATATAATTATTGCTGATGAAGGTGCGCATTGGGAAATTCCCAAGTGGATCAGCAAGCGGAGGATCGTGCCCATAGAATTGGCCAAAAGAAGGAGGTTTGTGTTTTCGTTTTGATTAAGACTTGGTTCTGTTGAGGAAGAAATCTTGGAACGCGCGAAACAGAAAATGGGGATTGATGCTAGGTTATCCAGGCTGGCCTTTTCAACAACACTTCCTCAGCTCAATTCAAATTAGTTCATTTCCCATTCAAATTGATCAGACTTGGGCAAAATTACCTCTGAAGGCTTCCAATCAAATCGATATGTGCAATCTGAGAACAGTCGAACCAGTACTTGGGCAAACCGAGTCGAAGGTTGGAAGTAGATATTTTCCACCATAGTTTATCAGAGATTTGGGCATCAGCTGGAAAAAGAAGACTATGAATTGAAATTAACATAGTCAGTGAAGGATGAGCATAAATAGTACGCGTATGTACAAATGTATTATACACAGCGCTAAGTGAAATAATGAGGATCTCTTTCATTGAAGTTATGCAACATCAACGGCTTGAATCATTCAACTCAGATCCAACGGTTTGCGGGGGAATAAATTAAACGAAGGTTATGGGAGATGGCACCCCCGTAAATGGTTTGATTTAAACCACTATTTACAAGATCGACGGCTGTGATGTATTACGGCACCTCCAATTCATTTCGTACAAACCGCTGTCATTACCCCCGTAGGTGGTTATCGGTTTTCATAAACCATGGGCGGTTTTGTCGATTTATACATATGGTTGTTATGGTGGGCCCCAAAGATACCATTCGTTCTTTTCACTTTGCACTAGCGTAGGATCTTATCTTTGGTTTTATATTATATATTATATATAATATTAAAACAAATATTTTGTAAATTAAAATAATTCCAACATTTCCAAGAATCAGTTTCAAAACTGATCATAACAGTTAGGAAGTTAGTTCAGAAGGCTGATATAAAAGCAGAGATAGGAGGAGGAGAGGAGGTTCTTGGTTTTTGGACCTTGAAGCCAAGTTTTTATACTGAAGAATGAAAAATCTATGAATGAGTATGCAAGTTCCTGTCATTCTTTTTGTGCTGAAAAGTTTTTCTAGTTTACATAATGTTTTTCATCTGTGATTAAAATAGAGTAAGAGCAACGGGTCTCTTTATACATATGTATTTAAGAGTTAAACACACCTTAATGTGCGCTCCTCTGTTTTAACTTTGTCTCTACTTAATTCTCTAGGGTTTTGAAATGATAGATTCTGTTTGAAGCAGCATATCAGATTAAAATCTTCTTCTCTTTTTCTTCCGTTCATTCATTTCAGCATAAGTGGGATATAGCATTGCAGAACATCCATGGTTTGTTATTTAATGGTTACATAATCAATATTTGAGGTTTAAAAGTCAGAGACAGATATATTTTATTTTGTGACATAATCCTTAATGTCTTGAGCACGGATTCCTTTACACAACAAGGAATTGTTTCTCAAGGAACAACACTACGCATTTGAGAGGCTATGCATGGTACCTGCAGGCGCTACACACACGCCTGTGTCAGACCGACTTGGTCAAGATTGTCTTAACTGTATATGAAGAGTGTATCTAATAGCCTGCAAGAATCCGCTTCGATTTGCTCAACATCAGATAACACATGCTCAATCAATATCTAACCCACATGACTGGAAGGCTTGACAGAATACCGTTTGGGCATGCCACACGAAGAGGGGTTTTGGTAAGATTAGCCCAAAAGTGGCCAAAATCATTTTTTTTTTCCTCCAAGCCCTCAGACAAAGTTTGGAAAGGTGGTCCCTCTATTTTTCCTCTAACTTACCCTTTCAACTAAGTATATTAAAAATCAATTGGCTAAAAAAAACCTTAATTCTGTTAACCTAAATTGGCTAAACCCTAAACTTCATGCCAACCATCATTTAACCCTCTAGGGCAAAGAGCTACCAATTGGAGAGTTGTCATTAGCCTAAATATACTCAATTACAAGCTAAACCTCCTCCTAAACTCTGAAAGCATTCCTATACTTACTTAATTTTTCCCCCATTTTCTAAAATCTAACCTCACTGTCACTCATTTTGTCCTCCCTAGACCTAAATCTCTCATCAAGAAAAAAACCATTTTGTTCAAGGATATAATTAGCCACCATGTCGAGAGAAGAGATCAGTACCAGTAGTGATGAAGGCCAAGGGCCTATCAAGCCAAAACACAAGGGAGGAAGGGTTAACATGTTTGATCCTTTAGACGCCATTCAAATAACCTCTTCTCCCATGATCCTTGCATGTTTTTAAGATGTTGGATGCTATCATTTATGTGAGAAGGTTAAACAGGTCCAAAACCACTCAAAGTTGACTAGGTTGTTTATTCTCATCTTACAAAACCATCAGGTCAACCTAGCAGGAGTAAAATTTGAATTATCATCCGAATCCATTTCTAAAGCCACAGGAATACCAGATATTGGTGAGAGATGGTTCAAGCAGAAGATTTTGGACTTAAGCTACTATAAGCCCTTCCTCAAACCTAGTTATCAACAAGGCTGCAAGACTGTTTTCCCTTTCTCCCACCTGCTAGAGAGATATGCCCTACTGATGAGGCAGATTATCAAGTACTTCACTTGTGAGGAAAGGTACTTGAGGATTTATTCATATCACATAAGGTTGATAATGCACTTCACCAGGGTTAAATTGCTAAACCTACCATAGTATCTCTACCGGAGCATTGACAAAATGGCTTCAGTGGTCATGAAAAGGAGTTATTCCCATCAAATGCAAAGCCTTTTTCACCAGCTAGAGCAGCAGGGAATACATTGGGAAGTTTTCATCTCACATGATATATTTGCAAATCCCCAAGCCTTCATTCAGCAAAATTTGCCTTCCACTTCACACCCTCTTACCTCCACTCCTCCATCACCTCCACCTATGCCTTCTCCACAAGGAAAATTACCTCCTACTTATTCTCCTGATGCATCAAATGAAGATTATGGCAGTAGCAATGAAGAAAAATCAGATGACAGTGGAGATGAAGAAGACAGTAGGTCAGAGATAGAGTTTAATGATGGACAAGGGGGTGGCAATAGAAATGAAGAACAAGCAGATGACAGTGGAGATGAAGAAAACAGTGAGGCAGATACAGAGTTAAATGAGGAACAAGGAGGTGACAGCAGCAATGAGGAACAAGAAGATGATGATGGAAGTGATGAAAAAAATGGGGTAGATACAAAGTTTAATGAGGAAGAGGAGGAAGATGATGATGAAATGGAGGAGAGAGATGAGCATGGCAGCCATAAAGGAAAAAATAGTGAACACTTGGAGGAAAACAGTGATGGTAGTGATACCAATGAATCACTCCCAAGTACAGAAAAAGGTGGTGCTAATGAGAAAGATGAAGATCAAGAAGATAGTGAATAAAACGATGAGAATGACTGTCAGCAAGAAGATGAATAAGACAACCAAAATAAAAATGTGCATGAGCATGAAAGTGAGCATAGTCATAGTGAAAACAATGACCATATGAATGAAGATGATGAACTTGAAGAAACATAGGAAGGTGATGAGGAAATAGAAGATGTAAAACAAGGAAATGATGAAGCTAAAATAGAGTTTGAAGAGGCAGGCAGTGACCAAGGAAATGACATTGATAAAACATTCAATGATGATCAAGACATCAAAAGGGATAGTCATGATAGTCATGACAGTTGTCATGACTGTCATGACACAAATCAGCCTCCTAATGATAATGGGAGTAAAGATAGCCCAGAAAATGATGAAGAAAAAGACCTTCATGAGGAACAAGGTCAAAGTGAGGTAAGTGAGGAAGCTAATGATCAATTTGAAGGCCAATATGGCAGTATGGAAGACAGTGAAGACAATGATGATGAGGATGCTAAAGATCAAGAAAGCAGTGACCCAATGAGGCATGAGGTGACTCATGAAAGCCATGGAAAATGTTAGCCACCTATAAAATTTGTTATATCAAAAGGTGGCTAAAACATTTTTGGAGCCTTCAAGAAACAATTTTTATTGCTAAAAAATGTTATCTCTTGAAGACTCATAAAGACATCATGCCCTTTGTTCAAATCTTCACTGTTGTTTCCATTTTGAAATCTGAAATTCTATTGATTTCATGAGGATGATACTGTTGCAAAACACCATTTTTTCCTTCCTTCCACATCAAAACTAACCTTCATTTTACCTTCTCTGTCTCTCATAAACTTCCTCTATTTTTCATTTTTCCCATTCCCCCCTTCACAAAATCCACATTACAGAGTTTAAAACTCATTTTTTAACTCTGCTGAAACCCCCAAATCCATCAAAAAACTCTGAAAATTTCATAAAAAATACATTTTTGTATTGCAGGCTTAAGCCCCTTTAGGCTAAGTCCTAACCACTTCCCCACCACATGCCCTGGAGCTAAGAACCAAGTGCTAAGCCCTTTCAGCACTTATCGCATCAGAAAAAATAGAGCACGCAAGTCTTTTTGTTAAGTTGAGACCCCCAATGCGATTGGCCCTTTATTACATAAGCCTCATTCCAATCACCGATTCATATAACCTTTTGGCCCGCAATCGGGCACTTAAACTTATGAATAAACCATTCTCGATGCTCATTTTCCTTTGTAAATCCAAAAAACCCACTTTTTCCTAATTTTGGTCTAAACCCGCCAGAGTTATGTTCTTAATGTAAATGGGTAGATTGAAAAGCCCGCATGAAAATTTCTGATGCGATTAAAGCCCCATTTATATAAACCTCGCTCTCCTCTTTACTCCATATAACTTGCGCCCGGGACCAAGAGTTAAAAGTCCCGAAGCGCCAATCGCATCGCAATAATCCAAATGGGTAGATTGAAAGACCAAGCCCGACCTTCCAATGCGATTGGCCCTTATAAACATAAGCCCTAGGCCTATCGCATTCCATATCGACCAATGGCCCCACAGACGGGCACCAGCCTTTTCATATATATATAACCCGCCCCAAGCATCAAAACCTTTGTATTTTGTTAAATTTTTGGGTTTTCATAAGTATTAAGGGGTTTCCGCCGGTGCTTGATTTAAAACAATATCCATCATTGATCATTGGGCCAATCTGATGGCCTGTGCACAATCACATCAGCATTTCTTCATTGGGCGTGTTATATTTTATGCCACCCTGATTGGTCAACCCCGGATGAGTTCTCCGTTTACAATCTGATCTACAGATCGACGGTCTGAAGTGAATCGCATTGGCACCTCCCGAGTTTCTTCCCCCGCCGATCGCATGCCTCTGATTACATCTGGACCGTCCATGTGTCCAAATCGGATGGTCCAGATCGCATCTACCAAATTTGGTTTAAAAACATGCAGCCCCGCTCATAATGTTTCTCAGCCAATCGCAGTCGTTGATCTCTGCGGATCAACGGCCCTCATCAACCCATTCTCCGCCTTTGTATCATTTTCATTTGATCCCCAGATGCAATCTCCGCCATTGATTCTTACATCCAATGGCTCATATTTAACCCGACAGGCCTGCCTCCTATGGGGCCTTCCTCCCTCCAAAACTAATCTCCACCGTCGATCCCCTGATCGGACGGTCCATAATGAAACCGCCCTTCCCGCTTTTACTCACGCATCTTTCCAAATTCGCGCTCGCTCTCAGCCGTCAGATCTGCGACCTTAGATCTAACGGTTAGTATCCCATATCGTGCAACTTTAAGCACGGAGGATAATTTTCAAAAATCACGCTATATAAGTTGTTTTAAAATGCCACATGTCGGGCGGGGACGCATATAGCGTTCGAAAAGGCAATACCGCCTACCCGCCTTTTTCTCATGCGAAAACAACGATTTTTCCCTCCCGAAACCACTTTCCTCATTTTCCATTATGTGTTATCGCGCATGCTCCCCTCCGTTGATCTTGCAGATCAACGGCCCAGATCTAATAAAACCTTACACTATCACCCTCCGCCCTCACCAAGGGTTTTCAACACACGATCTCCACCGTTGATCTCGTGGGTTGATCTCATCTGATGGCCCACGATCATCCCGAACCCCCAACTCTATTTTTTACCATATTTCCTCTGAAACAAAGGTTTCGACTCCATTTCTTTGCATTTCTTCTATTTTTCAAACAATGTGACTCCTTCACACTGTTAAATCACAACCAATCTCGACCATTGATCTCTGCGCAATCAACGACTCTGACTTAATTGACACCATTATTCTTTCTGAACAGTCTCCATTTGATCTCCACCGTTGGGTGCTACCATCCAACAGCTACGCTCCTCCCCACAACCTCTAAAGCATTTTTCCCAAAATCGCAGGATTTCTTAATATTTGTCTGTATTTTGCAGGATTAAATGGTTTTTCCGTTATATTGAAGAAAATCCAAAGGTCGGGGATGAAAATTCCCATGCCTTTGATTCATAAAAGGAAGCCATTCATAGGGTTCACCTCCACGTTTCGTCGATGCTTCATGGCCATTGATTCCATATGAGCCCTATGTGGCCCTGCACATCAACAAGACACAGACAATTAAATAAAACAGAGAATATCAGTGTTGAAGACCTACCACAGCAGAACCGAAGATTGAAGATGAATTCCATAGTTTAATGGATTATGGCTAAGACCGAAATCAAAAGCCTAATCCATTAAATTAAACACAATTAAGGGGAAATCAAAAAGATCTATTAGATAGAAAGGCCTCCATTGCCACTACAGAGGCCAATTGATTCCTCTCAGCTACCACAAAGCCACCTGTAGCTTCAAAGAATTCAACAGAGGCCGAATTATGATCAGAAAATCAGATATTTGCCTCAGCGCAGCCAAATAATTAATTCTACCAAAGGAACTTAATGCAAAAATATTAGCAGAGTTATTGCAGAACTAATACAAAGCCTTAAAGTCAACAAAAGCTCCCACCGAGCTTAAATCTTAAATGTAAAACAATTAATACAGACGAACATCTGTGAACTTCTCCATCGAGCCCCTCAAAGGTCGAGAAATCTTAAATCTGTATTAATTGACCTAGGAGATCTTTTATCCCCTCCCACCTCCTCATTCCTTCTATAAATACTTATGTAGAAGATGAGAAAATGTTGGTTGCTGAACTTTGAAATATACTTGAGCTTGAAACTTCTACTTGTAAATAGTGTTCATAGGCTCTTGAAGCTCTGTTTGTGGTTTGATAAGTTATTCTGAGAAGTGAAGATGATTGTTGAACTGAAACATTGTACTTAAAGTTGTAACTGGTTTGAAGCATCAATACAAGTTGATTTATGGGATCCTGGTCTATGTCGACGATGATGTTATTTCTTATTGTAAATTTTTATTTTCACTTTGTCCATATTCTCTGATAAAGAAAAGCAAGCATAGAGTTAGGATTTACTATATATCAGTACCCTTCTCTGACTGATAAGCTTTATCTAAATGTTTTCTTCCAAATTGTATTGTTTAGGAATTATTTAATTCAGTCTCAAGAAGTTAGGAATGTTGGTGTTCCCTCGTCCTACTGTCTAGGCTAATTGTTATTATTGAATGTTATTTTCAGTTTATGTTAAGTAGAGATGAACTAAGGAAGTTATGGTGAGCCCTGTCCTATTTTCGTCCCCAAAAACTATCTGAAAGTTTCCCTAAGAGTGTGTTGAAAGCTGGCTAGTTTCAAAGTACTTACCAGATCTTAGACCATTCTTTGTTATCATTTGTTTTCCCTCTATGTTTAAATGTTTTTCTATTGAAAGTGTATCAAAATCTGGCTAGTTTCGAATTACTTACCAGATCTTAAGTTAATTTATGTCTTTCTGAAGTGTATGTCAAAAGCTGGCTAGTTTCAAAGTACTTACCAGATCTTGGGCTGCTCTTTGTTCTTCATCTGTTTAATTCCCCTTCTTTTTGCATCATTTCATTCCATAAATCAAACTTTAGAGAGATCCTTAGACATAGATGACTTGCCCCATGGACTACTCTTACCCCTTGTTGTTTCAATTAAACCCTATTATGACTCCATAGCCCAATGGACTAAAACCAGCAATTATCTATCTTTTTAGCCAAAGCTTGTTCTGATTTCTTGCAACTTCACACCTTTGAAACTCTTTCCATTTAGGACTTTTCCTCAAACAATAATCATGCTCAACCATCCAAAAACAAACAAAACCCTCAGCCTTCATAACTAGCCTAATGTCATTACCCAAAACCTTTAAAGATAAATCTATCTTTGCACTTTATTGGAGAGATCCCTCTCCAGATTCAGGAGGGCTAGATCCAAGAATCCCAAAGTGGTTGAAACGGTGTTCTCCCTGCAGTCGTACTTTTTCCAATCTTGCTGATTACAGGGATCCAACATTTTTGGTGACTCCACTGGGGAACTGAGTCAAAAATTCATCTTAGGTTCCCTTAAACACTTCATAAACCCCGTGAGTAAAAGCAGCCCTTTTCAAGCACTACCAAGTAATGGTAATTATGATAAAAACTTTTTTTAATCAGTGACAAACTAGACAAACCCTAGGATTCTCGTAAGAGTTTATCTAACCTTGAAATATCAATTGGCTTAGCCATAAGAGTATATTGTTTTTGTCTCATAACCATAGCTAAGTTTTGAAACAGATTTAGGACACTCTTAACAACCACAAGACTGAAAAATAACTCAGAAAACTCAAAAATATTTCAGATTGGTATTCAATAAACATGGTGGTGGACCATAAAACCTTTTACCTCCAAAAGAGCTAAAAACTTCCACTTGGCGACTCCACAATCCTCAACATACCTTAAGACTCCACTGGGGAGAACCCTTATCATTATATCATCATTTAAACTCAGTTAGAGGACTGTAGGATTAAAATTTGTGTAAAACAGATTATTTAACCTCTTAAAGACTATCATATTTGGTGGAACTTTTCTTGTTTACTTGGGTCTACAAAACACTGCATAGTGGCTCCTAGAAAGATTCATACTAGAGCCTATCCTGACCCTAACCCACCTGAGATAGTTGATAACCCTAAAACTATACTTAGGAAGTCTCCTAAGATTGAATTTTCAATTGTTTTCAAATTACCCTTGAGAGCTAATTCAGTTCCTGAAAATCTTGCAGCTCTACAACAATCACAAGCAGATCTAAGAAATCCATTTAGAACTAGGTCTCTTGATGATTTAGATCAGCTAGATTATGAGTCTTCACTTTCATGTCCTGAAATAAGTGAACATCCTGGAAGTATGGAAACAACACCACCTGATTCACATTTCCTTTTCAATCTAGGTGTCTCTCATCCAATATCAGCTCAGAAATCTATTCCTGGTCCTTCCACATCTCTTCATTCTACACCCACTGTCCAAACCACTCCACTACAACCCACTTTTCCTCTTGTTAATCCACCTCTTGTAAATCCACCTCCACCACATATCATGGCAGCATGGTATGCTCCCTTAGTCCTTCCTGCACCATTAGTCAATCTTCCACAGTACTATCAGTCCAAAATTCCATTATATGATGCTAGTAATGCTACTACTGCATCACAACATGTGGATAAGATGAATGACTACTTTGACAGAAATGAAATTGATGATGAATCTATCAAACTAAGACTATTTTCTCAAATTCTGGGGGGAGAAGTAAGAAAATGGTTTAAAGGCTTAACCCCCCACAGTATAAATGATCTCCAAGCCTTCCATAAGACATTCTTAAACAAATGGGAAGTGAAGAAGAATCCTCTCCAAATCCTCTCTGATTACAAGAACCTCCACAGAAACATTGGGGAAAGTGTACAAGCTTATTGTACCAGATTTAATAGTGTGTATAATGCCCTTCCCCCATATTTAAAACCTCCACAAGGCTCAGCTCTAAACAATTTTCCTGAAGGTTTTGACCCCGAGATGGCCTATCAGCTGAGAGAGAGAGATCCTGCAACTCTTGAAGATATGCAAAAAGGAGCTCTTGCTGTGGAAGTTAATTTGATGGAGAAAAGAGCAAGAATAAAAAATGAGAAGAGAGTGTCCTTTAGAGAGGAATCCAAACCTTGCACTTCCAGCTCTAAGATGGAAAGAATGATGGAGGAGATGATGAAGAAAATGAGCATTCTTGAGAGAGCACAAGCAAGTCAAAACCAAACTTCTCCTCAAAACAGAAACCAGAACCAAAATCAGGATTTCAGAAGAAACCAACCTCCAAATAGACCAAGGGAAGATGATCAACAGATCACTCCTCCCTTTCATTAAAACTATGTGAGTGAGGTGGAAGACACAAATGAGCAAATAGAGGAAGATGATATCAATATGTTGGGAGTAGATAATGATGACTTTGAGGTTCATTATGATAGAAAACAAGGTTTATACACACCTTATGATGACAAAAGAGATCATGATGAAAGTTGTTATCAAGACATGGAGAATGTCATCATAGAATCTCAAAGGGAATATGACCTTAGAAGTAAAACCAATCAACAAGCTCCCAACACCAAAACCTCTGACAAATCTTCACAAAACAGCACTGTAAATAAACCCAAAATTGTTAAACAAAAAGACAAAACAGTGGCTGGAAATTCTGATAAAGGTAAAGATAAAGGCACTCAAAACAATGAAAAATAGAGTGCAGACCTTAGTATTACTATCAATTCAGCTAGTACTCTTGTTAAAACCATTTTGTCAAATCTAAATAGAGCAAGTCAGCAAACAGATTTTGCTGACCAATTGGCAGCTAATAAGGCTGAGACAAGCACTTCAAAGAATCAAATTCCTTTCAGCCTGGAGCAAGAAATTTCCAAAATTAAAATATTTGTTCCTCTCTCTGAGTTAGCTACCCAGAATGTATATAAAACCCAAATTTTGAATGCTTTAAACATAGAGGATAATAAGGACACAGTCAATCTTAACGATGACCAGCCAAAGCTTATTTTTGGTCCTAAGATTGAAGGCAGATATCAAGAGGGACCTGTTCCTCCCTTTTATGTGAGTTTAAATGTTCATGACAATATTTTGCACAACGTTGTGCATGACTCAAGGGCTTCTCATAATTTAATGCCTAAAGCGGTGATGGAGAGCCTGGGTCTAGAAATCACCAGACCTTATAAAGACCTTTACTCCTTTGACTCGAGCAGAGTAAAATGTTTAGTATTAATCAAAGACCTCTACGTTAACTTAGCCCAGATTCCAGCCAAGTGTTTGGTTATGGATATTGTTGTGGCTGATGTACCCCCAAAGTATGGAATGTTGTTATCTAGGTCTTGGGGGGCTAAGTTACAAGGGACTATGCAGATGGACATGACCTATGCGACCATCCCTATTTTCAATCAAACAAGAAGACTCTACAAGGAGTCCCATATGCAATATATGGTGACTAGTCAAGACAGGCCTCAAAAATCTCCTTTGTATTCTGTAAATACAGGCCTTGATTCTTTTATTTTGTTTAACGATGAATCTTTTAGTGAAAAATTCACTTTAACAGAGTTAATGGCCGAGAGAGAGGAGGAGGTAAACATCACAGAAATGTCTAAACGGTTTGCTGAACCCATGAACCACAGCAAACAATACACAGGTCTTGAACTACAAATCATGCATCCATCACTTTTAAACCTTGACAGTCAGCAAAACAACCCTCAACGCATTGAAAAACCATAGGATTCAAAACAAATTCAACTAAGTGCTGATACTCATGAAAAATAAAAAAGCGCAGTAGTTGAAGAGGACAGTAATCAAATGAAGGAACCCGAAGCTAATCCTCTATGGAGTATGTATTTTGATGGGTCATGCACTAGAAATAACACTGGTGTAGGTGTCTGGATTTGCAACACTGAGAACAACCACACAAAAATCATTTCCTGTAGATTAAACTTCCAGTGTTCAAACAGCATAGTGGAATATGAATCCCTACTTTTAGGCTTACATTTGTTGAAAAAGTTAGGACCCAAAAGAATCAAAGTGTATGGGGATTCTGAATTAATTATTAGGCAAGTCAACATGGAATACAACGCTAATCACCCCAGACTTAGGGCCTATCGAAATGATGTCGTGGACCTTTTGAAAACTTTTAAGGAGTCCCAGTTGATTTTTGTCCCAAGGAAAAGAAATATCACGGCCCACAGCTTAGCTTTCGTGGCTAGAACATGCTTAATGCCATACGAAACCAAAGAATGCACAACTCAGATTAAATTCAAACCAGTCATTCCCGATAACAAAAAATATTGGAAAGTGTTTGACGGAGACAAACAAATAGAAGACTTCATGCAATTCAGAAATGAATTTGAACTACACAGTTCGGATTCAAACTATGAAACAGACTACAATAGTGAAGAAAATTTTCTTGGAGAAGAAGAACTGTCTCCTGAGCTTGCTAATATAAATCTACTGACTAGCAAACTTGAAAACAAAACAGAATTGAATGTAGAGTTAGAAACAGAGTCTAAAGATGAAAGTTTGCCAAAGGGTCTGGCCCCTTTAGAAGAGTTGTTCGATTTTAACTATGTGGCCAAAAAGCCAAAACTGGAGCCTATAGAGACTAAAGTTGAGGAGTGCAATATAGGCAGTGAACTAAAACCTATGATCATTAAATTGTCTAAGACTTTACCAGCTCACATTAAACTCAAATACATAGATCTGTTTAAAGAATTTTCTGATGTTTTTGCATGGAGTTACGAAGATCTTAAAGCCTATGACACTGAAATAATACAGCACTAATTCCCTCTCAAGGAAAAGAAAAAACCATTCAAACAGAAGCTGCGCAGAATAAACCCTATTCAACTGCCTTTGGTTGAGAAGGAAATCAAGAAAATGTATGAAGCTGGTATTATTGCCCCTATTAGATATTCTGAGTGGGTGTCGAATCTAGTGTTAGTTAGGAAGAAAACATGAGATATTAGGCTTTGTATAGACTTTAGAGACTTGAACAAAGCTTCACTCAAGGACAACTACCCTTTGCCCAAGATGGACCATATTTTACAAAGGGTAGTTGGTTCAAAAATAATTTCTTTGCTTGATGGCTATTCAGGGTATAATAAGATCTTAGTTCACCCTGATGATCAATTAAAGACAACTTTTATTACACCATGGGGTACTTTCATGTATTTGAAAATGCCCTTTGGTCTAATGAATGTTGGAGCAACTTTTCAGAGAGCCATGGACATAGCATTCTCGGAGGAACTGGGTTGCTTCATCATTATATACCTTGATGATGTTACTGTGTTTTCAAAGACATATGAAGAGCACTTAGAACATTTAAGAAAAGTCTTCGAGAAATGCAGAAAGTTTGGAATATCTTTAAACCCTAAGAAGACACTATTCGGTCTCCAAGAAGGTAAAATTCTTGGGCACATTATTTCTGAGGAGGGTATAAAGATAGATCCAAAGAGGATTGAGGCCATATTGCAAATCTCTCATCCTCGAAACATCAAGGAGTTGCAATCTTTCATTGGAAAGATTAACTTCTTGAGAAGGTTCATACCCAACTTGGCTGAGCTCCTTAGGAATATAAAAAACATGTTGAAGAAGGAGCAAGGGGTAAAATGGACCTTGGAAGCAAAGAAGTCCTTTGAGCTGGTGAAGCAAGCGTTAACCAAAACACCGGTTCTAATAAGTCCTGATTTTTCAAAAGATTTTTTTATTTTTTCATTTGCATCAGAACAAAAATAGTTGTTTTCCTTTTATAGAAAAATCCACAAGAACAAGAGCAGCCTATTTCATTCTTTAGCAAGGCTTTGAGGGATGCCCCTCTGAAGTATAACATTATGGAAAATCAAGCCTTTGCTTTGTTTAAGGCTTTAAAAGACTTCAGGGTATACATCTTGCACTCACATATCATTGCCTTTGTCCCAAATTTAGTTGTGAAATATATTCTAACACATGACCCATATGGTAATAGAGGTAAGTGGATTGTTGTTATACTAGAATATGATTTAGAGATCAAGCCCACTAAACTCATCAAAGGCCAAGGTCTGGATAGATTGATGGCTGAATCAAATTTTGAAGTTCTTGATATTAATATGATTAATGCTTTAGATGATCAAGAGGAAATCTCAACTCCCATTGTTGAAGATCATTTTATGAATTTCTCTTGGTATGTTGATATTAATTTTGTTTTCCTTAATTTGAATACACCTCCTAGTTTGACCAAAAAAAAGGCAAGGTTTTTGAAGTTAAAAGCTGTAAAATATTGCATTATATATAAATGTCTTTATTGGAAAAATGCAAGTGGTATATTGCTTAAATTGTTGCCTGAGTATGATGCAGAGAAGGTTAAGCACGAGTTCCATGAAGGGGAATGTGGAGGCCATTTATACTGGAAGACCACAGCCAACAAAATCTTGAGGGTTGGTTTCTATTGGTCTACTCTTTTTCTTGATGTGCATAGGATGATAATTGCTTGTCATAAATGTCAAATTTTTGAAGGCAAAAGAAAGCTGCTACCCTTACCTCTGCATCCAATCATTGTTGAAGCCCCTTTTCAACAGTGGGGACTTGACTTCATAGGAGAGATACATCCACCATCCTCTGCCTAGCATATATGGATTCTCACTTCCACAAACTACTTCACCAAATGGATAGAAGCCATCCCTTGTAGGCAAGCCAATGATTCTGTCATTATAAAATTCATGGAGACTAATATTCTCTCTAGATTTGGTTGTCCTATCAAGATCATCACTGATAATGCAGCAACATTTGGATCAAAGAAGATGGTTGAATTATGTCACAAGTATCAAATTACATTGGGGCATTCCACAGCCTATTACCCTCAAGGTAATGAACTTGCAGAATCCTCAAACAAGATTTTGGTGAACATAATCAATAAACTGTTGGAAGACAACAAGAAGTCTTGGCACACAAAGCTTGTTCATGCACTTTGGGCTGACAGATTGACTTTGAAGAAATCTATTGGCATGTCACCCTACCAGCTTGTGTATGGTACTGATGCAATTTTTCCTACCAGCCTTGGTGTACCAGTTATGAAGTTGATTCAAGAGGTGCAGTTTGAAGAAAATGACATGATCAGAAGGATTAATCAAACAATTCATCTTCAGCAAACCAGAGAGGAGGTTTATAAAAAAGCATTACAGAAGAAAGACAGCATCAAAAATATTTTTGACAGAAGAACAAAGGCTAGCAATTTCAATGTTGGGGACAAAGTCTTAAAGTGGGATTCAAGGAGAGAAGACAAGGGCAAGCATGGTAAATTTGACAACTTATGGCTTGGCCCTTATCTCATTCATTCTGCTGCTGGTAATAATGCCTTTTTCTTGCAGGAGTTGAATGGAGCAGAACTATTTGGAGGTCCTGTCAATGGCAGGATGCTTAAACATTACTTCTCTTGATCCATGTTATGATTTGAATCCTTTTTTATCTTTTTTCCATTATAAATATTTCACCCATCATTGCATTCATAGTTAGAAAAATCAAATTTACAAAAACAATAGAAGAAAGAAAAGAGGGAATATTGTAAGAACAATAAAGGTACATCCCCATACCAAAAAGAGAAACAAATCTGAAAGTGTGCAAGCTTGAAAGCCACTCCTGAAAAACACACTCCTAATTAGTCATACAGCCTAATCTTGACTAATTAGTTTTAAATTTGCTGCTGATAGGATAGTGAATTCGATTTTCCAAACAGTTTAATCTTGCTTATCAGTAGGTAGTTTAGGCTATAAATTAAAGGTTCAAACATGCTCAAAATATGAACCTAAGTTTCCAAAGAAAGATGACTCAAATCTGTTTATTACTTGAGTCAAAAACAGAGGTAAATCTGGTTCTAAACAGCTCAAAATATGAACCAGAGGACAAACAAAGAACAGCTCAAAAAAAATAAAAAACAGAGCTGAAAAGAGATGAAGGAAGTGCTTTGAACTTTCAGATCTTAAGCCTTCCATTTTGATTTAATTTCCTGCAAAATAATATCTATGTGCAGCTTGTTTTTTATGCCATAGATCAGCATCAAGTTAGACTGTTTAATCCTGACTTGTATGCTTTTAAATTTCTGTTTTAGAAAGTATAGAATAAAAATATGTTAGACTATTTAATCCTAACAGATTGGTAGATTAGGTAGAGAAACATATGCATTCAACTATTTAATCTGAGTTCATGGAGAAATAAGGAGTAGAATTAGATTATTTTTATGCTTTCAAAATAATAAAATTTTGTAAAAAGAGTTTACCAATCCAAGTGCACTCTAATGAAGAAAATGTTAGATCAGTAGGATTGGGTAGGTAGAAAGCTTGTGTTGATGGAGATCCATTGTTTTTTCATGGCTGCTAACATGTTTTCAGAACAAAAGAAGATCATCCAAGTAAGAAAGGCAGCCCAATGGATAAGGCACTAATCAGCCTCCAGAGAATGCAAGTCTGAAGTTCTTGATGCCTTCAAGAAGGCTCCATCCCCAAGTGGAGACACTGTTAGCCACCTATAAAATTTGTTATATCAAAAGGTGGCTAAAACATTTTTGGAGCCTTCAAGAAACAATTTTTATTTCTAAAAAATGTTATCTCTTGAAGACTCATAAAGACATCATGCCCTTTATTCAAATCTTCACTGTTGTTTCCATTTTGAACTCTGAAATTCTGTTGATTTCATGAGGATAATATTGCTGTAAAACACCATTTTTTCCTTCCTTCCACATCAAAACTAACCTTCATTTTACCTTCTCTTTTTCTCATAAAATTCCTCTATTTTTCATTTTTCCCATTCCCCCCTTCACAAAATCCACATTACAGAGTTTAAAACTCCTTTTTAAACTCTACCAAAACCCCCAAATCCATCAGAAAACTCTGAAAATTTCATTAAAAATACGTTTTTGTATTGCAGGCTTAAGCCCCTTTGGGCTAAGTCCTAACAACTTCCCCACCACATGCCCTGGTGCTAAGAACCAAGCGCTAAGCCCTTTCGGCGCTTATCACATCGGAAAAAATAGAGCGTGCAAGTCTTTTTGTTAAGTTGAGACCCCCAATGTGATTGGCCCTTTATTACATAAGCCCCGATCCAATCACTGGTTCATATAACATTTTGGCCCACAATCGGGCACTTAAACTTATGAATAAACCATTCTCGACGCTCATTTTCCTTTGTAAATCCAAAAAACCCACTTTTTCCTAAGTTTGGTCTAAACCCACCGGAGTTATGTTCTTAATGTAAATGGGTAGATTGAAAAGCCCGCATCAAAAGTTCCGATGTGATTAAAGCCCCATTTATATAAACCCCGCTCTTCGCTTTATTCAATATAACTTGCGCCCGGGACCAAGAGTTAAAAGTCCCGAAGTGCCAATCGCATCGCAATAATCCAAATGGGTAGATTGAAAGACCAAGCCCGACCTTCCAATGTGATTGGCCCTTATATACATAAGCCCTGGGCCTATCGCATTCCATATCGACCAACGGCCCCGCAAACAGGTGCCAGCCTTTTCATATATATATAACCCGCCCCAAGCACCAAAACCTTTGCATTTTGTTAAATTTTTTGGTTTTCATAAGTATTAATGGGTTTCCGTCGGTGCTTGATTTAAAGCAATATCCACTGTTGATCATTGGGCCAATCTGATGGCCTGCACACAATCGCATTGGCATTTCTTCATTGGGCGCGTTATATTTTATGCCACCTCGATTAGTCAACCCCCAATGAGTTCTCCACCGTCAATCTGATCTACAGATCGACGGTCCGCAGTGAATCGCATCGACGCCTCCCGAGTTTCTTCCCTCGCTGATCGCATGCCTTCGATTACATCTGGACCGTCCATGTGTCCAGATCGGACGGTCCAGATCGCATCTCCCAACTTTGGTTTAAAAACATGCAGCCCCGCTCATAATGTTTCTCGGCCAATCGCAGTCGTTGATCTCTGTGGATCAACGGCCCTCATCAACCCATTCTCCACCTTTGTATCATTTTCATTTGATCCCCAAATTCAATATCCATCGTTGATTATTACATCCAACAGCTCATATTTAACCCGAAAAGCCTACCTCCTGTGGGTCCTACCTCCCTCCAGAACTAATCTCCACCATCGATCCCCTGATCGGACGGTCCACAATAAAACCGCCCTTCCCACTTCTGCTCACACATCTTTCCAAATTCGCGCTCGCTCTCAGCCGTCAAATCTACGACCCCAGATCTAACGGTCAGTATCCCATATCACGCAACTTTAAGCACGGAGGATCATTTTCAAAAATGATGTGATATAAGCTGTTTTGAAATGCCACGTGTTAGGTGGGGACGCATATCGCATTCAAAAAGGCAATACCGCCTACCCGCCTTTTTCTCACGCGAAAACAGTTGTTTTTCCCTCCCGAAACCACTTTCCTCATTTTCCATTATGTGTTATCGCGCATGCTCCCCATCGTTGATCTTTGCAAATCAATGGCCCAGATCTAATCAACCATTACACTATCACCCTCCGCCCTCACCAAGGGTTTTCAACACACGATCTCCATTGTTGATCTCATGGGCCGATCTCATCCAATGGCCCACGATCATTTCGAACCCCCAACTCTATTTTTTACCATATTTCCTCCGAAACAAAGGTTTCGACCCCATTTCTTTGCATTTCTTCTATTTTTCAAACAATGTGACTCCTTCACACTGTTAAATCACAACCAATCCCGACCGTTGATCTCTACACAATCAACGACTCTGACTTAATTGACACCATTGTTCTTTCCGAACAGTCTCCATTTGATCTCCACATCGGATCTCCATCGTTGGGTGTTGCCATCCAACGGCTACACTCCTCCCCACAACCTCTGAAGAATTTTTCCCAAAAAACGCAGGATTTCATAATATTTGTCTGTATTTTGCAGGATTAAATGGTTTTTCCATTATATTGAATAAACACCAAAGGCTGGGGATGATGATTCCCGTGCCTTTGATTCATAAAAATGAAGTCATTCACAGGGTTCACCTCCACGTTTCGTCGATGCTTCATGGGCATTGATGCCATATGAGCCCTGTGTGGCCCTGCACATCAACAAGACACAGACAATTAAATAAAACAAAGAATATCAGTGTTGAAGACCTACCACAGCAGAACCGAAGATTCAAGATGAATTCCATAGTTTAATGTATTACCGCTAAGACCGAAATCAAAAGCCTAATCCATTAAATTAAACACAATTAAAGGGAAATCAAAAAGATCTATTAGACAGAAAGGCCTCCACTGCCACAACAGAGGCCAATTGATTCCTCTCAGCTACCACAAAGCCAACTGTAGCCTCGGAGCATTCAACAGAGGCTGAATTATGATCAGAAAATCAGATATTTTCCTCAGCATAGATAAATAGTTAATTCTGCCAAAGGAACTTAATGCAAAAATATCAGCAAAGTTATTGCAGAACTAATATAGAGCCTTAAAGTCAACAAAAGCTCCCACCGAGCTTAAATCTTAAATGTAAAACAATTAATACAGATGAACATCTGTGAACTTCTCCATCGAGCCCCTCAAAGGCCGAGAAGTCTTAAATCTCTATTAATTGACCTGGGAGATCTTTTATCCCCTCCCACCTCCTCATTCCTTCTATAAATACTTCTGTAGAAGATGAGAAAATGTTGGTTGCTGAACTTTGAAATATACTTGAGTTTGAAACTTCTAATTGTAAATAGTGTTCACAGGCTCTTGAAGCTCTGTTTGTGGTTTGATAAGTTAGTCTGAGAAGTGAAGATGATTTTTGAACTGAAACATTGGACTTAAAGCTGTAACTGGTTTGAAGCATCAATACAAGCTGATTTATGGGATCCTGGTCTATGTCGACGGTGATGTTATTTCTTATTGTAAATTGTTATTTTATTTCTATTTTCACTTTGTCCATCTTCTCTGATAAAGAACAGCAAGAATAGAGTTAGGATTTATTGTATATCAGTACTCTTCTCTGACTGATAAGCTTTATCTACATGTTTTCTTCCAAATTTTATTGTTTAGGAATGATTTAATTCAGTCTCAAACAGTTAGGAATGTTGGCGTTCCCTCGTCCTACTCCCTAGGCTAATTGTTATTCTTGAATGTTATTTTTAGTTTATGTTAAGTAGAGATGAACTAAGGAAGTTATGGTGAGCCATGTCCTAGTTTCATCCCCAAAAACTATCTGAAAGTTTCCCTAATAGTGTGTTGAAAGCTGGCTAGTTTCAAAGTACTTACTAGATCTTAGACCATTCTTTGTTATCATTTGTTTTCCCTCTGTGTTTAAATGTTTTTCTATTGAAAGTGTATCAAAATCTGGCTAGTTTCGAAGTACTTACCAGATCTTAGATTACTTTTTGTCTTTTTGAAGTGTATGTCAAAAGCTGGCTAGTTTCAAAGTACTTACCAGATCTTGGGTTGCTCTTTGTTCTTCATCTGTTTAATTCCCCTTCTTGTTGTATAATTTCATTCCATAAATAAAACTTTAAAGAGATCCTTAGACATAGATGACTTGCCCCATGGACCACTCTTGCCCCTTGTTGTTTCAATTAAACCCTATTATGACTCCATAGCCCAATGGACTAAAACCAGCAATTATCTATCTTTTTAGCCAAAGCTTGTTCTGATTTCTTGTAACTTCACACCTTTGAAACTCTTTCCATTTAGGACTTTCCCTCAAACAATAATCATGCTCAACCATCCAAAAACAAGCAAAACCCTTGGCCTTCATAACTAGCCTAATATCATTACCCAAAACCTTTAAAGATAAATATATCTTTGCACTTTATTGGAGAGATCCCTCTCCAGATTCAGGAGGACTAGATCCTAGAATCCCAAAGTGGTTGAAACGGTGTTCTCCCTGCAGTTGGACTTTTACCAATCTTGTTGATTACAGGGATCCAACAGAAAAAATGAAAAAGCTGGTGACAACAATAACAAGGGTCAAAGCAATGATGAAAACACATTCAAAACTGCTATTGTCACTCCTCTCACATTCACATATCACAAAGGGAAAAGAGATGTGTTTGCTGCCTCAAAAAGGCAAAGGGTCATCTCTTCTCAAGCTATCAAGCCATTGGACAAGGGCAAGGAAAATATGGAAAGAATTGACCAGCAGGTGAAGGTGAGGAGAAGTAAGAGAATCAAGAAAACTTCTCAAGAACCTCAATTCATTGATCTAGACAGTGACAATGAGGACAAAGAGATGGCCACCAGATTGCTACTCTTAACCAAAGATGCACAGCTTATGGATTGGGAAAGAGATTTTGAGATGGCACAAGGTGTCATTCAGTATTACAAAGATGAGCACAAGCATTTCAAGAAGGTGAAAAGGGACCTTGCTCTCCAAAAGAAAATGACCAAGCACTATGCAAAGAAAAACATGCTTGCCTATGCCAAACTGAAGGAGGCCCTCATAGAGCTACAAAACCTAAAAATGTAAAAAGAGCATGATATCCTTGGATTTTTGGCTGAGGCTTCTCAACAGGTGTTCAAGACCTCTTAACGGACCTCTCCACAAATTTTGGGCCAAATTGAACAAAGTTTTGTTTTTTTGAAATTTTGAGGCCTCTGTACGCAGCACCCTAGGCACTACGCACAAATTTGGTGCATCATCAGCTTGAAAAAATTACATTTTTGGATTCTTCTCATCACCAGTAGTCTGCTCACAAAATTTCAGATCATTTGGAGCAGTTTTGACCCCCCAAAAGGTCAACAAACACCAAAATTTTGACCATTCTGCCTCATTTTCAGACAAGCTATTGCACACAGAGAAGTGTTGGTAGAATGGGTTTTTGGACAGGAAAATGGCACTCATTTAGGAAAAATCAAGAATTTCTGGAAATTAGACTCATTAGGCTTACCAACGAGCCATCACGGAGCCAAATCTGGCATCAGGAAGGGGTCCAAAACTTAGTCACAAAAGACCCTATTTTCTGTTAAAGTGACGTTGCGCACAGAGACTGTCTAAGTGTGTTTTGGACCAAAAGTCAAAAAAACACACTCATTAATTTCAAATTGATATTTTTGAGTTTTTTGAGGCAAAACACTCTAGAATTAGGTGCAAATAGTTATTTTGGCATTTATTTCTTAGGATATTATGTGCCTTGGGCCTTGCATGGTCTCTTGGCCATAAATGACATTTATGGTTGAATTTAACATTTTCCTACCATATTTAGGGTTTTAGTCCTCCTTTTCTCCATAAATAGAGCATGAGGCCCTTATGTATTTTTTTGGCATTTGATGAGCTTTGAGAGCAATATACATGGTTTTATGATCTTGGAGAAGAAATTGGTGTTGTGGAATTGATGAATAGCTTGTTTGGCTTGATGATGGAGAGGCTTGTTTGCAGGATTCCTTAGCTTGGTGAATGGTGATGTCTTCTTAACTTGTTTATGTTTTCTTGTTCTCATTATTTTTCATTCTTCTTGGTTGCTATAAATCAGAAAAGTATAGGTTGATACATTCTCTTTGAGGCACCTTAGTCCTCCTATTTGTTATAGCCTTAATGTTTTCCTCAGCTGGTTGTGTTTGAAGAATTCTTAGTTGCTCTTCAAGCCTCCTTATGCTTGTTATTTTCATTTATGGATTAATATGCTGGTTAACAAATATGATTCATGGTATGCCCTGCTTATTTGAGACTGTCTAAAACTCTGTCTTGGAACCTTTCTTTGGAGTATTGTTTGATAGGTTAAGTCAAATAGGTCTCATTCGATCTTTCCCTTTGTCCATGTCTACCAACTTATTTCAGAGTTCTTTATAGCTTTATTTATGATGTTTAGGAGTTCCCTCTTCATATATTGAGTTATTGTGCTATCTTGTATGTTTTTCCCAAATTCTAAAGGTGAATTTACTAAAGTTAGAAGCTCTTATGCTTTCTATGTTTCACTGGAATGTTTATCTTGGATATTTATTAGTTTAAGTATTGTTCATTGAGCTTAATGGTTTTCCCTACCTCATGAGTTATAACTTTTAACTATTAGTATTTAAGACCTCCTAGTTTTTCCCAAATTTGGTGTCCATCCCATTTCACTCATAACCTTAAGGATCCACTAACCTTGCTAGATTGGCCTTGCACTACACTCTGATTCATCATTAAGACACCCTTGAATTTCATTTGACTCCATAGCCCAATGGATTTGACAGACTATCACTCCACCTATCCTACTTGACCATCTTACCCAACCAAAACAATCAAAAAACCCTATACTTAATAACTAGCCTAAAATCAAAACCCTAGAGCAAAAAGAACACATCCTTTGCACCCAATAGAGAGAGCCCTCTTTGAGTCCAGGAAGGCTAGGTCCTAGGACGCCAAAGACTGGTTTCGTGTTACCCTGTCATTTGGTCTACCAATCTTCCAAATCACACGACCCTAACAGACATGTGGAGGAGTGGGTGGTATTGGATACCACCCATTTCGGACCCCCCCTATGGTTAAATTTTAGAAGCTGAGGGGGTGTGCGAAATGCACCAAGACCGTCGAATGAGGAGGGGCTGCTTTGAGATGGAGGAAATATGGAGGGTGATGAGGAGAAGTAATGACGTGGCAGTAAGGTGGGACCAAACTCGACCCTTTCTGTCTTTTTCCTACCCGAGCCCTTTCAGCCATTTTCAACCCTTTTTTGAAGCCAAACAGTGTAAAAAACCATTCACCCAGACTTGAAATCCTCTAGGCCTTTGCTCTAAAATACATTGCATCTGCGCCAACATCGCACTTTGCACGATGCAGAACTTAACATTTACCCTTCGCACTTTAATCTTTAAAACTTGTGATGCGCGATTTGCGATCGGGCCCCACTAGGCATCGCATATCGCACGTCGGCATTTTAACCTTTAACTTGGCAGCTAACTTGTAAAACTTGTGATGCGTGATATGCGCTTGGGTCGCATCGCAAGTTAAATCTTTTAGCTTGCGGGGTTTAACTTTTAAATTTTGTGAAATGCAGGGAAGAGGGACCCACTGGAAAATGGGGCGGAGTTTTTATGAATCGGCGAAAAGTTTAGGGTGGTAAGTATTATGGAATTTATATGATATTCATATGTATTGCAACGGCTTATGAAGTGGGAGTAGAGCTACAGAGGTGGGGCCGGCTTATCGCATCACAAAACTAAATGGATATACTTGCGGGTGCGCACAACGGTAAGTCAAATGCGATGTGATATCGCTACGCAAATCAGCAATCGCAACATTTAGAGTTTAGCTTCCATGCCAAATATGTAAATTTTGTGAAGTGCGATGAGGGCCCACTTTTGATAGCGGTCGAGAATTTGGAAGCGGAACAAGGGAAAAGCCATGAACAAGTAAATTTTAATGCTTTTAAAAGGAAAAATGAAACAGAAGGAAAGGGTGGCGGGGATTGGGTCCCACATTATGTCGCATCGATGATTTTATAAGTTTTGGCATTTGATTTATAATTCAACGTTGCGATGGCGGTATGAGATGAGGCATAATGGGTCCCGCCAAAGGTATTAAACGGATCTTGTTATATATATATATAAAGATAAGGTTTAATATAACACAGTTGTTTGTGGGTGGCTGAGCTTATAATTATAAAGTCTGAAACTTTATGATATAATGGTTTATAAAGTAATAAGCCCCGAAAAGTTATCTATGTGGGTTTTTGGGGGGGTTTGAGTGGGATTCAGAGCATGGGAGACTATGGAGGAATGGAAGGGGGGGAAGGGTGAATGTATATGAAATGAAAAGAGGGCAGAAAGGAAGTTTGATCCCCACTATACCTTGTCAGCAACACTTCCTTCCTTCCACTGGACATAGAGGCAGATTGATTCATTTGAAGCTCTTTACAGTCAGGAGTTCCCTTTATTTCTTTGAAAATAAATGATAGCCATGGAATATTATTTTTAGTATGAAAAATCTAAACAATAGTTAGTCACCTGGTGATACTGTGAAATACAGGGGTCTAACAATGGAGAAGCTTGGTCTTGAAATTACTAGACCTTATAAATATTTTTACTCATTTGATTCTAGCAAAGTAAGATGTCTAGGTCTTATCAAAGATATTTGTGTCACTTTAGCTCAGATACCAGTAAAAATTATAGTGATGGATATAGTAGTAGCTTACATCCCTCCTAAGTATGGCATGCTTTTATCATGCTCATGGGAGAAAAGTTACAAGGGACCCTTCAAATGGATATGACTTATGCTACAATACTAGTGTTTGGTCAACCAATAATACTGTATAGGGAAACCTTAATGAAGTACATGGTGAGTAGTCAAGAAAAACCACACAAATATCCTCTGTACTCTATTCATACTGACCTGTTAGCCTCTCTCACAAAACAATAATAAATCCAAAAATAAATTAATTAATTAAATATTACAAGTTAGGAATTTGTGCCTAACTCTTGGGTTGTTCCTCTAAGATAGGAGTTAGTTTAAGTAGCTCCTATATTGGTGTGTGTTTGGTTGAGAAATTATCTCAACAAGGTGTTCAAGATAGCACGTACTATCTTGAGACTCTGTCTCCTCATCTATTTAATTGTAAAATTACATTCTTTTAATAATGAGAAAATATGTGAGGAAGCCGTGAGGCTAAAGCCTTTTCCACCATTATTTGCTGTCTGGTTTTTTTATGTGTGATTTCTATATTTTTATGAGTTAATTTGTTTTGAAATATGTGGTATCAGAGCTTCTATGGCCTCAACCATTAGCACTGAAGCTAACCAATGCAGATAATTTCAAGTGGCACAAAACAGAGCTTTAGAGCTTGTTGAGGGCATTGCCACCAGCATTGAAGCAAGCCACTGCTCTTGCATACGGATAGAAAAAACTGGGATTTTTGAGAAGGAGATCACGTAGAAAAAACAAGGATTCCAGAGTGCACATCGTGCCGAGATTGAAGAAAGAGGGCCGAGTACTATTGTGATTTTCACACAGAAGATTCGAACTATGAACATATCGACAATTCCCTGAGCCGTTCATTTAGTTTTTCGAATTCGGTGTAATATCATGTTCTGAGTTTTGTGGGAGAGCTAGAAACGTAGCTTTTAAGATGGGTTTAACTTTCACCAAGCTTTTCCAGTGAATGTTTGCTAAGAGGGAGCATTGAAGTCAAACGCAGAAGCGTTGTTAAGGGAGATCGTGAAGCGACTGTTGCAAAGTCGTGGGTAGCTGTTTGAATTAAACGTAGAGCTTGAACACCAACTGTCAAGATACAGAGGAATGCAAGCTCGAACAACAATTGCAAAGCCGTGGATAAGCGGACTTGGTTGATCTGTGTGTAGCGTCCAAACAATCGTGTGGAAAATTGCTCACTCCTTCTGCGATGCATAAAGTGGACAGTGTAGAATAATGAAATCGCATTTTTTATGAAATGAAGAGTTGCATCTTGGGTCATCGAATTGGTAAACATTGTGGAGGCGATAGCCACAAAGCACCATAGGAGCCACAGACTGAATGGACCGCTACCGCAGTGAGGAGTCTTGGTAGCATTTGTGAATTGAATGCTATGTTTTGTATGGTAAGCAACGCATTTGTTTAAACAATGCCTTTTGCATGATTCGAATGCTTGCACCAGTATACTATACACGCTTTTAAGTTTGTCATATCAATCAGAAGTCAAGGATTTAGATCCCAGCCTATACATATTACAATCTTCACATTTTGCACTGAATTTGAGAACCAGAATTCACGCATTTATTTAATAGATGCTTGTGAACTGATGTATGAAATCTTAAGCATTGTGGATTGAAGTATATGTAATTAGAAAAACCTTGAGGAGCTTGTAGAATTGCCAACTAGTAGAAAATCAATTACATTTTTATGAAGGAAATAAGCTCACTCTTTCCAAAAGTTGTGTAGCTTGAATATATTTAGTAGTTGAAAGTTTTGTGGCAGTTAAGGGATTTCTTCAAAATATTAGAGGATTTGGGTAATTGTCGGCTAAATATTGAACGATTTGGTCATATTTTAATAATTTTCATATTTTCAAGATATCTCTGATTGTTATTTTTCCCTTTAAGCTGCAGGGCTTTCTTCTGTAACTGAAGATATTTAGCAACCGACATTTTTCTGTGTATGTTGAGGGATTTTGGAGGATTTGGGGGCCTCTGGCTAATCATCGAAGGATTTGCTAAAATATTTTTTTAATTTTTTTTGAAAAGCAACAAGAAATATCTGGGCTTCTTACTGTTTTCTTTAAGCTGAAGGATAGCATCAATAATTTTCCGAGTTGAATATTTTCGCTAGTTTCTGCTTTGAGAATTGCAAGTTTTTGAATTAAACTGAAGGATTATTCCTCTTCAGCCGTTGGATTAATATGAAAGAATATATTCACATGGATAATGCACCTGATAATCCAATTTGTAAAAGTTTTCTACAATGGGGAAGCCACAAGAGGATGAGATGCGTGAAGAAAATATAAGAAGGCAAATGAGTCTTTGCGAAGGTAACAAAGGAAAGCAAATATTCAGTAGTATTTTATTGCTTTTGAGTCATTAAAGGGTGAGTTTTTTTATAAAAGGATTTGAAATTTGTTTTTTGAAAGTACTTTTGTTAAAAAGGAGTACACATCATTTACTTTGAAGAGATAGAGTGTGCTTTAAATGTAAAATAAAATAAAATAAAACATTTGAAAACAATTCACTTTTCTAAAGTGATTTCCATTTTAATGGAAAATTGAAAAGGTAGTGAAGTGAGGCTTTTGTGGAGTGATAAGATGAAATTTTTTAATTTTTGGATGAAATAAGGTGCATTTTTTAAGTTTGGAGTGATAAGTTTTTCAAAGGAAAGCTCATTGTTGTAGGAGGTTGAATCAGTTTTTGAAGACATTTTTTTCTTTCAAGAAGTTCTAGAACTCTGATTCCATGAAGATGTTGTGAAGCTGAGGGATTATGTACTCCAAATTTTAATAAAGATATCATTTTTTGGTGATTGTGTCCTATATCCACCCAAAATTTAATAAGGGGATCTTAGGTACACCATGTGTGTTTGTGATGGCAAGTATTTTTATGGGTTCATGTTGTTTCTTTTGATTTGTGTCTAGTTTTGACACATAAATGATTTCATTTAACACATACATCAAGTTCAATACAAACAAGCACAACATCTGTAACAAAGTAGCTACAAGGAAGGATAATTAAGCTCAACACATGCATTTACGTCACTACAACAAATAATCAAAGTTTTCAACATCAGCATTCTACTTCAACAAGAAAATTCACTCAATACAATCAAGTTCATGAATCTGGACACTCCAGTGTTTCAAAGAAAATTCTACATCAGTGTTCTTGCAAATACATTTAAGAACTTGTAATCAAATTCATTGTTTTAAGTGAATCATTAAAAATTCATTGTTAATGAATTTTTAAAAGACAAGTGAATTCATTGTTTTAAGTGAATCATTAAAATCATTGTAAGCATTTTTGGGTGCATTTTCAACAGTGTTCGACACCCTTTCTTTAAGCAAAATCAAGTGAGTGCATGAGTTTTAACTCTAAAGCAAACAAGAAACAAGTTCACATCTCGTACAAGCGAGCGTGAGTATTCATTCAAGCAATTTGCATCAAGTCAGTACAAATTTCAAACCATCAAGCGAGCCAGTGTGAACTTCATTACAGCAACCATAAAAGCAACCAAAAAAGTTCAAATCTAACACTAATCAAGAAATTTGAACTCTACAGCAAGAGAGCGTGAGTTCCAGTAAACTTGAAAGAAGAGAAACAAGTTTTCACCAAGCAAGAGATCCAACAAATTTCGAAGCAAGCGAGTGTGAATTCAAGAGTTCAAGCAAGAAAGTTCTACAACTCTAGTAAGTGATCCAAGAAAAGTGATCGTCATCAAGCGAGCGTGAATACAAGAGTTCAAGCAAGAAAATTCTACAATTCTAGCAACGTGTTCCAAGCAAGCGCAATAAGCAACAAATCAAGCGAGAGTGACATTCAAGCCACATAGCAAGCGAGCCTATCATTCAAGTAACAAAATCAAGTGAAACAGTTCAAAGCACGACATCAACGACAAGAGAGCCTGATTTCAAGAGAGAAAGTTCAGATGGCGCAACACATTCAGTTGTTAAAAATTTTCAAAATTTGATCCTCTCAAGTGATGAAGACATGGTGCACATCAGCAAAGAAACTCTTGTTGATCTTTCACGGCATCTACAACAAAAAAATGAAACCATTGATTTTCTTCAACTAGAGTCGCAACTTCAAAGGAATGAGTTGCAAGAAAAGAGTGATACTTCCAAATCTTTGAACCATCCAGATGATCGGTCATTCATCCAAACAGCTTCAAGTGTCAAAGTTGTTCCAGTTCAAATTTCTTCCAAGCCCATCATCAAGCCAATGGAAGAAATTCAAAATAACAAGAATCGACGAGGCTTAGGATATTTCAACGATGACACCAACTTGCATATCCCAGATTATTCCAAGCCAATTAAGTTCATCAATGGAGGATTTCTTGCACAAATCACCTCAGCAAGTTCTGAGAAAATTGTAGACAAACAGAATTGCACGCAACCCGCAGTTGCAGTCAAACTGAGATGTTCTCATTGTCAAAGAACCAGTCATATGGAAGATCAGTGTTTTTATCTCCATCCTTGTTACCATTGTGTCAAGCCCAATCCTTCCTCAGAGAAATGTCGCAACCAACAACAATCATCCGGATTGAAGATACATTATGAATTGATTGATCATTGGTAATGGTAATCCACAGTCAAAATATTGTCTCAGTTCTACAACCGAATACAATCACACATGGTGCAGCCGACAATGAAAAAAAGATGGTACTCTCATGTAGTTGAACGAGGGAGCACACCAGTGTAAAACTCCTACACCTGAAGGGGGGGTGTTCAGGAAAAATTTTTAGAGAAGTGTCTCTCCTTTCAGCTAAAAAAGGGGGGAAAATGTTAATGAAATTGACGGTGGTTGTCAGACTGCAAGTCTCGACAAAACTAGAAAAAGCAGCTAGTGAGCAGCTTTCGTAGCCAGTGGGCATCTTCAACAACCAGTAGGCATCTTTCGTAGCCAGTGGGCATCTTCAACAGCCAGTGGGCATCAACAAATTCGCTAGTGGGCAGTCGACAGCAAAGCAGCAGTGAGCATTTTTCAACACAACAAAAGCAACAGTGAGTTGTTTTTGACATCATCAGCCAATGGGCGTTCAACAAATTTTGTCAGTGGAAAAAGGGTGTTGATTTCACGCAAAGGACAGATGGATCCTTTTTCCACTTGGCATGTGATGGAGTTGCTAAGCGAAATTCAGAGATGAATCAGACATGCAGCTAACTCATGGTCTCTTCAAATTGCAGTTTTTCAGCATCGAGCTTTGGTGGTTTTTTCAGGCAATGTTTTTGAGGATCAACATGAGAACTTAGAAGATGGTTCCTCGTTCTTATTTTGGATTTATCATTGAAGGGGGGAATTTTATCCTCTCTCAAAAAACAATAATAATTCCAAAAATAAATTAATTAATTAAATATTACAAGTTAGGAATTTGTGCCTAACTCTTGGGTTGTTCCTCTAAGATATGATTTAGTTTAGGTAGCTCCTATATTGGTGTGTGTTTGATTGAGAAATTATCTCAACAAGGTGTTCAATATAGCACGTACTATCTTGAGACACTATCTCCTCATCTATTTAATTGTAAAATTACATTCTTTTAATAATGAGAAAATATGTGAGGAAGCTGTGAGGCTGAAGCCTTTTCCGCCATTATTTGGTGTCTGGTTTTTTTATGTGTTCTTTATGTATTTTTCTGAGTTAATTTTTTTTTCAATATGACCTTGACTCCTTCATTCTTTATAATGATGGAGACATTAATTCACAGGTTACCTATGCAGAAAATTATCTTGAAGAAAGTCTAAACTAGGTACCGAAGATTCAAAGGCAAGCCTCTTCAAATGCTTGATTGAGTGTGGAAAAGTTGGTCATTATGCTGCTAAATGTCCCTATAGAGAAAAGCATGGTAAAGGGAAAAAATTTGAGAAGAGAAAGAGTTATTATGCAAAAGAAGATGATGATGAAGTGTCCGGTGAAGATGAAGAAGATTCTGACCAAGATCTAAAAGTGCTCATGGCTAAGAAGCAAAAGAAGAAGGTTACTCGAGGAAAGGAGATATCTCAGAAATCATGTATAGCAAAAATTGAAGAAGATGAAACAGATTCTGACGAAGATCTACAAGCACTCATGGCAAAGAAGAAAAAGGAGAAGGCCACTTGTAATACTCTTCTGTGTGCAAACAATAGTAAAGATAGTGAAAGTAAAGTTGTGGATCTAGAAGAAGCTCTCAAGATTAAAGAAGAAGAACTACAAAGTTCATACAATAAGCAAGAAACTATCTATAAAGAGATGATCTCACAAATGAAAGATCAAATAGAAATGCTAAATGAACGGGTGGACAAGTATCAAAGGTTTCATACTTATGCATCCAATCGAATTAAAGATCTAGAAGCAGATCTGGAAAAATCAAGCAAGAAGAATGAAGGACTTGAAGCTGCTATCATCTTTCTGCAAGCAGAGCTAGAAGCATCAAGTAAGGAGAATAAGGAACCTCTACAATCCTTTGAAAAGGAAGGCTTTGAAGCAGAAATTATCTCTCTCAAAGAAGATCTGGAAAAATCAAACAAGAAGAATGAAGAGCTGCAACAAACTTGTGAAGGAAATGAAGATTGGTTGAAAGAAGAGATTCTAAATCTGAAGGATCAAGTTGAAGATGGAAGAAGAAAAGAAGAAAGCATGACAAAGCATTGTCAAGCCTTGGAGGTTGAGGTAAATATTCTCAAAGGTAAATTAGAAGAAAAGGTTAAACTTTTGAGGTTTCATGATAGTACTAACATTTTGGACAATATTCTGAGTAATCAAAGGTCTCCTGCTATCAAACATGGTCTTGGTTTCCATGAAGCTGTTAAAGGAGAATCTAGCTCACAAGGAAGTGCCAAAAATTCAGAGGATGTCAATGCAAAACCTGAAGTGTTGAAAGAGACAAAAGCTCAACCAACAATCATGAATTCTCAAAGGAATTCGTTCAAGAATGTTGAATGTTTTAAATGTCATAATTATGGACATGTTGCAGCAAATTGCAGGAGCAGATCATTTCAGCCTCAAACAAACGGTTCCTACACAGAAAGGTACTCTGGTTTCTTCAAGGGATATTGTTTTTCATGTAACAAGTATGGACACAAAGCAGCTGATTGTAAAAGGAGGAAGAATAGAAATACTCATTATGATTATTATGCTTATTTTTCTGGACACATGAGATGTTATTATTGTAACAAGTATGGACATATAAGAAAGGAATGCAGGTCGAACAGATATGAGAAATTTCAGCACACAAATAGAAAACAAATCTGGAAGAAGATGGAGGGATGGAATAAGAAACAATCTAGAGAAGAAAAGGATGTTTTTGTTGATGCTCTAGAAAACAATGATTTTTTTGAAGAAAACACTCAATTCAAGATGAAGGACCGATCAGAAACGTAGGGAATTATGACCCTACTGCAGTCATCCGCTTCTGAAGATGACTTTTCTTGTTGACTGCAGGAATGATGTGAGATACATTATGAGATCTAGTAATGTATCGTCACAAGAGGAGCAATGCATGATGACTCTCATGGTTGATTTGATTATACTGGTTATGTTTACTTCTGACAGCGCATCTGATGTGGAAAGGACAGGTACACGAGGTACAAGCTCTGGAAGAAATGAAGGAAGATGGAAATTTTCTATGCTTCACTTTCCATACGCAGGTTCCATTAACTAAAGTCGCGTATACACGCGAGTTCCGGAAGACGCAGTCGCGTATGCATTGATGATAAGAAAATTTATCTGATAGCTGAAGATCTGAAGCAGAGGTCCAGGGGGAGCATCAGTCTGACTGCTGATGATTGCATTGTTAGCATCATTCTAGTTATACTCATGATAATGAAATGATGCATGGGTTCTTGTGTTGAATATTATGGATGAAGCCTGGTTGCTTTATGATGAAGAGCATTCATTGTTGAGATGAAAGTCTTATAGTTCAGAGATGAGGACAGATCATGCAGAGATTGTTATTGATGACTTGCTGTTGAAGGTATCTCGGATTGCAGAAGTTAAGGAAGAAGCACTGGTTTAGGGGGAGTAGCAGGTTGAATTCTAATGGTTGCATTGTTGGAAATATGACTGCTTATTCTTTGGTCTTGGTGATACTCATGCTCAAATGATGATGATTTGGTACATGGATTATTATGATAAGATTTTGAGCCCTAGTTGCTGATAAGTATCTTTGTGTGGATGAGTTGGATATCATTTGTTTCAGATCATATAGAGTTTGGTTGCTATGGTTGAGATATTTTGCCTACATATGTTACTTCATGTTACCTCTTGAAGATCATGGTGATTTTGGACCACATGGATGATTGCTTGACACATATCTGAAGATGCTGTTCTGATATGATAATCTCTTTTGGAAAGAATGTATTGATGTTGCAAAGGATCCGAAGGCTTAGTTACTAATGGGCTTATGCTACAACCAATGGATGACGCTTGAAGACACAACTACACTATTCTGTTATATCTGTAGTCCAGGGAAGCAGTCAAATATCTCAGAAAGAAGTTGAACACTGTCTTTGCCTTACAAAGAATCAGATCTGGTTGAAATTTAGAAGGTGTCTTAGGATACGCGGGTTTCCTGAAACACAGTCGCGTATGTACGCGAGTTCCTGCACATAAAACCGCGTATGGTTGGTTGCTGACAATTCTTGGTTGGTTCGGCTCTCTTCAGCACAGCTGCAGTGCTGTTTGGTATCTCTGGTGGTGTTCCAGTTCTCATAAATCTGTTTCTAATGTTTTGATGAAGATGCCTTGATGATTTGTTGGTGAAAATGTTCAGGTTGCACAAACTAAGGGGGAGCCTTAGTCATATGAAAAGGATGCATGGTTGCACAGATTCAGGGGGAGCATTAGCTTTGTTGACTATAATGCAGTGTTGGCATTATTATGGTTCTGAAATATGTCCTCTTTCTTGAGGACTTTCTGGTGTTGGTCATAAATGATCATATTTATATTTTGGTGAAAAGGTCTTGTTGAGACCCATGATGTAAAAACTGTAATATTCAGTCATGTAAGGACTTGTCATTTTGTAAACCCACTTGGTTGGGTAGCTGAGTCAAATTTTGTAAACCCACTTGGTTGGGTACTTGAGTCTTATATGTAAATCCACTTGGTTGGATATTTGATGTAAGTATGAGTCTTTGGTGATAGGAAGTTCATAGAGTCATGTACTTCATTGACAAATATGTTTGGAGATTTAGCATGGACTCAGGGGGAGCTTGGCCACTTCAGCACATATCAGATCTGCAGACTGTTTCTTCCACATGAGGAGAAAAGGGGGAGAATGTTGGTTTTTGATCCGCCCTTTGCCCTTGATGTCAAAGGGGGAGAGTGACATGGTGTTTGAATAAAATGTGACATATTTGGGAGAGTGACATGGTATCTATCTGCTGTGGTAACCAAACACCATCGTGGTTGCCATCAAGTCCAAAGGGGGAGATTGTTGGAAATATGATGCAGAGTGTTGTCCTTGATGGCAACCCACTGAATGAAGATGAAGACGTGCGACTGTTGACATGTATTGTCCTTGATGGCACTCCACATGATGAAGTTATGCTTGACTTGATGGACTTGTTAAATGATGTAAATCTGAAGTGATATGATGATTGTTGATGATATGATGTTGAGTGTTGTACTTGAAAGGAAACCCACATGATGAAGATGATGACAACTTACTTGATGAAGTTGTGTTTGATAGAATATGTCCTTGATGAAGGAAATCTGATGTATCTACAGTATTTACAGAAGGCAATGAAGAAAGGATTTCAGAATGTACTCGGAGAATGATGAAAAAGAGCATGTCTCTTGGTATACGCGGATTGGCCTAGGGGAAGTCGCGTATGCACGCGGAAAGGAACGTTACAAGTCGCGTATGGGCTAAAAGCGCTCAAAAAGTGCAAATCCAAGGGTAACCACCATGGTATTGACCCATAGTATTGGGTAATGATCCGCCTAATTGACCCCGTCCAGGTAGTTTTGGGCTTATGGTATTGTTTTGGTCCATGGTATTGAAAAAGGGGCTCATGGTATTGAAAAAGGATAATCATATAAAAGGAGAAGAAATTCATTGTGCACAATATGAGTGTGGGGGCAAGACGTCTGAGCTTGAATGAATACTTCTCTCTGAAGTAGATCTGAATGAAAGGGTTACACTTGAAGATAAATCTGATTGGATGATGCACCAATGATGAAGAAAGGAATCTAGATCTGAAATGTATTTACTAGATCTGCTTATGGAAGGCCTAGATCTGTGATGAGGCGAACATCTAGGCGAACATCTGTCTGAAGTGAAAGGGTAAATCTGAACTGAATATCTGATCTGAAGAAGTATGTTGCTCTGGAATAATTGAAGATCTATACGCTACTTTGACGCGGAGGAAGCGCGTATATACGCAGCTTCAGCGAAGAGAAAGCGCGTATGCGCAATAAAATATACACTGAGGTATACGCCGGTTTGTGTGGACGGAAGCGCGTATATACGCGAAATCGGTGAAGTAAAAGAGCGTATGCAAACTAGGGTTTGCTGAAGCAAGGGGTATGAAATATCTGATCTGTTCTGCTGTGTTTCTGCTATCTGATCTGTGTTGATATGTATCTGTTGATGATGTATGTTCGTGCTTAAAAATATGGAAAGGGTTCCGTCAGGAAATATGATGAATTGCGGTCTGCAAGTTGTGTTCTATTGAAGTGGTTGGATCCAGTGTGAAAATTGATGAAACGTGGTCCAAGGTGGTGCTGAAGGTTGTAGCCTTCAGTCAGGGGGTTGTAGCTCCCTTCCAGGTGAGGCTGGTAAACGAGATCGAGGGGTCGTAGCTCCCTTCCAGGTGAGGCTGGTAAACGAGATCGGGGGGTCGTAGCTCCCTTCCAGGAGAGGCTGGTAAACGAGTCAGGGGGTCGTAGCTCCCTTCCAGGAGAGGCTGGTAAACGAGCGCAGGTGGGTGCCTGCGTGCTGGTCAAGTCTGCGCCAGCACACATGTTGTAAGATGTTTTCTCTATAATAAAATATTGAAGGCTGAGCAACTGCAGCGGTGGTTTTCTCCCGATTTGGGTTTCCACCTAAAAATCCGGGTGTTCATGTGTGATGCTTTGTGTGATGGTTTATTCTGTTCTTACTGCACCTGTTTACTGCTTATTGAATATCTGAAGAATACATGATGGAATGATTTCAGTGAAGATTTAATGACATATCTAAATCTCTGTGTATACGCTAGTTTCATAAAGGGGATCCGCGTATATACGCTGGTTTACTGAAGTAAAGTAGCGTATGGGTTTTTTTTAAGGAATGAAAAGTAAAAGGATTTATGCAATAAATACTGATTCACCCCCCCCCCCCCTCTCAGTATTTTTCCCAACAATATATATATATATATATATCCAAAAAAGAATAATACTAAAAGTGCTGCAAATAAAAATTCCACTGTTGATTAGATTAGTTTGTTCAAATCATATAGTTTAAGCATGATTGAACAATTTTAAATTTTTGTTGATAGGTTAGAAAATAAGGATTTGCTAAACAGTTTAAACTTGACATATCAGTACTTAGGTAGAAATAAAATTGACTCAACAGTTTAATCTGATTCAATGGAAGGGATAAGGGATAGATGTAGGTTAGAGTTTTTTAAATAAATAAATAAGGTGATCTGGGTCTGCAAACCTAAATGCACCCTGCAAAAGAATGAAAAATGTTAGAATAGTGAAATGGGTAGGTAGAAGTGAAAAAATAAAGTATGGAGGAAACATGAAATTTATTCCAAATTTCATCCTAAGGATTTCATGTATTTCCTGGTTAAAGAGGGAAAATAAAAAAATAGGAGTTCTAACGGGATTAAATGTTTTATCAAAGACATTTTACATATTTCATGTCCTATCCTAAATATACTAAGTCTCGAAACTATACCCCCTCTCTTCATTTACTCACCCGACCCCAACATCTAGTCACATCACATCATCGTTTAACCTCCCATCACCTTCCACCTCATCTTCGCACCCTCCATCTCATTCGACGGCTCACGATCGTTTCTGACCCCCCCTCGTCCTCTGAAATATAACGTCAGGGGGGGTTTGAAATGGACGGTTTTTGAAACCGTCCCATCTGCTACGTGTCAGGCGTTAGTCATTTCACACCCCCCCCCCTCCATTTCACTTACCGGCCTACACCCCCTGCAAAAATTTGTTTTCTGACCATTGTATCCCCACCATTACCATTCTTCCATGACAACCACTCCTGTCATCTCCATCCAATTACCTACACTCCCGCCTAAAGCCCGTTAAACATTTAATGGCTTAGGCCGTTACCCAACGGACCCGTGTCATGTCAATGGTAACCCTGTCACCCTACATAATCAATCTCCCTCTCCTATTTCAAGGTTTACAATTGCTTCTACATTCTATTGTTACAGGTGATTACATTCAAGGCTTTACAGATCAAAGAAAAGCACAGAAAATCTTCAATTGTTTGTAGATCAACCAGAGTCCTTTGATCCCATTTCTCTTCCATTTCCCATTCTTATCAGTAGAGCTCCCCTTATTTATTCCCCTCTTCTTCAAATCCCCTTATGTGCACCTGCAATAAAAACATTGTCAATATATTTTTCAATGAACAGCAATGCCTCCAAAGAAGGAGCAGCAGCCATTTAACCCAATGGTTTACTCTCAGGTGGACCTGGATCATGTGACCCTGGCTGGGACGGACTTCAAAATACTTGAGACTAATTCATATTTTGACCTTTTTGATGTATTTTTATAGCATCATTTATCACCAGCTTATACTTGATGATTTATACATTGGCCTTGGGAAACCCTTCCTTTCAGACTTGGACACATTTCTCAAAAAACAGTATCTTAAAACCCATACGCGACTCTACCCAGACTTTTCCGCATATATACGCGATTCCATACATAGAGAATCGCGTATGCTATTTTAAAAATTAAAAATATATATATATTCCCTATTTTAGAGGCGAGGTTTACAGTTTTTCCAGTAACTTAACCACCCCAGCCCGTGGCCTAACTGTTCCCAACTGTAAAAAATAATTTGAGGGAGTATAAAAACCCCTTAAGGGAATGGCCTAAGGGAGGAAGGGAGAGAGAAATATAGATATTATACGTTGTTGGAGTCCTATCCAATTCTGATATATTCTCGTGCCTCCTGCACTTCCTAGATATTTGTAGTAAACCCTTGTTTCCTTGAGATGCTCACCACCCTATGTGACATCCATTGTGCACTATTCTGTTGGGAAAAATACTGAGAGGGGGGGTGAATCAGTATTTAGAACTTTCTGATAAGATTTTAACTTTTTCTTTACAAAATTCCATACATGGCTTTGATGAACCCAAATCACGTATACACGTGCATATAATAAAATAAACTAGCATATACTGATATAATTTTGCAGATTAGAAAAAAATTTCAGGAACAATATTTAAGTCAGTTTACCATGGCATGCATCTGTTAGATAATCAATAATTATGTGTAGTAACAACAGTATAAATAATCACACATGAACACCAGTATTTAAGGTGGAAACCCAATTCGAGAGAAAACCACCGCTGATGTCGTCTCTATCTTCAATATTTATTATATGGAAAATTGTTTACAATATTGTACTAATGCAGACTCATATCAGTACGTAAGCATCTACCTATAAAAGGCTACAACCTTCTCTCGTTTTCCAGCTGCTACTGGAAGGGAGCTACAACCCCCTAATCTCGTTTACCAGCCACTACTAGAAGGGAGATTCAACCCCCTGAACAGAACACCAACTTCTACTGGAAGGAAGCTTGTACTTCCATACTGAAGGCTTCAACCCTCAGAACCACTGTAGACCACGTTTCATCAATTTTCATACTGGATCAAACAGCATCAACACAACTCTTCATAAATATCAACAACCATAAACTTTACCCAATACTTCAATCAGAACAGTGAGACCACTGTAACCAGAACTCAGAAATAACCCAGCCTTCAAAATAAATATGCAGATACAAACTCAACCCTGAACATCCATCAACTTAAAATGAATACGCTACTTCGCTTCACTGAACCCGCGTGTATACGCGCTTTCCTTCACACCAACCTGCGTATAGCTCTGTGAATATTGTATTTCATAATGTAATCAGTCACAGATCCAGATATGAGGCTTTCAGTCAGATATCTTTAGAAATGCAGAACCCTTCATTAGTTAGTCACCATCAACCATGTTTATTCTCTCATTGACAAGATTTGTACATAATCATCATAGCAGCATATACAGTATTCAAACAACCCAGATCTACAAGAAGACTTCATTGACAGACAGCAGACAAATAGCAAGAATAACAGAAAAACCTTTGCAATAAGCTTCAGAAAACCCTAACTGCCATACGTGCCTTTTCTAAAGAAAACCCACATATATACGCACTTTTACTGAGACGAACTAGCGTATAGATCTGTAAATATAAACTTTGCAGAATGAACCAGATCCATAAAACTTACCCAAATTTCTTCACTTGACTTCAGCAAACTTGCGCCAGGTCATATATCTAATCATCTCTTCAATGGATCACACAAGAGCATAGTCATTTCTGATCTAGAGATCCTGAACCATCATTGTATCCATGGGTGCATCATAGATTCAAATCTATCAATTAAAAATAGAGTTCAACCTATGCAGATATCCCTTAGAGAAAATTATTCAGTAACAACCCTTATTCATGCACCTCTTTGCACTATAATCTTCTTCTCCTTATATAGATTTAGCCTTTACCAATACCATGAGTCAAAACCACACAACTGCTGATGGTATTCATGGACGGAATCAAATAGACAATACAACGCTCAATACTGTGGTCTAATACCATGGTAATGCCCCTTGGTATCATAATTTTAGAGCGCAAAAGGCATACGCGACTTGGATCGTTCATATCCGCGTGTATACGCAACTTCTCTTCAAAAAAACTATGTATATACTAATTCTGAATGTATATGCGGGTTTCCTTCACAAAAGTAACGTATACATTGCATCCATATGTGGGTTGCCTTCACAAAAGTAGCATATACATTGAGAAATATTTCCTGTTTCATTTCTGTGGCACTTACTGGAATTCCTTTCTCTGTCACATCTGAACTAACCTGTAGAAACATCATTTTTACATTTTTAACACATAGGCTGCTTATCAAAAGGCAACTCATCAAGTATCTTTCCATCAAGAACAACTTCATCAAGTAGGTTGCCATCAAGGACAACATATTGCAACATATTGCCAACAATCTCCCCCTTTAGACTTTATGGCAACCATGATGGTGTTTGATCATCACAATAGATAAGTACATTAATCATAACCATTATTCAAACACCAAAATACTCTCCCCCTTTGACATCAAGGGCAAAGGGCGGATTAAAACCAAAACAAGGTTTCTCTTCCCTTGTAGAAAGATGAGCTCTGAAGATCTGATGTAGGCTCATTTTACCATGCTCCCCCTGAGTTCATGCTGGATCTTTAAACCGATTTTTCAATGAAGTACATGACTCAACCAAGTATGACCTTTCCTATCACCAAGGACTCATACTTACATTAATGATCCAACCAAGTGGAATTAAAAATTTGACTCAACTTCCCAACCAAGTGGGTTTACATGACTGAATATAACAATTTTACATCATAAGTCTCAACATGACCTTTTCATCAAATTACATATATGGATGTTTATGACCAAAACCAAAGAATCTCAAACATGAGATCATAAAACAACAACCAATCAGAATGCCAACAATGCATCCTTTTCCACAAGACAAGTGCTCCCCCTTAGCTTGTGTATCTTGAACATCTTCAACAACCAAATAATAAAAGTATATTCATCAAGGAGAAAGATATCAGTGAATGATACAGAAAGATGAATACTGAAACAACAATAGAGATTACCCAACAGCACCACAATTGTTCTGAAACGTTGACCCAGAGAAATTATGTCAGCAAAGCCCATACGTGGTTTTATGCACTGAAACTCGCGTATATATGCGATTCTCCTTTATGAAACCTGCGTATCGAATTTAATCTTCTGAAATTAAGAAGATTTGATCAGAGACGCAGAGACAACTCCCAGCTTTTGTCTGAGATATTCGAATGCTTCCCTGGGAAGAGGTTTAGTAAATATATTAGCAACTTGTTCCTTGGATGGAACATACTCCAATTTAACCTTTTGTTCAAGCACTTGTTCACGTAGGAAGTGGTACTTGATAGGAATGTGCTTGGTCTTGGAATGCATAATAGGATTCTTTGAGATACTAATGGCACTTGTATTATCACAAAAAATGGAGATGGAAGGTGAACATTTGATACGAATGTCTTGTAGAGTCTGCATCATCCAAAGTAGTTGTGTGCAACATGACACGACAGCCACATATTATGCTTCTACTGTAGATAAGGCAATAGAGATTTGTTTCTTGTTGAACCAAGATACCAATCGGGGCCCCATATAGAATGCACCACCACTGGTTCTTTTTCGATCATCAACATTTCTAGCCCAATTCGCATCTGTGTAAGCATGAAGAGTGAGATCAGCATTCTTTGGATACCATAGAATAAAGTCTTGAGTCCCTTGTAGATACTTGAATATTATTTTTACAGCCTGAAGGTGTGTCTCTTTTGGATTAGCTTGGAATTGTCCAACAATCCCAACTGCATGCATAATTTCAGGTCTTGTCCCGGTTAGATAAAGTAGACTTCCAATCATGGATTTGTATTCTGGTTGATTCACCATGGGAGAATCATCATGAGAACTGAGATTACACCCAGTTACCATTGGTGTACTTACAGGTTTGCAGTCTTCCATCCCATACTTCTTTAGAATTTTCTTAAGATATTTTTCTTGTGATAAAAATATTTCATATGTTGCTTGTTGCACTTGTAAGCCAAGAAAAAATTTTAGTTCCCCAGTAAAGAAATTTCAAATTCTTGCTTCATAACAGCAGCAAATTTTTGACTCATGGACTCTTCATTACTCACAAAAATGATGTCATCAACATATACAACTACAATCAATAGTTTATCATTTGCAGTTTTTGTGTATAAGTTGCTATCAGCAGATCCCTTTGAAAAACCTTGTTGATGAAGATATTTGTCAAGACGATAGTACCATGCCCTTGGAGCTTGTTTGAGACCATATAAAGCCTTTTTAAGTTTACAAACAAGTTTTTCATCATTTCCCAAAATGAATCCTTCTGGTTGTTCTATATAAACTTCTTCTTCTAGATCACCATTGAGGAAAGCAGATTTAACATCCATTTGATAAACTTTGAATTGTTGAAAGCTTGAAAAGGCAAGAAACATTCTTATGGCTTCAAGTCTAGCTACAGGAGCAAATGTTTCTTCAAAGTCTATACCTTCTCGTTAAGCATACCCTTTACAAACAAGTCTAGCTTTGTTTCTAATAACATCTCCATTTTCATTTAACTTGTTTTTAAATATCCATTTTGTTCCAATAACATTTTTATCATGAGGTCTTGGAACCAATTCCCAAGTATGATTCTTTTCAATCTGATCAAGTTCTTCATTCATGGCTTGAATCCAACATTCATCTTTGCTAGCTTGATTGACATTCTGTGGTTCAATAGTGGATAGAAATGCTAGATAACTAGGAGATCCTACAAGAGTTCTTCTTGTTTGGACACCTGATCCCTTTTATCCCAAAATTTGAGATTATGGATGATTCTTTTGAACATACCAGGATGGAGCCTTTTCAGATAGATCTTCTTCTGGTGATTCATTGGGTTCACGTTCTATATTGTTGCTATTTGATGTAGGAAGATATTCATCACCTTCATCTTCATTTGTTATTGATATTTCCTTTCTTGGAGCTGAGAGAGACTCATCAATTACAACATCAATACATTTAACAATCTTCCTAAGTCTTTTATTGTAACACTTATATGCTTTAATTCTTGAAGAGTAGCCAAGAAATATTCCTTCATCTGATCTTGGTTCAAATTTACCTAGTTTTTCATCATTGTTCTTAATAAAGCATTTTCTTCCAAAAACTCTAAAATGCTTTACAATTGGAAGATTACCATACCAGAGCTCATAAGGAGTTTTATCACTGTTCACACGGACATGAGCCTTGTTAAGAATATTTACAGCAGTATGTGTTGCTTCTCCCCAAAATGTATCAGGTGTTCCGGAATCATCAAGCATAGCACGAGCCATCTGTTGAACTGTTCTATTCATTCTTTCTACCACGCCATTTTGTTGTGGGGTTCCAGCTACAGAAAACTGTCTTTTATGCCATGCTGTTCATAGAAATCAAAGAATTCATATGATGTATATTCCCCTCCACGGTCAGATCTAAGACATTTTATTTTTAGATCTAATTCATTTTCAACCAGAGCTTTGAAGGTCTGAAATTTTTCAAATGCTTCATCTTTGTGTTTTAGTAACCCAATCCAACACATTCTAGAGAAGTCATCAATAAATAGAATATAGTATTTTTCTCCACAGGGTGACTTTTTCCTTACAAGACCACATAAATTAGTATGTATAAGTTCAAGAGGCTTACTTGTTGATCCTTCTTTGGCATTAAATTTCACTCTGGTTTGCTTACCGAATTGGCAAGATTTTCATATGATATTTTCAAGTAGAGTGATGCAAGGAAGATCACGAACTGCTTTGAGTCTGCTAGATTTGTTGATTTGAGAAAAAATCAAAGGCCCCAATCTTCTGTGCCATAACCAATTTTCTGAAGATTTACCCAAGTAACATTGTTCTTTGCAACCTTTCAATACATACATATTTCTTGGTGTTCTAGTTCCTTTTATTACTGTTTTTCCTGTGTCAAGTTCACGTACCACACATTCTTTTGAACTAAAGACAACTTCATTTCCTTGATCACACATTTGACTCACACTTAGCAGGCTATGTTTTAATCCATCCACATACATAACATTGTTAGCTTTTACCTTTTCCATTAGAAAAACAGAACATTTTCCTTTAATGACAGCAGGAGTATCATTTCCAAAGGTAACATTATTTTCTCTTTCTAGAGCATTTTATGCAAGGAGTTTATTTCTATCACCTGTCATGTGTTTTGAGGATCCGATATCAATGTACCATTGATTTTCTTCCCCTTCTGCAAATAAGGCTATGCCACAATTCTCAACCTGTAAGTCCTTTTTTCTCCATACCTTGGAATTTGAAGGTACATGCTCTTTTGGTTGGAATTTGCTCCTGCATTCAGATTCTCCATGACCAAAGTTATTGCAATAAGCACATTCAATTTCATTTTGAAGAGGAGAAAAGTTGTTATAAGTATTCTTCTTTATTCCAGTCTCATTTCTTTGCTTTCTTGCTTCTCTGGTCATGATGGTTTTGTATGCAACACATTGAACAGCTTTATGACCAAAATTATGACATGAGCAACATTTCCCATTAAAGAAGAAATTTTTGAGATCATGAAACCTTCTATCTGTGTTTACCTGTAGATTGGTGTTTCTCTGTTTGATATTTCTACTATTTTCCTTTGTATTGAAGTGTTCATGCTTTACCTGTGAAGTTTCTTTGTTTTCTTGCTGAGTGACAGAATGTTGTAGGCTAGCTTTAGCTGCATTTAGATAGCTTGGTGCTGAAGACTGAGAGGATTCTCCGATATATCCAAGACCTGTCTTTACAAAAGGAGAGCGTTGAACCTTGATAATTTCATCTAAGGTTTCAGTTCCTTTAGAAAATTCAAGATTTAAAGTTTTCCCTTTCTCAATTTCCTTTCTTAGACTTACTATTTCACATTCTAATTTCTCATTATGCTTCTCCTTTTCTATAAGCTGATTCTTTAGAGTATCTATGGAAATTTTGTTTTCTTCCAAACATATTTTGAGCTGATTAATTTCTTCAAGAAAATAATTATCTTCTAGAGCATCCATAAAGGTATCTTTAGCCTCACTAGAATCTTTTTCAAAATCCATGAGAAGTCTAACATCTTGATCAGATTCTCCTTCTTCACTATTTGATAGCCCATCACTATCTTCATGAGTATAATAAATTTTTCTATTGATAAACCAATTCTTATTTACTTTTGTAACTTCCTTTCCTTTTTCATGTTTTTCTTTATGAGGACACTTAGCAGCATAATGACCAACTCTTCCACAAGCCAAACATTTAAAAGGAAGCTTACCTCTGAATCTTCCAATGCCAAGTTGTAGCTTCTTTAAAAAATTTATCTCATCTTCTTCTGAACCGTACCCTGATCCTTCGTGTTCTTCTACTTCTTTTCCTTTTGTAGCAACTCTAAAGACAGCTTCTTTGACTTCAGATGGACCTCCTTTTCTCATTTCAAAAGCATTCAAAATACCATGAAGTTGAAAAATAGTAAGAGTTTGTAGATCCTGCTTCTCTTCAATAGCAGACACTTTTGATTCAAATTTTGGAATTAGATATATTAAAACCTTTTCTACCAGAGTATTTTCAGTTATGGTTTCACCCAGATTTCTCATACGATTTACAATATCATCTAGACGTAAAAAGAAACTGGCAATGATTTCCTCATTATGCATCCTGAGATTTTCATATTGAATTCTGAGAGTTTGGAGTTTAGCACTTTTTACCTTGGTATCACCTTCATAGCTTAGAATGATTTTGTCCCATATCTCCTTTGATGTATTCAGCTGCATGACTTTGAAAAATTCTGATTCAGTCAGACTTCCCAATAATGCATTGACTGCCTTTGCATTGGTTTCTTTTTTCTTTCTTTCTGTTGCATCTGTTGGAACCGATGCTGGATATTGATAACCTCCTTCAACTATAGCCCATACATCTGCTCCAAGAGACTGAAGATAGGATCTTTTCCTTGTCTTCCAGAAGATTAAATTGTTTCCGTTGAAGAGAGGAGGCCTGATAGATGTTGTCCCATCTTGATTGCTCATCTTAACTGATCTGTCTTCTAACGATTAAGCTTCTTCAGAAGAACCTGCTTTGATACCAATTGTTGGGAAAAATACTAAGAGGGGGGGTGAATCAGTATTTAGAATTTTCTAATAATATTTTAACTTTTTCTTTACAAAATTCCATATGCGGATTTGATGAACCCAACTCGTGTATACACGCGCATATAATAAAAGAAACTAGCGTATACTGATATAATTTTGCAGATTAGAAAAAATTTTCAGGAACAATCTTTAAGTCAATTTACCAGTCATGCATCTGTTATCTAATCAATAATTATGTGCAATAACAGCAATATAAATTATCACACATGAACACCAATATTTAAGGTGGAAACCCAATTTGGGAGAAAACCACCGTTGTTGTCGTCTCTGTCTTCAATATTTATTATATGGAAAACTGTTTACAATTTTGTACTGATGCAGACTCATATCACTATGCAGGCATCTACCTGTAGAAGGCTACAACCTTCTCTCATTTTCTAGTTGCTACTGGAAGGGAGATACAACTCCCTAATCTTGTTTACCAGCCACTACTGGATGGTAGCTTCAACCCCCTGAACAAAACACCAGTTTCTATTGGCAGGAAGCTTCTACTTCCATACTGAAGGCTTCAACCCTCAGAACCACTGCATACCACGTTTCATCAATTTTCATACTGGATAAAATAGCATCAACACAACTCTTCATAAATATCAACAACCATAAACTTTACCCAATACTTCAATCAGAACAGTAGGACCATTGTAACCAGAACTCAGAAATAACCCAGCCTTCAAAATAAATATGCAGATACAAACTCAACCCTGAACATCCATCAACTTAAAATGCATACGCTACTTCGCTTCACTGAATCTGTGTGTATACGTTCTTTCCTTCACACCAACCTGTATATAGCTCTGTGAATACTATTTTTCAAAATGTAATCAGTCATAGATCTAGATCTGAGGCTTTCAGTCAGATATCTTTAGAAATTCAGAACCCTTCATCAGTTAGTCACCATCAACCATGTTTATTCTCTCATTGACCAGATTTGTACATAATCATCATAGCAGCATATACAGTATTCAAAAAACCTAGATCTACAAGAAGACTTCATTGACAGACAGCAGACAAATAGCAGGAATAACAGAAAAACCTCTGCAATAAGCTTCACAAAACCCTAACTTCCATACGTGCCTTTTCTGAAGCAAACCCGCATATATACGCGCTTTTACTGAGACGAACTAGCGTATAGATCTGTAAATATAAACTTTGCCAAATGGACCAGATCCATAAAACTTACCCAGATTTCTTCACTTGACTTTAGCAAACTTGTGCCAGGTCATAGATCTAATCATCTCTTCAATGGATCACACAAGAGCATAGTCATTTCTGATATATAGATCCTGAACCATCATTGTATCCATGGGTGCATCATAGATTCAGATCTATCAATTAAAAATAGATTTCATCCCATGCAGATATCCCTTAGAGAAAATTATTCAGTAACAACCCTTATTCATGCACCTCTTTGCACTATAATCTTCTTCTCCTTATATAGATTTAGCCTTTACCAATACCATGAGTCAAAACCACTCAACTGCTGATGGTATTCTTGGACGAAATCAAATAGACAATACAGCGCTCAATATTGTGGGCTAATACCATGGCAATGCCCCTTGGTATCATAATTTTAGAGTGCAAAAGGCATACGCGACTTGGATCGTTCATATCTGTGTGTATACACAACTTCTCTTCATAAATACCTGTGTATATACTAATTCTAAATGTATACGCGGGTTTCCTTCACAAAATTAGCGTATACATTGCATCCATATGTGGGTTGCCTTAACAAAAGTAGCGTATACATTGAGAAATATTTCCTATTTCATTTTTGTGGCACTTACTGGAATTCCTTTCTCTGTCACATCTGAACTGACCTGTAGAAACATCATTTTTGCTTCTTTAACACATAGGTTGCTTATCAAAAGGCAACTCATCGAGTATTTTTCCATCAAGAACAACTTCATCAAGTAGGTTGCCATCAAGGACAACATATTTTAACATATTGCCAACATATTCTTGGAAGAAATATTGAGAGGCTAGAGCTGGACGGATCCAGAGGATGGTATGCTCGAAGGCCATGGTAGATTTCAGGTGATCTCTCCACGTTTATTTACTGTACATGTCATTAATAATAGAAGAGCCGTCTTGTTCCTGATGTTTACATGTCAATGATATTTTATACATGTGTAATGATCATCAATTGAACATTTAATATTGTTTTTATGATATTATGCATGATTTCCACTAACATATAGAACATATATATGCTGTACAACTAGGATTTTATGTTTGTTCTTTTCTGATTTACAGATTAAGGAGCACAAAGTGTTGCAGGGGGTTTGCACCTCGCGGGATCTACTTCAACCGAGGGATATTCGGGTAAGGTCTGCAACCTGTAGATTCTAGTTATTTGCATAGAAGTTGGTTAAGTGAGTCCTTATTGTAATGGCACGCCCCTGATATGTGAAGGTTCATCAACCCAAGACCTTTAGGGTAACATTTCCCGAAACAGAAATGGCGTCTCCATTGGGGATCACATTCTTGTGATTTCCCGTTTGGGTTGTTTTATCTGTCTTGTAGGTTCCTGACGGGTTTTATCACTTTTTATAGTCTAGTAAGTCTTTTTTCAATCAGACAAAAGACTTGGTCCCTTGATCAAGCTTGAATTTTTTATTTTTTCCTCATCTTTATTTTCATACGCAACTTTTTCTTTGCACAGTCGCGTATATATCATGCTTTTTCCAAAGGGACCCATGTATATGCGAGTTTCCTTGGTTACAATCACGTATACACGCTAGTTACTGCTTGTAAATCGTGTATTCACGCTAGTTGCTTGGTTCTTTTTGCTCATTTATGTCCTGCTACAAAAGTATCACAATTGGCTTGAGCACTTTGAAGCCTTTGTTTAAACTCATTTTTCTTGATCCCGGTTCTTGGGTAGTTTTTGCTTGTCTTCTTGAAATCTCTTTTCTTCCATTATAAGTTAAAATACCAAAAACATTTTTCGTTTTCCGTAGCTTTTGCTTTGAGTTTGTTTTTACAGTTTTATTACATCTTTTGAAGCTTTATGGTTGGTTTCTATTCTTTGGTTCTTGACTTGATTTTGAAGTCTCCTCTTGATTTCTCTCTTTTGTATCAAGTGCATTTTGGCGTTCTTATGCATAGAAGTTATGTTTGGAACTAGCCTTGTTTTTCTGTCAAAAAGTGATCAAACCATTGTCTTGCTAGGGACTCTTTTTGCTTCTTTAGAATTATCATCTTAGGATTTTCATATCATTGGTAGTTTTCATTAAGTGCATTTGAGCATTTTAGTCCTTTTCGTAACTTTCTGAATCATGTCAAGTATGAGTGTCTGAAAATAAAATAAAATAAAAATTTTCTTATTAGTTCCTTAGAACCCATGTAGAGAACACTTTTCATCGAAAGGAAATTGTTGCATTTGCATGTAACTAGGTTTTCATTGATTTCTTCTGCGTCATAAAACATCATCAGTTTCACTTCCATGTACCCTTGACTTAAGTAATAGCCAATTTAAAACAAGCGATATAATTAAAAGCAACTATAATTTTTTGTATCATTGTCATTAATCATGCACCAACTAGCTAGGTTGTAGGGCATTGGATTAGGTGAGTGGAGAGTTAACTCTCTAAGGCCGCTCAAATTGTTAAACATAGAAAGTTTATTAATGAGTGAAATACAACACTGTTAAGTGGACTGGGAAAGCTCTCCTCCAGAGAGTCAAGTGCGAGGCGTAGTGCAGGCAAAGAAGAGAGATACCCCCTCTCCTATTTTCTGAATCTTGACCTAAGACCGTTCCGCTCGGCTGCCGATACGGATTGGTGCCCTTAGTTTCCTATCCTAGGGACCACACAGGTGACTGTGAGGAGAGAATACCCGTGGTACCTGAGACAGATGTTGCATCACTTCCATCAGTACTTCTGGAGGGTGCCCTTGTGAAGCTTGGGGACTTGCACCGGCAAAGGCTGTTGTTAGGAGGTCAACGTAATTGTTTTTGTTACCTTCGCTAGTAGGCCTGGGGTGTAATTACCCCAGACTATTTTCAAAAGGTCCTATTATTTCACTTTCTTGTATTTTGGTGTCTGGTCCTCATCACCCGGAGCAGAAATACCTGAGAGCTTCTTGTTTGGCTCTATCTTAGGAACTTTTTAGAGTGTGCTCTTTTCTCCTAGATTGTTTATCTTCATATATTTTTTGAGTCTAAATTTAATCTCTTAAAGTGGCTAAACGATCGCCTCGTCGATCGAGGAGGCTTCTTGCGTTGTCTTCCACGAGTCCCGAGCCTTATTCAAGAAGGCATAGGAGTGATTCGGAGGGTGATTTTCACACTGCGGTTTCAAACGCAGCAGAGAGAGATCCTTCATTGGGGCTTGAAGTTTCTGTGGGTGGTTCTGGTGTCAGTGTCAATATAGAGAGGAGTGCTCCACTTATCTCTAGAGTTTTATTTCCAGCAGAAGAAGTAGAAATAGAGAAAGTCCCTTAGCCTGTTGATTCTCTTCCATATCCTCTTCCTGCTAGTTATCCTCATGTTATTCAGTACATCGGGCCCGAGTCTCAAAGACCGGATAGTCCTTTTCCGTCATATTCCTTTCTTTCGATGGCCACGACTGGGAACACAGTTTCGGCTGTGAACAATGCAAGTGTTCAGACTCCTCTTTTAGTTGAAGGAGGGGGAAATATTGCTATATCAACAATCACTTCTAGTGTTTTTGTGTTTGGCTCTAGAAACATCTGAGAACATGCTTCTCAATTTGGTCCATTTTCTTATGGATTGCCCACTAGTGGAATTCCTTCTTTCTCCTTTTCTGCTGCTTTAGTTGTCTCCACACCCATTCCTTCTATGGCTAGTGGATCAGCTTCATTTCAAGGGTTCCCCTTTGGAAGTGGGCACATCCCTCATTCAACCCCTTCCTTAGGATCTTTACCTTTTACCTCTCAAACTCAAGGTTTCAATCCTTTTTCGGGAGGTCAAAGTTCTAATGTCTTTTCAGGATGGAACCCGTTTTTACAGTGTTAGGAGTGGGGAGTCAGTTTCTCGCTGGTCAGCAAGGGAATGTTCCTTTCCCTTCATCGAGTAATTCTCATGCTTTTTCTCCATTTGCAAATGCTTGAAACCATTACCAAGGGGTTTCCTCTTCATTCGCTACCTCAGTTGGAGGGAATGGTCCTATGTATAGTAACTCTATGTTGGGGGGGGTCCTTCTCCGAATGTTGGGTCGCAAGGATTTTCTTATGCCCCAAAAAATCTAGGTCATTCTTTTCAGAATGTGGGGAATCCTTCCTATGGAGGATGGAATTCCCAAACTCCTCCTCGCTTACCATTTCTAGAAACGTTAAAATTTCCATATCTATTGAGATTGACTAATGATCCTATTCGGTATAGTCTAGGTTGGCCTCCGGTCCCCACCAAGCTCCCCTCAAACATTCCAAAATTTGAGGGGAATACTAATGAGGATCTGGGGGATCATATCACCACTTTCCATTTATGGTGTTCCTCGAACTCCCTGATCGACGATTCGATTAGGTTGATATTATTTCAAAGAACCTTAACTGGAAATGCTGCCAAATGGTATATTGAGTTAACTGGGGGAATTTTTTCTACTTTTGGAGAGTTGGATACCATGTTCTTAAATCACTTTCATTTACATGTCCGTTATGACATCGGCACTAACCTCCTAGCCAATTTTCAGCAGGACAAGGCAACTCACATTTTTTATCATATTCAGGAATGGTGAAGAAGGAAGAGGCTCATTAAATCCCAAATCCCAAATGAATTCCTTCTTGAGTGATTTTTGAAATCTTTACAGCCAGAAATTTCTAAGGATGTATCCCTTTCAAGGGTATTTTCTAAAGAACGGGCTATTTTTAGGGCTTGGTAGTTAGAACTGATTTACTCTCAGTCTGGAGTCCTTAATAAAAAATTTATGGATGCTCCTCACTCCAAACTAGACTTAGCCAACACTAAACTCGGTCCTCATGGTGATGGGCTTATCGGTTCAATTGATAGCAGTGCGGCTAACCTGCTAAGTCAATTGCATTAGTTGTCTATACAATCTGCTTCTTCTGGTCAGGCTGTGCCTTTAGTGTCAAGTCCTTCCCAGTCCTTGGCAATTAATTTTTTCCAAACTTCCAATCCCAAAGAAAATCAACAATCCGATGGGAAGAAGAGGGACGGAATAAAAAAGAAAAAGGACAAGGATGGTAAAGGGAATGCAAACAAATCTAATGATCATGTTGGAGAGGGTAAAAAGGATAATAAAAAGAAAATGAAATTTCTATGCAAATTGTGCACTGGAGATCATCTTACGCACCTTTGCCCTAAAATTCAGGATGCACAGTGCTTGTTAGCTCAATAGGGTTCTTCTAGTTCCCAGGCTCTCCTAACAAACCCTTTTCCCCAAGGACAGCAATTAGTTGTTGGCGCGAATCCAAATATTGGGGCTTCCTCTGGGGGCAGCCAGGAAGGGGAAAATACATCAAACATATACATGATGAGTGCTCACTCAGATATCGCTACGAGATCTCGTGACTATGGTGAAGTTGAGTCTTCAAAATCCAAGGGTGTTCTTGATAGTACTGAGCCACTTCATATTACGAGGCCTACTGTTGAGCCTATACCTTGGATGCTGAAAGGGTCTTCAAAACGTTCGATGATCAATCCTAATGCCAAGGCTGCCCAAAACTACTCGATTGTAAAAGATCTGGCTCAAAGTCCTTGTGCCATGTCCGCGTTAGAGGTGGTTCAGTCTTGTCTGGCTCAGCGGAGTGCTTTTCTCTCTGCTATTGGGGCTATTGATCCAAAGAATTCTCTTATGATCACATTTGATATGTCGAATTTTAAAAATATACTTCCTCATCATATGGCCTTCCATATCAGATTCAATTACTAAATTCACATCTTTCAATGTAATGAGATGAGGGTGGGGATGGTTATGTGTGGTCAACCTTACATTATGGAAGGGTACTCCATCAGCAGTTGCGGCATCATTCCTTCAGCCATTAGCCACACTTCTGACTATTTTTTATGGTCATTCTCACAGGCCGCATGGTATTGTTCCAGCTTTTCCCATCTGTGTTGGGGGCAAGACTGTTAATATTGAAGTTGAGATATTTGATTCAAGCTTAGACTATAACCTTCTGTTGGGGCGAAACTGGATCTATGAGATGGATGCCATAGCATCCTCATTATTCCGTATTGTTTGTTTCCCTCACGAAGGGAGAATCGTCACGGTTGACCAACTGGATTGTTCTCCTGTAGTTTTGAATGCATCTTCTCACTCAACCATTCATTTGGTGAAGGATGCTTAGAAACCTGTTGAGAATCTAGGGGTTGGAATGTGCACTTCCTTGATGGGTACTTTTGATCTTCCACCTCCTTCAGTTCATATCAATGCTATTTCATCCTCTAGGGCTCCTATTCGAAGAGAGTTCTTCATAACTCATTATTTTTCGGAACCCTAGACCTTACCTTCTCCTACCTCCACATTAGAAGAAGGTCAAGTGGGTGGAATGGAATTTCCTATGTCTACAACTGAGATTTCTTATAGCTCTATTGTTGACCCTGCAGATTCCATTCTAGTTTCTATTTCACCGGAGGAATTGGATGGAGATGTGGCTCTGACTTGGACTCTTAGTTCATCTTTGGCTCAGGATTGCCTTGATACCACTCATCCATCTGAAGAGGCTATCCTTGAATCAATGAATGGTGTAGAGAGATCGTGGGATGATTTGGTATCATCGGTCAGACTTATTGTTGAGCCTTAGAATTGCTTTCTCTTTTACAAACCTTCACTTCATTTCATCATTATTTTATCACTTCATAAGCCTAAAATCAATGAAGAATGATTAGGATTGCTTAAAGGTTACATGAAATCGATTAACATATTGTATTTTCATGATTTTTTCTATTTTAACAATTTTCTGCAAAATAGCTACAGAATACAGGCATTCCGTAGCTGACCGCGCATTCCGTAGCTGATCCCGCATTCCGCAGCTGTTTTACAGTTTGGGTATGTTCCAGGTGGCCTCTCAAGAAAAACCGCATATGGGCATATTCCACGTCATGTCTACATGGTTCGTTGCTCACCATGAAGGAAGAAATGAATTCTGGGTATGGTTTTGGAACGTGGGAACACATTTAGGAAGGCAGACTTCTATTAGGACTGTCTCAATCCAGATGTCTTTTTCCTTTTTATGCAGCCACTTCAAGAGTCCTAATGTGATTCCGATAAGGAAAGACAATGTTCCTGAAATTGTTGCAAGTCTTGTTATTTACATTTGTTATATAAACACTTGGGAAATCGAGAGCTAGGCTAGATTTTTTTCTAGATTTTGCTTAGATTCTGTGCTACATTTCTGAAGACGCAGAGTGCTATGTTCAAGTTATTTCACTTTTAATGAAGCAGACAGTGTTGTTTTGAAAGTGTTGATTTGATTTGGAGTTAGATTCCGTCAGGTGGTAGAGGGCCCCTGCCTCTTGCACGGATTTATTTGCGTAATTTAGATAAGTATTCTAGCTGCCTTTACATTTTTAAAGTTGAGTTCGTAGTTGCTTTCATTAGCTACTGTAGTTATACTCATTCTAAAACTCTTCCAAAAGAAGAAGCTCTTCCAAAAGATTATAATGATGAATGGGAATTGGCTATAGTATTGTAGGATTTAATTGTAATCTCTTTTATTCACCATCACAATTATACTTATGCTAAGCACTCTTCCACAAGAAGAAACTCTTCCAAGAAATCTTTATACTGTCTTAAGCATGATTGTGATCTTGAACGTTTTAGTTGTGTGTTTTCACTAAGTACCATAGTTTTTCTTGCTCTTAAACGCTTGTCCAAAATATCATAATGATGAGTGGGAAATGGCTATGATATCTTAGTTTTTTTCATTGCTTTCAGTCTTTACGTTTGCATAGCATAGTTAGGATACTCCGGAGTTTAATTGCACTTAACTCATGCTCAGTTGTTCTATTTTGAGTTTGATAATGACTTATAGTTCAGCATTGTTTTAGATTAGTGACATTTTAAGTTCAGTTTTAGTTCAACTCATTGCATTTTCACTTCACATTCAGACTGTCATTCACTGCACATTAGATTACTTCAGTTGTTAAACTTAACAAAACAACCTTCATTATTCACAAACCTCTTCTTGTTCTAAAATCTATAATTGCTTCATAACTACATGAACATAAGACAATATCATTTTAAGGCCTGAAGTACCTCTGCAATTTCCTTATCACTTCATAAACATAACCCTCCCTCAAAATACTACTTTGAAAAGAAATCAAAATCAATAACTCTTGAGTAAGGTTTTGTGACATTCAATTAAATTGCAGAATAGAGTTAGGAACTAGTCCTAGAATAGAAGATCTTATGATGGTATAAATGTTTTATTCCAAATTTGCTTCAACAAATCTCTAATCAAGGATGAAATGTTGCATCATTATAAGTTAGTTGTTTAACTGTTTAGATAGGATTTTCATACTTAATTGACCATGTCTCAAGCTCTCTCTCAAAACACCTTTGATGAAAGCATTTGACAAGTTGAGTTTATGTTTTGAATCATTTGTTTAAAAGTCATTATCAAGCTTTGTTTCTGCTTAGTCATAGTTTAGATTTGATTATGTTTCAGTATTGCATTTGCATTTGTTTACCATCATAGTTTAGGCTTCACTCTGTTTTGACCAATAGTTTCCCTTCATTTAGCACTTAGTTCTTTTCATTTTCAAAATAAAACCATAAAACCAAAAACATCAGAAAACACTAAACACAACGAAGTAGGAAGAGGTTACTTAGGCACATATAGTGCACCACACTTCAGCAGTTTCCTGACCCTGGTTGACAATTAAATGAGCTCAATTTAGGAGACTAGATTGAGACCAAACATTTTGGCGCCGTTGCCGGGGAAGTGTAACTAGGTATCCTGATTTCCTACATCCACAAAAACAAAAACAAAAAATTCAATCACCTACCACACCCACTATATCATGTGGTGCAGTAAGAGCCACACATCCACATCATGAATTCATATTTTTGCAGGTAGAAGAAGAGGTGAAAAAGCAGGTGGAAGAAATGGATGGAGATGATGACAATGAGGAAGATCCTTTTGGATTTCCCATTCAAGAAACTGATATCAATATTCAAATGAAGAACATCCATCCATCTATACTTCCTAACTTCAAAGGTATGAGATCAGAAGACCCGGAAACCTTTCTTTTTGAATTTGAAATAATTTGTAGATCTTATGGTTACTCATTGCACATGCAAAAATTGAATTTGTTTCCGGCAACATTGAAGGATAGAGCTCTTAGATGGTTCATGACTTTAGGAACAAATTCTATAAGGACATGGGATGATATGAAAAGAGTATTTTTGAAAAAATATAAAGGTTATTGCATGCACCATGACCTTAGAAATGAAGTCTTTAACATGAACCAAAAAGAGGATGAAAGCCTAGAAGATTTAGTAGAGAGATTTACTTATAATATCAAAAGATATAAATTGCATAATTTAGGATCAGATGCATTAAAAACTCTCCTACTAAATGCTATAAAGGATGAATGGATTGATCTTCTTAATCTTGTGGGAAAAGGAGATGTTTATCAATTGCCATTTCAAGAAATTTGTGAACTATGCAAGAACATATCAAGAGGAAAAGCAAAGTGTGTAAGATCCCCTCAAGATCCATTTATGGCAAGAGTAAGTAAGTCAGCTTCAAGATTGGTAAGTCAAACTGAACCTAACAATCTGCTAAACATTCTTGGTAATTTAAATGAACAAACTGACATGCTAAGAATGCAAAACAAGCAGAAAGCTTCTTCATTTATATTTTGCCCTAGATGTAGAAAGAAACATGCTTTGCATGAATGTCCACTTGATAACATTAAAATGTGTAAAATTTGTGCAGGATCACATACTACCGAAGATTTCCCATCATTACCAGGGTTGAAGGCAATTTACCAGAAGGATAATGGAGCAAATCAAGCACAAGAGCAACTTTGTTATGTAGCTCCAAGAGGGCTATGGCAGCCTCATCAACCCAATATGATGCAATATCCTTATGCACAGTTTCAAGGTTATGCACAGCAACCTCAAGGTAATTGGAAAACACCCTTGCCTTGGCAACCTTGGCCATCTCAATCCCAACCTCAAAACCAACCTTGAAAACCTTTGCCATCTCAATCCCAACTTCAAAACCAACCTTGGAAACCTTGGCCATCTCAATCCCAACCTCAAAACCAATCTTGGCAACAAAGTTGGCAAAGGCCTTATAAAGGAAATCCACCATATCCTCAATCTTTCCCTCTCTATCCTCAATACCATCATCAATGTTATTCATACCATTTGCCTCCACCACAACATCAATATCACCCTCATTTGACCTCAATCCAACCTTTTCCATTACCATCCACACAAACACCCCAAAGATTTCCCACTCCACTACCTCCACAACCATTTCATATCCCCAACAATAAAACACCTCAATCAACTTACAAATCTGAGGTATTGCAAAATGATTCACCAGCTGTCATTGAAGAACAACAACCAGAAGAAGAAGACTCAGATAAGGTCCAAGAATCAGGAATTTCTATTGATAAAGAGGAGATATTGGAACCAGAGATTGAAAAGTCTCATGCATGCCTATCACTAGATTCTATGAATGAAGATCATATCTCCGAAGACTTGCATTTCATGATAGAGGAAAGACAAGGAAGACAAGATTACATTGAATATTGGTTCAATTCAGTCATTGGATTCCAATGCTCAATTATTCAATATCTTTTGACATCATCTAAATCAAGACAGTTGGCATCTCATATACATGTACATATCAAAGAGTGTCTTTCAAACCTGCATATGAGTTTATCTATCATCTTGTTACAGACATGGTTCCATTGGAAGTACTCATATACTTGAACAAGATTTTCTTTTTCAAGTAGAGTAGGACATAAAAAAAAAAAGAGAAAAAAAAAAAAAGAGTAAAGAGAAAAATAAGTCCTATTGTGAAAACCAGCTTGCTGGCGCAATTGGACATGAGCTTTGTTTGAAAACCAGGCAACTGGCGGGCAAAGTTCACAATAAGTTCTGCAATTTCATGATGGTTTCAACCTTTCATGGTTCTTCAAATCATTCTTGGTTCTATGCTCGAGTTGGATGATGTGGAATTCCTTAAGGTCCACCTTCCAACAGATCTTGTCCCATCGACCTCAACACTTTATCCGGGATCAAGATTAGAGATTATTTGAAGTGCCTTGGAGCTTGCATTCATCAATGGCAAGCCTCCTCGTTGATAACAATGGGAATACAACAATGTCTCTTGATTGTCAAATCTTGCAGGCGACTCGACTTCAACACATTCATTCGTCCCTGTCAAGATGCACTGAGGTACCTTGACACTCATTTACATTATCGGTGAGTTGTCTCGCATTGGTTAACGATTTTCATTATTGATCGGTAATCCAATGATTTCTTCCCATGCTCGACTTCGACACATTTATTCGCATGGTAAGAATTGTACCATGAATGTTGGCTTTGATGAAGACTAATGGTTTCATGGAATCAACAACAACTTGCAGCAGTACATTTTATTAGTTTCTTGTAGCAGAATGTTCATCTTTTTTTCAATTCAATAACAGCTGCGGAAAGTGGCAGTTTCTGTAGCTATTGCTGTAGCAGCCTGTTTTTGCTTTTTGCAACTTTTTCCAGAAGGCAGTTTTGGCGCAAATATTGCAAGAGATTGGTGCAGAAATAAAAAATTCTGAGCTTCTGGGTTTTCTCAGAATATGATAAATTGAGTAACACATGGACAGAATTTGGAAAAAAGCAATTTTCAAGGGCATTTCAGAAGGGTTTTTCAGGCAGATTTTCATTTTTCAGCATTATGGACAGAATAGGACAGATTTGAGTATTTTTGCACAGCAGCACCTTTTCTTCATCAAAATGAAATTCTGAAAGCATGTAGCAGTGGAGAAGGTAAAAATACACAGTTTCCCTTTGGAATCACTCAATTTGGCCTTAAAATGAGTCCGTGGCGTACTTTTTTGTTGCAACATTGGGCAAAATGAAGGGTGAAACAGGGCAGAAATTGATTTTATCATAACTTTCAAACCGTGCATCCGTTGGTCCTGAAATTTTTATGGTAAATGAATTGAGGTAGGGTGAATAAACACAGAAAATTTCAGAAAATTTTAGTGTGTATTTTTCAAGAAATTGGCCACTTTCACCTACAGCCATTCCTCATCTTCCGGGAGATCCGTGTAACCAATGGCAGAGATTTTTCGTCGGAAAATGCATAATAATATTGGTGACAACCTCAGAAAATTTCAGGGAAGTCTGATGTACCATTTGAGAGAAATTGCAAAATTCATTTCATTCTACAATTCCACTCCATCTCACTCCACTTTCACTCCATCTCACGCCATTTTCATTTCATTTCACAAGTCCACTCCACTTTCACTCCATTACATTTCACATCCATCTTCCATATTCATACATCATTTCTTTTTACAGATTGCATGTTGCAGCCACATCTTATTCAGCAATTCTGACTCAATTGTACAGCCTACAAAGAGATGATGATTACAGAAAATTGAAGGATTTTGTTTTGAAGACCAACATGCTCAAAGAGGACCAAAGGAACAACATCAAGCACAGCAATTAACAAGGTCAAAATTCTGAGGTAAATTGTGAAAATTATTTTAATAGCAAAAAGTTAAAACATGAAATAGATACAATGTGTATAATCATGTGTTTCCCAAACAACCTATCATTCGAATTGATTAGCCATATCCCTTATCCAACATTCCATATCTCACCACAAGGTCATCATAAATTCTCCATCAGATCCATAGCCACTTCATTTTTCCTTATAGCTTAATCACCTCCATCCATTCACTTCCATTACACTTTGCAGCCAGTCCATCTCTAAGTGCAGAAAGGTAATTCTAAGGGTGAAGCATCATTCTTCAACTAATCCATCTTCAGACACAGAGATACAGTTTCAAAATAAAGTATTAGACTCTGTAGTCAATCTAGCTTCAAGCATAGAAAAGTAATTTTGAAAGGAAGATAATCTGCACAAAGGAGGAATGTGGCTAATTGTCAGGACACAATCAGTTGAAGTCAAGTATTTGGAAGGATATCCACAAGTCAAGGAGCTACTACAATAAGAAGGGAGGCTAAATTTTATAGAGAAATTTGATGGCTTCCATAAGGAGATTATAAAATCTTTTGCCAAATCTTTTGATGGAGCAGAAGAAGAAAATCTGACATGGTTATTGAAAATAAACTTGACACTCCACTACAAGAGGAAGATGAAGAACTAATCTCTGAAAAGTTAACAGAGATTAGAAAATAGATTAGGGCCAAAAGAAGCAGAAAGATAAGGTTGGATGTTCTACCAGAGGTTTCAAAGCACATGGAATAAGTTTTGATGAAATTGCATGAGGACATGCAATAGTCTTGCAGTGGGGGTATGTTGAGCCTTAGAATTGCCTTCTCTTTTACAAACCTTCACTTCATTTCATCATTATTTTATCACTTCATAAGCCTAAAATCAATGAAGAATGATTAGGATTTCTTAAAGGTTACATGAAATTGATTAACATATTGTATTTTCATGATTTTTGCTATTTTAACAATTTTCTGCAAAATAGCTACAGAATACAGGCATTCTGTAGCTGACCGCGCATTCCGTAGCTGATCCCGCATTCCGCAAATGCCATTGCTGCTGCGACAGCTTTGAGTGCTGCTGTGTCCTCTCAAGAAAATCGCATATGGGCATATTCCACGTCATGTCTACATTGTTCGTTGCTCACCATGAAGGAAGAAACGAATTCTGGATATGGTTTTGGTACGTGCGAACACATTTAGGAAGGTAGACTTCTATTAGGACTGTCTCAGTCCAGATGTCCTTTTCCCTTTTACGTTGCCACTTCAAGAGTCCTAATGTGATTTCGATAAGGAAAGACAATGATCCTGAAATTGTTGCAAGTTCTGTTATGTACATTTGTTATAAAAACACTTGGGAAACCGAGAGATAGATTAGATTTTGTTCTAGATTTTGCTTAGATTTTGTGCTACATTTCTGAAGATGCAGAGTGCTCTGTTCAAGTTATTTCACTTTTAATGAAGCAGACAGTGTTGTTTTGAAAGCGTTGATTTGATTTGGAGTTAGATTCCGTCAGGTGGTAGAGGGCCCCTGCCTCTTGCACGGATTTATTTGCATAATTTAGATAAGTATTCTAGCTGCCTTTACGTTTTTAAAGTTGAGTTCGTAGTTTCTTTCATTAGCTACTGTAGTTATACTCATTCTAAAAACTCTTCCAAAAGAAGAAGCTCTTCCAAAAGATTATAATGATGAATGGGAAATGGCTATAGTATTGTAGGATTTAATTGTAATCTCTTTTATTCACCATCACAGTTATACTTATGCTAAATACTCTTCCACAAGAAGAAACTCTTCCAAGAAATATTTATAATGTCTTAAGCATGATTGTGATCTTGAACGTTTTAGTTGTGTGTTTTCACTAAGTACCATAGTTGTTCTTGCTCTTAAACGCTTGTCCAAAATATCATAATGATGAGTGGGAGATGGCTATGATATCTTAGTTTTTTCATTGCTTTCAGTCTTTACGTTTGCATAGCATAGTTAGGATACTCCGGAGTTTAATTGCACTTAACTCAGGCTCAGTTGTTCTATTTTGAATTTGATAATGACTTGTAGTTCAGCATTGTTTTAGATTAGTGACATTTTAAGTTCAGTTTTAGTTCAACTCATTGCATTTGCACTTCACATTCAGACTGTCATTCACTGCACATTAGATTACTTCAGTTGTTAAACTTAACAAAACAACCTTCATTATTCACAAACCTCTTCTTGTTCTAAAATCTATAATTGCTTCATAACTACATGAACAGAAGACAATATCATTTTAAGGCCTGAAGTACCTCTGCAATTTCCTTATCACTTCATAAACAGAACCCTCCCTCAAAAGACTACTTTGAAAATAAATCAAAATCAATAACTCTTGAGTAAGGTTTTGTGACATTCAATTAAATTGCAGAATAGAGTTAGGAACTAGTCCTAGAATAGAAGATCTTATGATGGTATAAATGTTTTATTCCAAATTTGCTTCAACAAATCTCTAATCAAGGATGAAATGTTGCATCATTATAAGTTAGTTGTTTAACTGTTTAGATAGGATTTGCATACTTAATTGACCATGTCTCAAGCTCTCTCTCAAAACACCTTTGATGAAAGCATTTGACAAGTTGAGTTTATGTTTTGAATCATTTGTTTAAAATTCATTATCAAGCTTTGTTTCTGCTTAGTCATATTTTAGATTTGATTCTGTTTCAGTATTGCATTTGCATTTGTTTACCATCATAGTTTAGGCTTCACTCTGTTTTGACCAATAGTTTCCCTTCATTTAGCACTTAGTTCTTTTCCTTTTCAAAATAAAACCATAAAACCAAAAACATCAGAAAACACTAAACACAACAAAGTAGGAAGAGGTTACTTAGGCACATATAGTGCACCACACTTCAGCAGTTTACTGACCCTGGTTGACAATTAAATGAGCTCAATTTAGGAGACTAGATTGAGACCAAAACACTTATCCCACTCGGCACGAAGTTGAATCAAGTTTTCCTAGCCCTCAGTCTTCTAGTCCTGTTCACCCAGTCCTGAACCCTTTAGCACCAGCACAGGTTTTTGTTGAAGGGAACATGGCTGTGATTTCTCCTACTATCCCGGAGAACATCTCCAGAGATCCCAACATTATAGATAATGTCTTCATCAGAGCTTAATGTCCCCTTGAAGAGATTCAAATTTACACTGATCTCTTTTGAGAGTTTAAAGATGTGTTTTCCTGGTCTTATGAGGAAATTCATGGTATAGATCCATCTATTGTCCAGCATGAGATCAAGGTATACGAAAATGCTAAGCCTATCAAGCAAAATCTTCATCCGGTCAACCCTAGGAAGGCTACCGCTATCAAAGCTGAGGTGGAGAAGCTGCTAAAGGCAGGGTTAATTTACCATATTCCTTTGACTGAGTGGGTTTCAAATCCAATTCATGTGGACAAGAAATAAGGAACAATTCGAGTTTGCATCAACTTTTAAGACCTAAATAAAACATGTCCTAAAGATAACTACCCCACACTGTTTATAAATCATATTATCAATGAGTGTGTGGGGAATGAGATTTTCTCCTTCATGGATGGTTTCTCTGGATATAATAAAATTAGTATCCATCCTGAAGATCAGTAGAAGACTACATTTATTTTTCCCTGGGGTACCTTTTCTTACAAGAAAATGCCTTTTGGCCTCAAAAATGTTGGAGCTACTTTTCAGTGGGCCATGTCTTACGCCTTCCATGACATCAAACATATTATCGAGGCATATTTGGATGATTTGGCTGCTTGTTCTCGTAAGATAATTTATCATCCTTTCACCTCCGTCAATTTTTTGAACGATGTTGGCATTATAAAATCCGGTTGAACCCGAACAAGTGTGTTTTCGCTATCACATCTGGTCGGTTGTTGGGATTCATAGTGTCTACGGAAGCGATTTGGGTATATCCCTTCAAGGTTGAGGCAATACTTTAGTTGCCTCCCCCTTCTTCAATTCGTCAACTTCAAAGTTTGCATGGAAAAGCTAATTTTCTGCGGAGATTTATCATAAATTATACCAAGATTATGAAAGGATTTATGAGATTATTAAAGAAGGGAGTTCCATTGTTTTGGGATGACTTTGCTCAACACTCATTCGATGCTTTGAAAAAAGCATTGACCTCTGCTCCTTTATTGAGTCCACCCGATTATAGCAGGGATTTCCTCTTGTATCTCGCAGCAGCAGAATCTACCATTGGTATGGTTCTGGTTTAGGAGGACGATGCTCTTTCCAAGCATGTTATATACTACCTTAGTTGAGGCTTGGTAGGACCTAAACTCTAGTATTCTCCTATAGAAAAGCTTGCTTTAGAAGCTGTGCATGTTGTTCAGTGGTTCAGACATTACATTCTTCTACAAAAAACTTATTTTTTGGCAACAGTCAATCCATTTCAGTTTTTTCTCAGTAGGCAAGTGATTAGGGGAAAATACAATCGATGGATTGTAATTTTGCAGGAATTTCATCTTGAGTTTATGTCTGCAAAGTCCAAGAAATCATTATTTTTTGCGGAAATGATTTTTGAGTTTCCCTGTGGAGAAGAGATTGTTTATGAAAAATCATTTCCGGATGAACATATTTTTCTCATATCTTCATAGGATCCTTGGTATGGGGATCTCATAGTTTATCTCCAGACTACGAAGTTTCCCTCAACTTTTTCGAAAGATGAGCGTTGAAAGTTACATCACTTAGCCAAAATTTATTTGATTATTGGTGACACTTTATATCGTCGCAGGATCGATTCTATCCTTAGACGCTGCTTAACTCTCGAAGAAGTTGAGGTTGTGTTGAATGATTGCCACAGTGGAGCTTGTGGTGGTCATTTATCGAGGCCTGCTATAGCCCAAAAAATCTTGCGTGCAGGATACTTTTGGCCTTCGATTTTCAAAGATAGTATGGAATCGGTCAAAATGTGTCATCTATGTCAGGTTTATACTTGGAATATGTGCGCTCATCCAACTCCGCTCTTTCCTGTCATTACTGTCGGACCCTTTACAAAATGGGGTATTGATTTTACTACTTGTAACCTACCTTCGGCTAAAGGTAACAAGTACATTATCGTAGCTGTAGAATACTTCATGAAGTTGGTTGAGGCTATGCCTACTTTTGGGAATGACGGTGAGACAACAGCTCTTTTCCTCTTCAATCAAGTTATTTCTAAGATATTGTCACTGATCATGGCAGTCACTTTTAGAACAGCATGATGGCTGAATTGGCTCTGAAAATTAGGTTTCTGATAGGAGCATTCGTCTCCTTATTATCCTCAGGCCAATGGGAAAGTTGAAGCCGTGAACAAATACTTGAAGACAACTATTCAACGGACGATTGATAAAGCCAGATCCAATTGGAATATTATGATGTATCCTACACTTTGGGCATACCAGATTTCAGTGAAAACTAAAACCGGTTTTACTCTATTTCAACTAGCTTATGGGTTGGAATCTATATTTCCTATTGAGTGCAAAATTCCCTCTCTTAAGTTAGATGTTGAGATTCTTCCTGACACTTCTAGTCTCGAAGAACACCTCCTTAATCTAGAACATCTTGATGAGCAGCGTCGAGATGTAACTACGATGAATGAGGCACATAAGAAATGGGTAAAGGTTCAGTACGATAAGGTGGTCAAATCTAGGGTCTTCTTTGAAGGTGACCTTGTCTTGGTATATGCCCAAGAGAAGGATGCCTTGGGAGCAGGTAAGTTTAAATCCATGTGGTATGGCCCCTTTATCGTTAAAAAGGTCTTGAAAAAAGGAGCTTATGCCTTGATTGATTTTGAGGGAAATGAGTTGCCAGAGCCCAGAAATGGGCTTTATTTGAAAAAGTATTATGCCTAGGCTTTGGCCTAGCATCTTGCTTTGTTGTATATATTTTGTTTTTGTACATATCTAGGTTTTCTATTTTTGGTGTGATTTTGATGAATTTGATCTGCTTTGGCAGGTGTTATTAGATGACATGAGTCACTTTAGTTTCACCGATGGTGCTAGTAGACATACTCGGAACTTAGCTTCCACGGCTTGGGTACTCCATTATCCATCTCGTTAGTTGTTAGTTTCAAGAGGTGTCTACATTGGTCCTGCTTCAAACAACGTATCAAAATATACTAAAGTGATTAATCTACTCTCAGAGGCAATATCCTTGGGTGTTCATTCATTAGTAGTTTTCTTGAATTCACAGTTGGTGGTTTCGCAGTTGAACAACACATATCGGTCCGAGACCCATTTTTATATCGGTTGTTTTTTAGGGTAAGTTTGTTACAAATATAATTCCAATTTATAACATTCATTCATATTCCTCGAGCTGACAATTGGATGGCAGACTTATTGGCTAATCAAGCAATTGATTGGCATATTAATCATTCAATACTTTAAACAATATATCAAATACATCATACATTTTCATACATTTGAGTCATCACATCATATGAATCCCTGTATATATATATATATATATATATATATATATATATATAGATATATATATATATATATATATAGATATATATATATAGTCAGAGTGTTCAAAAATATACAAAATCCAGACCATCATGTCATACAAAATTAGGGTTTATGTCCGATCATGTCTATCATCAAAAAATATTACAGTCCTCTGAACATATTTATAAATCTACTCCTGAGATCCCTCCCCAACATTTGTGTTCCTATAGAACACAATGGCAGTCACTACACGGCAGCATAACCGCACCCAGTCTTGTGGTACTCCTACCACCCGTCTCTGGATAGCCTCTGGTAGGTCCTCTATAGCGGCCATAGGCACCTGGCAAGTCAAACTCTCCAAGTTCCTCTATACTGCATGGAGTGTCTTGCTAGGGTCTTCAGCATCTACCTCAAATCTGCGGTGCTTGTGCCTTGGGTACCCCTCAAGCCTGACTGGTCCCATGTATGCATCATGATCATCATAATTTTGTAAGGCATTTAGGCCAATCAAAAACATTTTTTCATTTTCATACTTTGAAAAAATCATTAAAAAATCACATAATCAAAAAATCAAAAATGCAATCTTACCGATTGTGCCCCATGCTACACTGGGTGGCAAGACTAGATTTGGATCAGCATGAAAGTCCATCCTAGGATAGGGATACTATTCCACTGCGATGACTTGTTATTCCCACCATTGGAAGAACTCATCATCCCAAGTGGCCTGAGGAACTTCACTTCCCCCTAATCTCTTCATCAAATCTACCCATAGGGCTATTCTTGGATCTCTCGGGCTGCTGATAGTTGAGATGACCTTGGGCCGAAGCCCTGGGACCCTCTCGAAGAATAATTTCAACAAGATTGTACCATACCCGAAATGTTTTGTCTTTGATTTTCGGATTGAATTCAACTGTTTCTTCATATTTCTCAGCAAGTTTGTGCACCAATCAAAGAGATGAATCAAGAATTCTACTACTATGCTCATTTGTGTCTGTGAAGCCTGATGCAGAGAGGCAGATCCTGCTACTCTTCCAATGGTAAAGAGAAGGATATTCATGTATAAATCCTTCAAATATCTGATAGGAATCTGAGTTCCTACCTTTTTTGCATCCTCTACACAATAGACTTGGACATAATCCTCTATGGTAAGCCCTCCAATAGGCTTTCCGTGTAAGTCTACTTGGTCTCCTCTTTGAGAGAGTCCAGTGATGAAGTATATATATTCCACTTCTATGGGTAGTGGCATCTGATCAATTATGAAGCAGTCTTCTTCCATCTCCTAATGATCAGCCAACATTTGAAGCAACCGTACATTTATTTTCATATTGGGCATTTTGAAAAACTTGAGCAATCCACAATTTCGGATAATATCTAGCGAAGTTTGGTCTTCCATCACTTCATTTTCAATTGCACTATGCTCATGCTCTCTCCAGCTGATGGACATCCTGAGAAAAATCATTAAATCGTTGATTAGATTCAAGTTTTAAATTTTCACTCTATGCATACATGACCTCGCTTGTACACAGTCGTGTATGATACTTAGGTCCGTCCACATGAACCCGCGTATGCACAGAGGATTTCATAAAAAAAATGTCTTTTCTACAGTCAAATTTCCAAAATTTTACCTTAAATAGGAACGAAATTGATGAAAAGGATGATTTTAGAGCTTACTTTACTGATTTGGCGCGATTTGATGGCTGATTGCTCCGGTTTTGAGAAAAGGAATTTTTGCCCCAAAAGCTCCTTCTCCACTTCTGCAATGTGAAAATGATCCAAACGTGAGTCAAATGGTGTATTTATGCCCAGAATTTGAAATTTTTTTGCAAATTTTCATTATGCTTATTTTTCAAATTTGACTAAGGTTGTATAACCATTTGTCTTGTAAGTGTTGGGAAAGGTATTTTTTCAGGTACATGTTGCTGAATTCAAGATTTTTCTAGTTTTGGTTCGGATCCATGACCACTAACCTGTCATGGCAGGTATCTGATCTCAAACTGGCATATAGGTTAGGGAATCTAATTTCCGTTGCATTTTGTATACTAGCCTCCATTCTGATCACTTGCCATAGGGTCGATCCCATCATGTCATGAGTACTTAACCCATTTCACTCACCGATTTTTTAATCATGACTTGGTGGTAGAGCCTTCCTTTACATGGGCTTCCTAGTTAGTTCCTCGCTAGCATTTGTCGCCCATGTTGCAATTCTTCTAGGCTGGGGAGTCCTCTTTAGTCCCGCCATGTCTTATACATTGAAGCTTCATTCTTCTTCTTCTTCACTATCATTTTTTTTTGCCATTACCATAGAGGCTCCCTTATGTTGTTGAGTTGTATTACTACAGTGCATATTGACTACTTTTTTATCTTGGCCTTTAGCCGGCTTCATATGGACTCGTGTTTAAGCCATCTTTTGACCATGTCTTTCTATACAAGTTAACCATGCAATCACTTAGCTTCTGCAACTTGACACCTTTACCCATGGATGGAAAATTTCTTTGAGTGTCACTTACCAGTTTTCGCCACCTTGCATTGAGCATAGGATTGTTCCTATCCCAGGAACTAGAGCATCTGTGTCACGACACTCGTTCTATCCATTGTACTATAGCATTCTTTTATTCTTTTTTAGGCTTTGACTATGAAAAAGACAAAACAATTAAATATTTTGAAAAAGAGTGGGAATGGGATATTTCTTCCATATTTGATGGCAGCTACAGTGTTAGTTTTGTCGCCCTTGAACAAAGCACAAAAAAGATAATTCTTTTCTCCATTTGGGATGGTTTTAGTTTTTGACTTAGGACAAGCCATAACCTTGTTTCATGAGTCAGTACTCCCCCGGTTGGTTATCTCTTCCAATCATATGGAGGGTTTTTTTATGCCTCCTTCATGACAAACTTATACAAAGTTATCATTTGCTGCCATAGTTAAACATGAGTCATGCATTTTTTCAATGGAATTTAACCTGAGTCGGCCTTTCTGTGGTGTCTCTTGACTCATTTTTTAGTCAGCCTTCCTGGTCTTGTCAGTATCTTGTTCTATCACATCAGATATTCGGTTCTTTGCTCGTGCTGGTTTGAGAAGGTCTCCACTAACTTCTTGTCGGCGGGTTTGTCTCCTATCGACTACAACATATTTCTCTAAGAGTCTAGAGCTACACCATGGCCCTATTTACATCATTGATAGGTGACCTTGTACTTAGCATTTGATCATCATCATGGCTCTTTGACTGAGTGGTTTCCCTTGTGTTCAACGTCAGCTTACATTATCACACCTGGGGTTCGTGCAGTACCTTGATTTCCATTTGACCCTATCTGTGGATATCTCGCCTCTTTGTCAGCTTTCATTATTGGTTGGTACAGAGGGTTTCTGTCATGCGCTAGCTTCATCTTGTGCATGCCAGAAACGTACTTCGGGTTGGTTACTTCACTCTACTTCGTTCGATTCCTTCCAAATCTTGGTCTGCGGGTTACACTCACGTTGGACTGATGTGGGATGCCTTAATGCCTTCCTTCCAGCAGATATTTTCCCATCGACTCCAACTCATTTCTCTGGGAATAAGGTCTAGAGTCTTTTTGTTAGTACCTTAGGGTTTACAGTCATCAGTGGCAGACTCTTCGCTATCGACGGTGAGGATACATCATTTCCTCCTGATTGATATATTCTTTCAAGTGTTCAACTTCAACTCATTCATTCGCACTTTCTAGATTGTACTAGTTCACCTTGACACTCATTATCATTACCAGTGGGTTGTATTGCATTTGTTAACAGTATACATCAATGACCGGTAATCAAACAATTTCTCACATGGTCGACTTCAACTCATTTATTCCCATTGTGTAGAATTGTGCCATAGTGATCGGTGAAGACCTCGGGTTTGCATAAACATGCTTTGGTTCACTTTGACAGCTCCTTCAGTTTCTACTAGTGACACCATCCACCCTTATATGTTGCAGTTTCATCACAACAACATCTTATATGTTGGCTCCTGAGTTGCGTGTTGTACCATTTATTACACCAATTATGATTTGGTACTTGGAGATTCAGTTGTGACTTTTGTGATCAGATATCTGTTGCAACATCATTGATCAGTATTCTATATGTGATACTTGGACTTGATTTTGACTTGTATTTCTGGGCAATGATCAGATGATTCACTATGTACTTTACATTTCAGTTATACTTATATACATATTGGATCTGCTCTATACTTCATAGGCGGACATGCTTTTCTTTCTCTGAGCATGGGTATGCCCGCCTCAAACATGAGCTATCTTTCTGATCTCTTTCACTGGTTTTTTGGCAGGTTGAAATCTGGTGAAGTCCTCTCTGGTCCTCGCAAGGTTCTTTCTATGCACATAATACATTTCGACCATCATGTACCTCTTCTGACCTCATATATTAGGGGGAATCTGTTATAGCATCATTTATCACCAACTTATACTTGATGATTTATACATTGGCCTTGGGTAACCCTTCCTTTCATACTTGGACATATTTCTCAAAAAAAAATATCTTAAAACCCATATGGGACTCTGCCCAGAATTTTCCGCGTATATACGCAATTCCATACATAGAGAATCGTGTATGCCATTTTAAACACTAAAATATATATATATATATATATATATATTCCCTATTTTAGAGGTGGGGTTTATGGTTGTTCTAGTAACTTAACCACCCCAGCCCGTGCCCTAACTGTTCCCAACTGTAAAAAATAATTTGAGGGAGTATAAAATCCCCTTAAGGGAATGGCCTAAGGGAGGAAGGGAGAGAGAAATATAGATATTATATGTTGTTGGAGCCCTATCCAAGTCTGATATATTCCCATGCCTCCTGCACTTCCCAGATATTTGCAGGAAACCCTTGTTTCCTTGAGATGCTCCCCACCCTATGTGACATCCATTGTGCACTATCCTTGGAAGAAAACTTGAGAGGCTAGAGCTGGACGAATCCAGAGGATGGTATGCTCGAAGTTCATGGCAGATTTCAAGTGATCTCTCCACATTTGTTTATTGTACAGGTCATTAATAATAGAAGAGCCATCTTGTTCCTGATGTTTACGTGTCAATAATATTTTATACATGTGTAATGATCATCAATTGAACATTTAATATTGTTTTTATGATATTATGCATGATTTCCACTAACATCTAGAACATATATATGTTGTACAACTAGGATTGTGTGTTCGTTCTTTTTTTAATTTACAGATTAAGGAGCACAAAGTGTTGCAGGGGGTTTTCACCCCGCGTGATATACTTCAACCGAGGGATATCCGGGTAAGGTATGCAACCTATAGATTCTAGATATTTGCATAGAATTTGGTTAAGTGAGTCCTTCTTGTAATGGCATGCCCCTGATATTTGAAGGTTCATCAACCCAAGACCTTTAAGGTAACATTTCCCGAAACATGTGTATTGTTGGCTAGAAGACAAGCTCATCGATGAAGTCGATGATATAGGGCTTTGGGAGACTAAATTACCCTATTAAATATTCCCAAAAACCCACAGTTTCCCTGAGTTTGTCAAAAAATGTCATGCATGCTATGATATAAACCAGAGAGTAGTTATAGCCCCCACATGAGAATTCCTTTTTACCATCAGTTCCCAGTCCATCATGCAAATGATGCAAGCTCTTAATGTTGAAGAAACCATTCCTTTTTCATATGAGGCCCTCAGATAACTATACAAAAAGTTAAATTTTTCCAGCAAAGCCAAAACACTGGAGTTATTCATGGCTATAGACACTCCATTACCAAAGAATAATCCTCTATATCTCTCATCTACTTTCCCTGATAGGACCCAACACATTGTCACTGTCCTTTCATACTTGTTAGGGTATCATTCAGATCAGTGGATAGAAGAAGCGATGATAGGTTTCATGTCCATTATTTCATCAGGTTCCAAGCCTTCCATTATGTTTAAATTCAGTAAATTCTTTGCAGATGCCATTCACGACCAGTTTCTCAAGTTTCATACAGAGGAAGTGTTGAAATACATTTTTGTCTTGGTTTACATGTTTGTCTATTTTCAGGCCAACAGATTCCATTTTACAATGAGGAAGGTTAACGAATACTCTCAACCTCAATCCGTCATATTTTTGACAACCATGCTAATGAAGGAACATAAGGGCTACACCTACAAAATATTTTTTGAAGCATTTGTGCATCCAAAAATGAGCATCCTCAGCAACACAGTGGAACCAAAGATTAATGAAGATATTAAGAATATCATGCAGCTATCAGACCATGTAAAAACTGGATATTGGTACTTGTACAAGAACTACACAAAGCTCAGAATTTATGGGTTTGATTTGGCCTCTTACAAGCTACCAAAGTTCCTCCCCATGAGGATCTTTTCCCTATAGTACATCAGGCAGATGATCAATGCAGATGAGGTGCACTTTATAACTGCCAAAAAGAAGTCTCAATTTAGGATCAAGTCCCAAATTGATCCTTTCATTTGCAATAGTAGAGCAACAGGAGAGGAGGCTGACAAAATGCTGAGGGAGATGAAGTTTAATCATAGTTTCACTTGGTCTTATGACCCGTTGGGCACCATCTCAAAGAAAAGGGTGGAAAAAAAATCAACTCCATAGATCCACACCCACGGGCCTGAAATTGAGCAGTTCATGAACCAAACATATTGGGTAGAAAATACATTGTAGGAGGCTGAAGAGCAGGTGATTTCATCCTCAAGTATACATAACCCTACTCCACAAGAAAAGCAGATTAAAGAAGACATGGGAAAAGAGAAAGAGAAAGAGGCAACAGGGAAAAGGCCTAGAGATGATCAGTCTACTATGGAAATTGATACCTCCAGCATGGAAGTCAAAATGAAGTACAGAAAGAGAGGAAGAGTCCATATGGACATAGATCATAGTAAGGAAACATAACAGCAAACAGTTATAACCATCAGGGATTCTCCTAGTTCTTCTCCAGCAAGTGGCCAAACTATATTTTCCACATCTTCAGCCATAATTCCATTTCAACAGAAAAATCTACAAACACCTACATCTACTTCTGCTATAGGGGAAAAGAAGGAAAATATTTATGACACCTTCAGGGAAATTAAAAGGAAGAACGAGATATTGAAAACTGACACTTACAACCAGTTTTGGAAGCAGACCAGCAGTTCACAAAGCAGGCTTTTATCAGCCTTTGACTCAGAGAAAGGAAAGATGAGAATGGCTTTCTTGGAAGCCCATATTTCCCAGCCTAAATCACCTGCATACTTCAAGCATACTACTTTTGAATTTAATTTCAAGGACATCCATCCAATAGACCAAATGGAGATGCGCAAGCAGACTGGAGAGATGATCTCCTCCACACTGAAAAGCACTACCACGAGCCTATCTAAATTGCAGATATCACTCGCTAACATTCAATATCATCTCAAAATGGAGAATATTTCTTCTCTTGCCAAGGATAATAGAATCAAACCCTTGGAGGATTTAGTTTTGAAGATTGGATATGATCCAACAAATGTAGAATCAGTGGAAGAGGTCCTGAAGAAGAAGAACGCTAACATAGCAGCCCTGAGAAAACAACTTAAAATGTCAGCTACTGAAGACCCTCTAAGAAAGGACATAGAGGAGAATGAAGCACAAAAATCAAATATGATGAATCTGATAATGGAGCATTCAGCACAACTGAAGCAAATGGAGACAAAAATGGAAAATTTGATTAAGGAAAAAGAAAAAGCAACAGAAATGGCCATTGTTCCTTTGGATGTTGTTCCTATTGCAATCATCCCTACATCTACTCCAGAAACTACAAGTACATCAGGTGGTGCAGAACAACTAGCCAAATCCATGGATAATATGACTATACAATCATAGGAGATCAAAAAGATAGAAGCAGAAATCAATACCCTAAAGGATATGAAGACAAGGTTTGACAATGCCCATGAAATGGAAATACAGAGAGCTCAAAAGCAGATTGAAAATTTGATAAAGGAAGAGAGTGAAGCTTCCATTTGTCAGACCATTGGCCAGGAAAAGGAGATCATTTGGACCAGCATAATAGATTCCATGAATGAAATATGGCCTTCTATTCAAATCATATTTGAAAAAAAAGATATGATTGAACCAGTAAATGATTCCATAGAGAAAGCAACCAAGGAGCTTGCAGGGATGCCTGAGACAACAAACAAAATCATAATATTTTTAAATTCCAAGAACATGTTCGAATTAGAGGCACTTGGAGTGGAGGACAGAACAACAACAATCCTGGAAGTCAAGAAGGTGCTTAATAAGAAAAGCGTGGTCACATAGTTAGAGGAAAAGTGCCAAAATTTAGAAGTTGGTTTCAGTAGATTCTTTAACAGAATTGAGCCACTAAACAAAAGAGGATTACCCTCACTGTTTGTAATAAATGATAAGTGTATGCCCAGGAAAGACTATGTGAGGAAACTGAAAGAGATTGCCAAGGACACAACTAAGTTTGCAGGGATTAAAGGATCAATGACTGGAAGAGCTTTCCTTGAATCCATGGATAATGATTTATTCATAAAGCATGAAATCAAACACATTTTTGTGTTAAGGCCGAATTTTTTGAAATTTACAGAGACATATGAGATATACAGAAATTTGATCAAGATAAAGATCCCAAATGAGCAGTAGTGGGAAAAATTGTGTGACTACCAAGAAGGGTGAAAGCCAGTGCATCAGCAAATCAGCATAGCCAATGTATCAGCCAACTTAGCATATCAACATCAGATCATCCAAGTCTGCCAGCACATACCAGATCAAAGCACGCAACAAAGGCCTTCTGGAGAATAGGGCCAGATGTCAAAGTTATTCCATCGTGTCCACTTTGTGGTCACACTAGTCAAATTTTACTTATTATTGTAATTAATAACAGATTTCCCATGTAGATACAACAATCACTGTAGAATTAGTTAAGTACTCCATTCCTTCTTAGTATCACGTGTTGGACCCTAGATTGTAAAACTTTTCTATTGGAGCATTGTATTTTTGGAGCTGGAGCATCAATAATAAAAGACCATTTTTCAAAACTCTTGAGCTATGTTTATCTGGTGATATCATTTATTTCTGTGTTAATGTTTTCCATTGTTTTTCTGTAAATGCATCATTTAAATCTAATTGTAAATCATAAATCTGAAGATTAATATTTGTTGTAGAGGACCTTATTTCTGGATGTATTTGCAATATAAATGTTTTTCTTCTGAATTTTGGTTAAGAAATACTTAATTTATTCTTAACCACTACCGTATTCACTCTTTCTTTCATCTCATGATTCATTATGTTTTAAAGATCCAGTAAGTGTAGTTAGCTTTCCTTGCAAATTCTCTTGAAAATTTGATGCAACAACCCAGCCTGTTATGACTCCATAGCCCAATGGAATTAGTTTAAGTAGATCTTCTAATCAAGCCAAACAATCAATCAAAAAGCAACCCTGTTGAGCTACATTTTTGTCCATGTTTTTACGACTTTTATCAGAAAATTTTGTGATTGTACCTAGTATTTTAATCCATTTTATCTTATTAAGTTGATGATTAGAGGCATTTAGAAATATTAATTATTAAATTATAAATTCTCGTTATTAATTAATTTAAAATGTGTTTTGTGTATAGTTTCATTAATAAATGCCTTCTTGGTGGCAGGTGTATAAGTCCAGCACTTTTCTGATTTGTCTTCTCATGGTCAATTTGCCAGATAGAACTAAAGGGACAGGTCAAATGTATGAAGTTAAAAGAGTTATCGATTTTTTCATTCAAAATATAGATGGATTTCTCCAACTTGTCTGAATTTCCAAGGAAGCAATAAGTGATTAAATCGATATAGTAACACCAGCCCTCCTCAACTACCAGCATCAACACCACAGTGGGAAAATCACTCTTATCATTCGTAGCCACAGTTACAACAATCGCAAACACTCAGTGTGACACCTTATAACTTAGATGTCATTAAGGATGTTGAACGCATGATCGTTTCATCTCCTTTGGGCTTGAATCCAACACCTGAAGGACAACGCCTCATTGTGCTTATCCCAGTATTAACAAGGGAGCATATTCATGCAATTTCTAAGCTGGTTCAAAGGCGTCTGAGGATGTCAAACTGAGTATAATAAACTCAAGGAAAAAGAATCTATTTGTGCCAAAAATTGAAGGCCAAGTCTCTGGTACGAGACTTTTGAAGGTGCAACAGTTTTGGAGGCAACATCAAGTTTCTTCGAAAAACCAATTGCAACACTAAAATTTTCATCCTTGTATCCATCAATCACGATGGCATATATTATTTTTTATCGTATCTTGGTGAGGACAGCAGACATTGCAAAATTCAATCTCCAACCAACGTGTGTAAATAAAACACCATCGGGTGAGACTTTGTCAAGAAAACTTTACAGAAAGGAGCCAGTTTGTGCTGAGGTAGCTCGCTCCCAGGAGAAGTCTGGCCACCAATTTCATTTGGGGCTTCCACTACTTCCTGGCATGAACATGTTAGCAGAACGGTGTGTTTGGTTATATGCAAGCACCATCGCCTCTGGAACTTCATATTTAATCAAATTACAAGAGACAAAATTAGGAAATTTTCTGACTGACCGATTATTGTGCCACACCCACCACACTGCTTGGAATACTATCATATGCGGATACCTACCTAAAAATTGTGGGAAAAACTGGACTGTAAGATCACCATTTACCATGGAAGCGACGACGAATTTCTTCCCCATTAATGCAGCTTGGCTCTCAATTCCAGAATCCCTTGTTCCCAAGTAAAAATCTGATCATATTACCATAGTTGTAAGAAGACAAAGCACATTTGCCAGAGAACTGGAAGAAATATGGAAGGAACAATAAAAAAAAATCATTAATAGGAAGCTCCACGATGTTCAATGCTAGCATTGAAAAGGTCATCACCTCATCGCATTGTGCGTTAAGGCACCAATTCCAGCTGTGCGATGCCCCAACTAGATGTGTGTTGTCTCTGCCAGCAAGGCGTGAGGATCAAAGTCTTCCAGAAGCTGGGATTGACCCAACCCAAACTAAAACTGGGAAGGAAATCTTATTGTTCCAATTTTTCCCAAATTGTATTAACCTGAATCCTAATTTTGTATCCTATGTAACCATCGATTTCTAATTAGAGCAATGTTGCTGCTATAAAGCAGAAGTTACACACTAAGGAAAGGGGGAGTGAGTCTTTCAATTAGACAGAGGAATTTCTCAGATGTAGAGGGGCATAATTTCTCAAATGTGAAGTCGAATTCTGAGATGTATAACCAGAATCAAATTTGCAAAGTCATGTAATAGAGATAAGGGAAGTGTTGTGTGTAACCAGAATCGTTGTGCCTGACTTGTGTAAATAGATTTCTCAATATTGTCTTAACAATACATGATCGCCTTCAAGTTGTTGTTGTGAGCAGAAGCATTTGTGCCATGGTTAAATGTGCATTCCGGTATTTGATGTTTTAAAATCTTTCCTCCACTGCATTAATTCAGCTTACTCCAGGCGTGGGAGGGACCACCACCTCTGGAGCTAAGCTTGATCAATTAGCCTTAGTTAATTAGATGTGTGCGTGATTTTTATAGTATAAGTTTCCTATTTCTGGTTCTGTGTGAATTTGTGGCAAGTATGGTTCAATTTCAAAGCGTTTTTGGTCATAGTTGGATTGTGCAAATAATGGACTAAAGAATTATTGTAAAACTCGAACTCATTACATAATATGTGCTTGATTTGTAATACAAAGTTATACTCTATTCCTCTTGTTAAAATCGAATGTAATGGGATCACCCGCGAGATAGGAATATAATGATTATGATTTTTGAGTTTAATTCAGGAATTGGAACATATTTTAGTGCTTTGAATTTGAGTATGGAATGAGAACCAATTTTAATGTTTTGAATTTGAATATATTAACACTGCCATTTAGAATATTAATTCAAGGTTTGCATTACATAATCTCTTTGAATGTTTGCAGGATTTAATGCTCATTTAATTTGTTTATGCATTTCAGGACTTTGCTTAATAATAAGATTTCTTTTTAATTAGAATCATTATTTTTTTCATAGTGTAATCATTTCCTTATAAGAGCAAGTTTGAGTGCGGATTTGATTGTGCGGGTAGAGATATCAATTTGAATGCAGCATGATTTAGTTACATGATTTGATTTTGAAGAGTGAGCTTGTTTATTGAATAATTCCTTTCATCTAGATTAAAATCTTTAAATTGAAGGTTTCTCATAGGTTATTTGCAATACCATTTTTAATAGGATCTTTTAAGTGTTATTTTTACATGAAGAAAGGTAGTTTTCTTTTAGAAATAGTTAGAATTGTCTTTTGTTAATTTGGAATCTTGAATTTGTTATCAAGAGTAGTTCTAGTTAGTTTAAGGTTTGAAGTTATTATTAGGATGATGTGTGTGTTCTTTTGGTTATCTCCAGTTTAGTTTAAAGATATTGAAAGGAGAAAATAGAATAGGGTTTTCAAGCTATCATAGGAGATTTTAAAAGTAGAATTTTGAAGTTATCTAGCTACAATGCAAGAATGTTATAGGATTTAGAATTTCTTTGAATTTTCTTATAGTTTAATTGCAGTATGGAGTTTGCAGTGAATGAAATTGGTTAAGTATGTCCCATTTTCTGGATTGTTTATCTGCCAGCAAATGTGTGTTTCATTCTAGTACCTAGTTTATCATTACAAAGGAATATATTTATACTCTGACCATTAAGCTAAGCCAAGACGCAATACAACTCACGTTTATGACTCATGATTGATAATTAATATTGAGAGGTTTAATCTGACAATTAAACAGCCCAACAAACCCCTACAAACAATATAACTATCCTAATATTATAATCATAAAACAAAGTTAAATCTAAAAGAGAGATCCCTCTCTAAGTCTAGGAGGGCTAGATCCTAAGCTCCAAAGTGGTTTTGATGTTTTCATATATAATTATTATTGTTAATCTTAAAATTATAGAACGATAACAGAAGGATAATAAATTATCACCCAAGTACTATGGCCCTTACAAGGTGTTGCAAAATATTAGTACCATGGCATACAAATTGGAGTTGCCTACATCTTCGCAAGTACACCCAATTTTCCATGTTTCATGCTTAAAGAAGGTTATAGGTGACAAGATCCTTGTTCAAAATATATTTCAAAACTTGACGAGGAAGGAAAAATCATATTGGAGCCTAAAGCAATCACAAAACCAAGAATATGACAATTATGGGATAGATCGATCTCAAAGTATCTCATTAAGTGGAATAACTTACCGGATGAATATTCCACATAGGAGGATGAGTATTTTATACAGAAGCATCCATAACTACTCAAGCATTGAGGAAAACAGTTTTTTGAATGAGAGGGTCATGTTAGGTCACTATAATACTACTGTAGTCCCCATATTGTTATTGTTTTTCCCCATAGAAGCTCATTATTGTTATTGAAATTGTTCTCTTACATTATTATTTTTATGTAGACCCTAATTATATTTTGACCCTATAGACTCCTATATATACCAATGAGATCTTGTCATTTTAATCATCCAATAATTTTCATTTATATGATGTAAAGGGAGGTTGGCCCTTCGAAGTGGCTTATTATCTAGTCATTGATATATATTTTCTTATCTTTATGTGTTATTTTTTATTTGGATAGATAACATACAACTAAATAAAGAAACTATTAAAAACAAATATCCATTACTTAGGATTGATCTATTTGACTAGTTGAGAGGATCCTCAATGTTTTCAAAAATAGGTCTGAGATTAGGGTATAATTAAGTTATAATCAAGGATGAGCATATCCACAAGACTACATTCAGTACCAGGTATGGACACTATAAGTTCATAGTGGTGTAGTTTAGGTTGGAAAATGCACCAACCACATATATGTGGCTTATAAATAATTTTCTCAAAAAATACTTGGATAGGTTTGTGTTGATTTTTATTGATGAAAATATAGTGTATTTGAAGATTAAATAGGAGCAAGAAGAGCACGTCAACACCATTTTACAAGTGTTATGGGAGCATAAACTATGCTAAATTTAGTAAATGTGAATTCTTCCAATCACAAGTGCACTACTTGGGCCATGTTATCTCCAAAGGAGGTGTTATCACCAAATTGATCTTGATTGGCTGCTCATCAATCAACTCAATGTAACTCTTTCAAACCACTTCTAACTGAAGATTAGCCTCTTCATTTTAAGAGGGCTCTCTCAAAGGGGGTTTATGATTTTTAATAAGGATAATACTATATGGCTAACTCTATGAATTGTAACTTGGTTTTGTACTTGCTACTATTGGGCTATGGGGTCAACATCATTACTCTTAGTGATAGTGGTTCTTCACATGGAAGCTGAGGTAGATAGAGGTTTTTAACAAAGATAGTTCATACACATAACATAAGGAAAACATAGTAATTTCACCCCTAAAGGAAGTCAGAGAATAGTATTATGAATTATGAGTAATTAGAGATAAAATCCACTGCAAGTGATTAGACGTATAATGTCACTGTATATTATTGATAATGGACAAAAACATACAAGCAACGATTTGGTGCAATATTCTCCAACCCTTTGCTCTTCGATGTTTAGTCTATAAATAGAGATTCTTTACAATGTAGATGATTTTCCCAGCTAGCTAGATCTTCAAATTCTACTCTGACACCTATCATAATTGAAACCACTAACTTGAACAGAAAAATGGCAGCTATCCATTAAAGAAAACAAAATCCTAATAGGACTCTATCTCTTATTTATTACATTCGTTTATCCTATCAGTGAAATAGTTACATAATGAATATTTCAAGCTCGAAGGACAAATCACCATAATTCACCACCACTTTACATCTTCAAAACACCCCTAGATCTGTGGAACATAATCCTACTTTTTAGGGATGGATGACCTTCACTTTAAACACTATTTTGATTGATGAGCTGGATGTGTGTCACTCCTTTTGAGCCATGAATCTCTGCTGGTATGGTCCACTGACATGTTGGAGGTCTCCAACTAGAAATTGTGTTGTTGAGATGCTCAAAATTATTCAAAAAACTCCTTGATACTAAATAGGGCATTTTAGTCAGTTTCGTAGCGAGTTTTAGTAGTATATGAAAACTTGCTTTTCCGTCTATCTCTTTGACTCCTTTTTTGTTCCAACACCATTATTATGCCAAGACACCTTGCAAACAGTCAATCTCCCTTCATAAGACTTGAAAAAACTGAGTTTTAAGGAAAAAATGCACCTACAGAAATTTCCGTAGCGTATTTCTGGCCTTAAGCCTGAGGCATGCTACGAAACTGTCCAAAAAAACCAGAATTTGTTGAGTTCAAGATTGTCTTCAAAAATTGTTCTCTAGCTGCAAAATTTGGGTTCTATGCGTGTTATCACTAGTACATTTGGCAGAAATTCCGACACTTTGGTTCCGACAATTTTGACCAAATGTCAGAAATTTCCCCAAAATTTATCAATTTTTCAAATCCCGCCCACAAATGTCGCTATACCGATGTTTGGAGACAAGTGTCGGTATTGCAACACATAGAAGTTAGTGTCGGTCTTGTGACGTTTGTAGCAAAGCGTCGGAATTGCGACAGTTTGGGAAAAAGCGACGGAATTGCGATGGATTAGAGCTATGTGTCGCTATTGCGACATTTGGAGGAAAACGTCGCTATTGCGACAGTTTGGGCAAAAGCGTCACTATTGCAATAGTTTGGGCAAAAGTGTCGCTATTGCGACAGTTTGGGAAAAATCATCGCTATTGTGATAGTTTGGGCTAAGTGTCGCTCTTGCGATAGTTTGGGCTAAGTGTCGCTCTTGCGACAGTTTGGGCTAAGTGTCGCTATTGCGACGGTTTGTAAATTAATTTCTTTGGCCTCTCCTTTAATAAATAATAATCTAACTTGGGTCCCCTTTTTGAATGGTTGGAGCAACATAATAAGATATCTTTAATTTACATATCATATTGTGATGAACATGGAAGGTCGTTATGATGGGACTTCTAAGAAGTTTCATAAAATATTAAAGACGTGATGCGCTCACTCCTTGGTTCACTTTTAATGTGTGCCCCCAACCACGGTCGAGCGCGCCATGTCGTGCAGTGTGAGGTCACCCGACCGGGCGCATTCAGGTCGGGCCATTTTGTTCGAGGGCACCCATATCAATTTTGCTAAGTTGTGACCGCCCAGGTGCCTTCTGCACGTTCGGGTGGCCAGTTTTTCGTTTGCTCCCTTGTGGCATCGTTCGTTCGGGCGTGTCGTACTGTCGCACCGTGTGAGGTCGCCCGACCGGGCGCGTTCGGGTCGGGCCATTTCATTCGAGGGTGCCCGTATCATTTTTACTAATTTGTGACCGCCCGGGTCACTTGTGCACGTTCGGGCGGCCCGTTTTCCATTTGCTCCCTTGTGGCATCGTTCGGTTGGGCGTGCCGTGTCACGTTGTGTGAGGTCGCCCGACTGGGCGTGTTTGGGTCGGGTCGAGCCGTTTCGTTCGAGGGAGCCTGTATCATTTTTGCTAAGTTGTGACCACCCGGGTGCCTTGTGCACGTTTGGGCGGCCTGTTTTCCGTTTTCTCCCTTGTGGCATCGTTCGGTCGGGCGCGGCATGTCGCGCCGTGTGAGGTCGCCCGACCAGGTGAGTTCAAGTCGGGTCGTTTCGTTCGAGGGCGCTCGTATCAGTTTTGCTAAGTTGTGACCACCCCGGTGCCTTGTACACATTCGGGTGGCCCATTTCCCATTTGATCCCTTGTGGAAACATTCGGTCGGGCGCGCATGTCGCTGGGCCGTAGAGGCTGCCCGACCGGGGTGCATCTCAGCCGAGTCGGGTCAGCTTCGCTCGGGAGGGTGCCCGTATCGGGCTTTGCTAGTTGTGACTCGGCCGGTGCTCAGGCACTATGGCCCGCTTTCCGTTTGCTCCTCAGGGCATCGTTCTCGGCTGGGTGCGCCAGAGGTCGCCTAACCGGCGCGTTCAGGTCGCTGTTTCGCTCGAGGGCGCCCGTATTAGCTTTGTTGTTGTGACCTTCCGTGTGCCTCAGGCACGTTCGTGTGGCCCATTTTCCGTTGCCCCTTTGTGGCATCATCCCGCCGGGGCACGCCATGTCGCGCCGCATCAAGGAGGTCGCCCCGAATGGGCGCGTTCGGGTCGGGCCGTTTCGTTCAAGGGCGCCCGTTTCAGTTTTGCTAAGTTGTGACCGCCCGGGTGCCTTGTGCATGTTTGGGTGGCCCGTTTGCCTTTTTCTCCCTTGTGGCATCGTTCGGTCAAGCACGCCGTGTCATGCTATGTGAGGTCGCCCGACTGGGCGCGTTTGCGTTAGGTCGGGTCGTTTCGTTCGAGGGCGCCCGTATCAGTTTTGCTAAGTCGTGACCGCCCGGGTGCCTTTTGCACGTTCAGGCGACTCGTTTGTTGTTTTCTCCCTTGTGGCATCGACGTTCATTCGGGCGCATTGTGTCGCGCTGTGTGAGGTCGGCGCCCGACCAGGTGCGTTCCAGTCGGGCCATTTCGTTCGAGGGTGCTCGTATCAGTTTTGCTAAGTTGTGACCACCCAAGTCCCTTGTGCACGTTCAGGCAGCCCGTTTTCCATTTTATCCCTTGTGGCATCATTCGGTCGAGCGCGTCGTGTCGTGCCATGTGAGGTCGCCCGACCGGGCACGTTCGGGTTGGGTCGGGTCGTTTCGTTCGAGGGCGATCGTATCATTTCTGCAAAGTTGTGACCGCCGAAGTGCCTTGTGCACATTCGTGAGGCTCGTTTGCCTTTTTCTCCCTTGTGGCATCATTCGGACGGGTGCGCCATGTCACGCCGTGCGAGGTCGCCCGACCGGGCGCGTTCGGGTCAGGTCGTTTCGTTCGAGGGCACCTGTATCATTTTTGCTAGGTTGTGACCGCCCGAGTGCCTTGTGCACGTTCGGGTGGCCCGTTTTCCGTTTTCACCCTTGTGGCATCATTCGATTGGGCGCGGCGTGTCGTGCCGTGTCAGGTCGCCCGACCGGGCACGTTTGGGTCGGGTCGTTTTGTTCGAGGGCGCCCGTATCAGTTTTGCTAAGTTGTAACCGCCCAGGTGCCTTGTGCACATTCGGGCAGCCCATTTTCCATTTTCTCCCTTGTGGCATCGTTCGGTCGGGCATGCCGTGTTGCGCAATGTGAGGTCGCCCGACCAGGCGCGTTCGGGTCGAGTCGATTTGTTCGAGGGCACCCGTATCATTTTTGCTAAGTTGTGACCACCCGGGTGACTTATGCACGTTCAGGTGACCCATTTTCCGTTTACTCCCTTGTGGCATCGTTCATTCGGGCGTGTCATGTCACGCCGTGTGAGGTCGCCCGACCGGGCACGTTCGGGTTGGGTCGTTTCATTCGAGGGCACCCGTATCATTTTTGCTCAGTTGTGACTGCCCGGGTCCCTTGTGCACGTTCGCGTAGCCCGTTTTCCATTTGCTCCCTTGTGGCATCATTTGGTCGGGCGCGTCGTGTCGCGCCGTGTGAGATCGCCCGACCAAGTGTGTTCGGGTCGGGTCGGGCCATTTCGTTCGAGGGCGCCCGTATCAGTTTTGCTAAGTTGTGACCGCCCGGGTGCCTTGTGCACGTTCGGGCAGCCCGTTTGTCATTTTCTCCCTTGTGGCATCGTTCGGTCGGGCTCATCGTGTGAGATCGCCCGACCGGGAGCATTCAGGTCGGGTCGTTTCATTCGAGGGCACCCGTATCAGTTTCGCTAAGTTGTGACCGCCCAGGTGCCTTGTGCACATTCGGGAGGCCCGTTTTCCATTTTCTCCCTTCTGGCATCGTTTGGTCAGGCACGGCGTGTCGCGCCATGTGAGGTCGCCCGACCGGGCGCGTTTGGGCAGGTCGTTTCGTTCGAGGGCGCCCGTATCAGTTTTGCTAAGTTTTGACCGCCTGGGTGCCTTGTGCACATTTGGGTGACCCGTTTGTTGTTTTCTCCCTTGTGGCATCATTCGGTCGAGCACACTGTGTCGCACCATGTGAGGTCGCCCGACTGGGCGCGTTCGGATCGGGTTGGGCCATTTCGTTCGAGGGCGCCCGTATCAGTTTTGCTAAGTTGTGACCGCCCGGGTGCCTTGTGCACGTTCGGGCGGCTCGTTTTCCATTTTCTCCCTTGTGGCATCGTTTGGTCGGGCGCGTCGTGTCACGCCATGTGAGGTCGCCCGACCGGGCGCGTTCAAATCAGGTCAGTTCGTTCGAGGGCGCCCGTATCAGTTTTGCTAAGTTGTGACCACCCGGGTGCCTTGTGCACGTTCGGGTGGCCCATTTTCCGTTTGCTCCCTTGTGGCATCGTTCGGTCGGGCGCGCCGTGTCGCGCCGTACTGTGAGGTCGCCCGACCGGGTGCATTCTGGTCGGGTCGTTTCGTTCGAGGGCGCCCGTATCAGTTTTGCTAAGTTGTGACCGCCTGGGTGCCTTGTGCATATTCGGGTGGCCCATTTTCCGTTTTCTCCCTTGTGGCATCGTTTGGCCGGGCACGCCGTGTCGCGCCGTGTGAGGTCGCCCGACCAGGCGCGTTTGGTTCAGGTCAGGCCGTTTCGTTCGAGGGCGCCCGTATCAGTTTTGCTAAGTTGTGACCGCCCAGGTGCCTTGTGCACGTTCGGGCGGCTCATTTGTTGTTTGCTCTCTTGTGGCATCGACATTCGTTCAGGCGCGTTGTGTCTCACCGTGTGAGGTCGGCACCCGACCGGGCGCATTCCGGTCGGGTCGTTTCATTCGAGGGTGCCCATATCAGTTTTGCTAAGTTGTGATCGCCCAGGTCCCTTGTGCACGTTTAGGCAGCCCATTTGCCATTTTCTCCCTTACGGCATCGTTCGGTCGGGCACGCTGTGTCGTGCCGTGTGAGGTCACCCGACCGGGCGCGTTCGGGTCAGTCCATTTCGTTCGAGGGCGCCCGCATCAGTCTTGCTAAGTTGTGACCGCCTGGGTGCCATGTGCATGTTCGGGTGGCCCGTTTTTCGTTTTATCCCTTGTGGCATCGTTCGATCGGACGCGCCATGTCGCGCCGTGCGAGGTCGCCCGACCGGACGCGTTCAGGTCGGGTCGTTTCGTTCGAGGGCGCTCGTATCATTTTTGCTAGGTTGTGACCGCCCGGGTGCCTTGTGCACGTTCAGGTGGCCCATTTTCCATTTGCTCCCTTGTGGATTCGTTCGGTCGGGCGCGGCGTGTCGCGCCATGTGAGGTCGCCCGACCGGGCGCGTTCAAGTCGGGTCATTTCGTTCGAGGGCACCCGTATCAGTTTTTCTAAGTTCTGACCGCCCGGGTGCCTTGTGCACTTTTGGGTGGCCCGTTTGCCATTTTCTCCCCTGTGGCATCGTTCGGTCAGGCGCGTCGTGTCGCGCCATGTGAGCTCGCCCGACCGGGCGCATTTGGGTCAGGCTGATTCGTTTGACAGCACCCGTATCAGTTTTGCTAAGTTGTGACCGCCCGGGTGCCTTGTCCACGTTTGGGTGGCCTATTTTCCGTTTGCTCCCCTGTGGCATCGTTCGTTCGAGTGTGTCGTATTGCGCCATGTGAGGTTGTCCGACCGAGCGCGTTCGGGTCAGGCTGTTTCGTTTGAGGGTGCCCGTATCAGTTTTGCTAAGTTGTGACCGCCCGGGTCCCTTGTGCACGTTCGGGTGGCCCGTTTTCCATTTGCTCCATTGTGGCATCGTTCGTTCGGGCGCGTCATGTCACGCCATGTGAGGTCGCCCGACCGGGCGCGTTCAGGTCGGGTCGGGCTGTTTCGTTCGAGGTCGCCCGTATCAGTTTTACTAAGTTTTGACCGCCCGAGTGCCTTGTGCACGTTCGGATGGCCCGTTTTTCGTTTTCTCCCTTGTGGCATCATTCGGTCGGGTGCGCCGTGTTGCACCGTGTGAGGTCGCCCGGCCGGGTGCATTCAGGTCGGGTCGTTTCGTTCGAGGTCACCCGTATCAGTTTTGCTAAGTTGTGACCGCCCGGGTGCTTTGTGCACGTTCGGGTGGCCTGTTTTCCATTTTCTCCCTTGTGGCATTGTTCGGTTGGGCACGCCGTGTCGCGCCATACTATGAGGTCGCCCGACTAGGCGCGTTCGGGTCAGGTCGGGCCGTTTCGTTCGAGGGCACCTGTATCAGTTTTGCTAAGTTGTGACCGCCCTGGTGCCTTGTGCACATTTGGGTGACCTATTTTCCATTTTATCTCTTGTGGCATCGTTGGGTCGGGTGCGTCGTGTCGCGCCATGTGAGGTCAGTCGACTAGGCGCGTTTAGGTCGGGTCGTTTTGTTCGAGGGCGCTCGTATCAGTTTTTCTAAGTTGTGACCACTCGGTTTCCTTGTGCACGTTCGGGTGGCCCATTTTCTATTTGCTCCCTTGTGGCATCGACGTTCGTTCCGGTGCATCGTGTCGTGCAGTGTGAGGTCGGCGCCCAACCGGGCGCGTTCCGGTCGGGCCGTTTCGTTCGAGGGCGCCTGTATCAGTTTTGCTAAGTTGTGACCACCTGGGTCCCTTGTGCATGTTCGGGCGGCCCGTTTGCCATTTTCTCCCTTGTTTCAACGTTCGGTCAGGCGCGCTATGTCGCGCCGTGTGAGGTCACCCGACCGGGCGCGTACAAGTCGGGTCATTTTGTTCGAGGGCGCCCGTTTCAGTTTTGCTAAGTTGTGACCACCCGGGTGCCTTGTGCATGTTTGGGTGGCCTGTTTTCTATTTTCTCTCTTGTGGCATCGATGTTCATTTAGGCACGTTGTGTCACGCCATGTGAGTTTGGCGCCCGACCGGGTGCGTTCGGGTCGGGCTGTTTCGTTCGAGGGCGCCCATATCAGTTTTGCTAAGTTGTGACCACCCGGGTCCCTTGTGCACGTTTGGGTGGCTCGTTTGATGTTTTCTCCCTTGTGGAATCGTTCGGTCGGGTGCACCGTGTCGCGCCGTGTGAGGTCGCCCGACTGGGCGCGTTCGAGTCAGGTCGGACTGTTGCACGTTCAGGTCGAGCAGTTTGATTCGAGGGCGCCCATATCATTTTTTCTAAGTTGTGACCACATGGGTGCCTTGTGCATGTCTGGGTGGCCCGTTTGCCATTTTCTCCCTTGTGGCATCGACGTTAGTTCAGGCGCGTTGTGTCGCGCCATGCGAGGTTGGCGCTCGACCGGGCGCATTCCGGTCGGGTCGTTTCGTTCGAGGGCGCCCATATCATTTTTGCTAAGTTGTGATCGCCCGAGTCCCTTGTGCATGTTTGGGCAGCCAGTTTAACGTTTTCTCCCTTCTGGCATCATTCGATCGGGCGCGTCGTGTTGTGCCATGTGAGGTCACCCGACTGGGCGCGTTCGGGTTGGGTTAGGCCGTTGCGCGTTCAAGTCGGATCGTTTCGTTTGAGGGCGCCCTTATCAGTTTTGCTAAGTTGTGACTGCCTAGGTGCCTTGTGCACGTCTGGGTGGCCAGTTTTTCGTTTTCTCCCTTGTGGCATCATAATTCGGTCGGGCGCGGCGTGTCGCGCCGTGTGAGTCACCCGACTAGGCGCGTTCGGGTCGAGTCGGGCCGTTTCGTTCGAGGGCGCCCGTATCAATTTTGCTAAGTTATGACCGCCTGGGTGCCTTGTGCACGTTCGAGCGCCCCGTTTTTCATTTTCTCCCTTGTGGCATCTTTCGGTCAGGCGCGCCGTGTGAGGTCGCCCGACCGGGCGCGTTCAGGTCAGGTCGTTTCGTTCAAGGGCACCCGTATCATTTTTTTTAAGTTGTGACCGCCCGGGTGCCTTATGCACATTCGGCTGGCCCGTTTTCCATTTTCTCCCTTGCGGCATCATTCGGTCGGGCGCGCCGTGTCGTGCCATGTGAGGTCGCCCGACCGGGCGCGTTCAAGTCGAGTCGTTTCATTCGAGGGCGCCTGTATCAGTTTTGCTAAGTTGTGATCTCCCGGGTGCCTTGTGCACGTTTGGGTGGCCCATTTTTCGTTTTCTCCCTTGTGGCATCATTCATTCGGGCACGTCGTGTCGCACCGTACTGTGAGGTCGCCCAACCAAGCGCGTTTGGGTCAGGCCATTTAGTTCGAGGGCGCCCGTATCAGTTTTGCTAAGTTGTGATCACCCGAGTCCCTTGTGCACGTTCGAGCGGCCAGTTTTCCATTTTCTCCCTTGTGGCATCGTTCGGTCAGGCAAATTGTGTCGCGTTGTGTGAGGTCGCCCGACCGGGCGCGTTCTAGTCAGGTCAGGTCATTTCGTTCGAGGGTGCCCGTATCAGTTTTTCTAATTTGTGACCGCTCGGGTGCCTTGTGCACGTTCAGGTGGCCCGTTTTCTATTTTCTCCCTTGTGGCATCGTTCGGTCGGGCACGCCATGTCGCGTCGTGCGAGGTCGCCCGACCGGGCGCGTTCGTGTCGGGTCGTTTCGTTCGAGGGAGCCCTTATCAGTTTTTCTAAGTTGTGACCGCCCGGGTGCCTTGGGCACGTTCGGTCAGTCAGTTTGTCTTTTGCTCCCTTATGGCATCGTTTGGTCAGGCGCGCCATGTCAGGCCATGTGAGGTCGCCCGACCAGGCGCGTTCGGGTCGGGTTGTTTCGTTCAAGGGAGCTTGTATCAGTTTTGCTAAGTTGTCACCACCCAGGTGCCTTGTGCACGTTCAGGCGGCCCATTTTCCGTTTGCTCCCTTGTGGCATATTCGTTCAGTCGGGTGCACCGTGTCACGCCATGTGAGGTCGCCCGACCCGGCGCGTTTGGGTCGAGCCGTTTCGTTCAAGGGTGTCAGTATCAGTTTTGCTAAGTTGTGACCGCTTGATTGCCTTGTGCACGTTCGGGCGACCCGTTTTCCATTTTCTCCCTTGTGGAATCATTTGGTCGGGCGCGCCGTGTCACGCCGTGCGAGGTTGCCCGACCGGGCGCGCTCGGTTCTGGTCATTTCATTCGAGAGCGCCCGTATCAGTTTTGCTAAGTTGTGACTACCCGGGTGCCTTGTGCACGTTCGGGCGGACCGTTTTCTATTTTCTCTCTTGTGGCATATTCGTTCAGTCGGGCGCGTCATGTCGCGTCGTGTGAGGTCGCCCGATCAGGCACGTTCGGGTCGGGCCATTTCGTTCGAGGGTGCCCGTATCAGTTTTTCTAAGTTCTGACCGCCTGGGTGCCTTGTGCATGTCCGAGCGGCCCATTTTCTGTTTTCTGCCTTGTGGCATCATTCAGTCGAGCACACCGTTTCGTGCCGTGCAAGGTCGCCCGACCGGGCGCGTTCAGTTCGGGTCGTTTCATTCGAGGGCTCCCATATCAGTTTTTCTAAGTTGCTAAGTTTGATTTCAATAGACATTTTCATCAATAAATGTAAAGCAATGGCAAACAAATACTATTAATTAATAAATAAAGAAGACATGGCAACAAGCAACAATACTTAAAAAATTGTTACATTGAGACGCAAAGAATAAGCAACTAATTTAACCCCTAAACCATAAGCCTCTAAACCTCTAAAACCTAACCCCATTAGCCCCTAACTGCTAACCCCTAAAATCCTTAACTGCTAAATCCCCTAACCCCCTAAACCCCTAACCCATTTAACTCCCTAAACCCTAAACCTATAACCCCTTAACCCCTAACCCATTTAATCCCTAATCCCTAAACCCCTAACCCATTTAACCCCCTAAACCATAAACATCTGAAACTCTAACCAACCATTTAACCCCTAAACCCTAAACCTCTAAACCCTTAACCACTAACCCTTAAACCCTTAACCCCTAACCCATTTAATCCCTAAACCCCTAACCCATTTAACCCCCTAAACCCTAAACCTCTAAACCCTTAACCCCTAACCCCTTAAACCCTATTTCCCAACCGGCCTAACCCATTTAACCCCCTAAAACCCTAACCCATTTAACCCCCTACCCTAACCCTTAACCCCAAAAATCATTAACTACTAAATCCCCTAACCCCCTAAACCTCTAAACCCCTATAACCCATTTAAACCCCTAAACCCCTAAACCCTAAACCTCTAACCCCTTAACTCCTTAACCCCTAACGCCTAGCTAAAATCCTTAATTGCTAAATCCCCTAAGCCCCTAAACTTCTAAATGTGACCCTAACCCATTTAACCCCCTAAACCCTAAACCTATAACCCTTAACCCCTAACCCCTTAAACACTAATTCCCAACCCCCAACCCATTTAACCCCCTAAACCCCTAAAAGCCTAACCCATTTAACCCCCTAAACCATGGCCCCATTAACCTGTAATGACCCCTAACCCCTAAAATCCTTAACTGCTAAATCCACTAACCCCCTAAACCTGATCTAAAATGCTAACCCATTTAACCCCCTAAACCCCAAACATCTAACCCCTAAACCCCTTAACCCCTTGATCTGCTAGGGGCCGGTTACCTTGATATTAATGGTGGTGTATTCATACTCCTTTTGAATAACCAATAAGTGTCAAGGAAATTGACCAATATGTTTTCAAGTTTTATCTTATCCATCTCTGGGGTAAGCTGCTTTTCGGCTAACTCCACTGCTTTTGATCTCAATTTTTCCAATTTCTTCCTTCTCTCATATGATACCTAAGCCTTTGCCTTTCTCTTCCCTTCTAATTCCGTAATAGTTTCATAGTGATGCCAGCCAACTTCTTTGGAAAGCCTTCCTAGCAGACAATACTTGTGACCTGGCTGAAGCCTCAACACTTTCAGAGCATCTGGAATGACCATTCTCTTCCCCTAACCCCTAAGCCCCTAATCCCTAATCCCTTAACCACTAAATCATTATTCACCTAACCCCTAACTACGCCTAAATCCCCTAACCCCTAAGCCCCCAATCCCTAATCCCTTAACCCATTTAATCCCTAATCCCTAAACCCCTAACCCATTTAACCCCCTAAACCCTAAACCTATAACCCCTTAACCCCTAACCCATTAAACCCTAATTCCCAACCCCTAACCAATTTAACCCCCTAAACCATAAACCTATAACCCCTTAACACGTTCGGGTCGGGTCGTTTCGGTCTAGTGTGCCCACCCAAACACGTTCGGGTCGGGCCCCCTAAGCCCCCAATCCCTAATCCCTTAACTACTAACTCCTTATTTGACCCCTAACCCCTAAATGCACCTAAATCCCCTAACCCCTAACCCCCAATCCCCTAAGCCCTCCAAATTCAAATTAGCTTTAAAGAAGTAATTGTTTTCTTACTTCTGTCTAATCCACTATATACTCAGATAACTCGTAGCCATATCACATAGGCCCCATTCACTTACGAAGGTTCCCCAAACTCTGCCCCCAATTTGGTTGATCTTTCTCAGCTTGAAAATTTTGAATTTTCATTGATGATTGATTTTCCTCTCAGCCCTTGATCTGCTAGGGGCCGGTTACCTTGATATTAACGGTGGTGTATTCATACTCCTTTTGAATAACAAATAAAGGTTCAAGGAAATTGACCAATATGTTGTCAAGTTTTATCTTATCCATCTCTGGGGCAAGCTGCTTTTTGGCTAACTCCACTTCTTTTGATCTAAATTTTTCCAATTACTTCCTTCTCTCATATGATACCTGAGCCTTTGCCTTTCTCTTCCCTTCTAATTCCCTAATAGTGTCATAGTGATGCCAACCAACTTCTTTGGAAAGCCTTCCTAGCAAACAATACTTGTGACCTGGCACCTAAATCCCCTAACCCCTAACCCCCAATCCCTAAACCCTTAACCACTAAATCATTATGATATCCCTAACCCCAATCCCTAATCCCTTAACCACTACTAAATCATTACTCCCCTAACCCCTAAATGTACCTAGATCCCCTTACCCCTAAGCCCCCAATCCCTAACCCCTTAACCTGCACTAACTCATTATTCTAGTCGTAACCCCTAACCACTAAACCCAAAACCTCTAACCCCTAATCTCCTATTCATCGAACCCCTAAGCCCCTAAAAATTATGCCATGAAAACCCTCCAAAAAATTCTTAAATGATGGGAATTCCTATTCAATGTGCATGAAGCTAGTCATGGAATGTGACAAGTCATCCAAGATACATCCAAATATTTGATTTGTGCCTTGGGGAATGTGAAATAATGGGTAAGATACAATCACTGGTGAGAAAATCATTGGTTCGAAACTATGTGGGAAAAATTCCAGTCAAGCTAAGGGATGGTGTGACCTAGGTTGAATGAAATCCCTAGGTGATTTTGATGGCTTAAAATCCCTTGGTTCATGGCTACTCAAATCACATGTTAGGCATGCAACTCATCTCAAAACTCACATTACCTAAAAAAATAAAAGTAATGGATTAATGCACAACTTATTTATTTCATGGGCATATGTCTAGGTATGTTGACATAATTTATTTACTTATTCATTAGGAATAACATATAATGGTTCAATATATGGGACATTAGAATTTTAAATATAAATATTTGTATTTTCAAAAGTTTGCATATAAGGATTAGAATATGCACTAAAAAAATTGTGTGACATATCATTATGTATATTATTATTATCATTCATACAATACAACCCTTCCGCTCATTATGTATATTATTATATCATTATGTATATTATTATCATTCATATATTATTATTATTATTATTATTATTATTAGATTTTATATCTATTCAAATTTTTTTTCCTGCTCCGCTTGTTCCACCTATTCAAATTTTCTTAATCAACCTATTCAATTTTTTTTCCTGCTGTGTGCTTGTTCGACCTTTATGCCTTCTTTCCCATGATTCCATTATTCCCTATGATGCTTTCTTTTTTCCAGATTCTTGCAGAAGCATGGATGCCCTGAAACCCTAAAGCGGCCACAGTCCATTAACAGCTCGAAAGGCATAGTAGCTGGTGGATATATTTCGAGTTTTGCCGATGTTTAGAAATTTGTGGGAGATCTAAAGAGAAATCGATCGTGGAAGAATGCTCTCTTCTTCTGGAAGAATCAGATTGGTATTTCCCTTGTTTTACCCCATTCAAATTCACTATTTTCTTCTACGATATCTTGGTTATGAGATATAGATGGTTGTAGGTCTGAATTTCTGCACTCTATCTTTTGTGGGTCTATTCAAATTATAGGGATATGGATTCTTCTCCCTTGAACTAACCCAATAAACTTTGAGGTTGTAGGCAAATTGAGGGTGAATTGTAGAATATAGCGAGGAACAGAACACAACAAAATGGTTTTAAATTATTGTGGCACTTCAATGGCCAGTGCAGTAGCAGGACAATGTGGTTCAACTCTAATAAGCACCAGAGGATATGCTTTAAATCTTCTTTTGGTAGCTGGAAACATCGAGATAGAAGATCTTTGAAGAAAAGCCATTTTATTTAAAAACATATTAAAAATCATAACAATAAATGAAAAATGGCAAATTGCAAGGCCCTAAATCCCTAACTTTTTCCTATAAAAGATCCCTTCCCCCATCCTAAAACATAAGAATTTAACTTTCTCATAGGGGTTTGCATTTCAGAATTTATAAGCACGATTTGGAGAAATATACATTTAGAAATCTGAATTTTCTATGTTTCTGGTTCATGTTTTTTATAGATTATTTCCATGTATCTGGGTTCTGACATTTTAAAATTCTACAAATCTATAAGCTTTACCATGCATGATGCAACTCAGCATTAAATCTAGAAACTGTGTCAGGTTTCTTCTGTAAGAATTTTACCGATCCATGGATTTACATTGGAACAAACTTGGCTTGTGGCAAAGCTAGATCTCACTGTTTCGGTTATTTTTGAGTTATACTCCACGACAAAATCTTGAGAGTTTTGTTTTCCTCCTCTTGTCTTTCACTTTGTCGATGATAGGCAGAGCTATACTGAATTTTGTTTTCTAGTTTGGCATAAATTTCTCCAAAAATTGTTAAGGAAATTAGTATCCCTGTCATTAGTAATAATTTCGCAGACCATGCAACATTTTCTTTGAAAAATAGCACACCTATTTTTTTCAGCACTAGTCTTTTTACGTGAAACGAAATGGGTTGTTGGATATGGTTTTCTTTCTGCTTTGAAGACCTATATGCTATGCACATTTTCAATGCACATATGAGCCTAGTTAGTTCGAAGAATAAGATAAACAACAATGTATTAAATAGGAAAAAATCAGAGTAATAAACAGATGGGTTTTTGGTGAGCATGTGATACACATGCATAAGAGGTCAAAAGGCGGTAAATAGGTCGATGAAACTCCACTTTGTTTTCCAAGTCTTGTCCTTGGTTTCATTTATTACTCCCCTATGGATACTCCTTCATGGCTGCAATGGAGGCACTTGAGCGATTGTAATCATCAAGACTTGGTGGTTGACCTTCGGGGGCCTTGATGAGGTTGGGGCGCTTCTCTGAGCAACACTGCTCCTTACAAAGGAAGGATTGTGAAGAAAAATGATCCAAACAAGAGTAATATATACATAAGAAATATGTTAAATTATTTAAATCGATATAGTGGAAGGTGTAGAAAAAAAAATTTCTTATGATTTCTGCATTAAAAGGATGCTGAAAAAATTGATCAGAAATGCTTTTGATAAGGCCAATCTTCATTTTTATGCTGGCCATTAATTTTCACTCATAATAATGAGTTTTTATCACTATAGACCGTGGATCTAGCAACAACTATAATGACTCAAGCATTGGCTTTAAATGGCTTTCAAACAACAAAGTCACCAAAATAGGACATTAATAAACCATTGAAAATCTGAGGCTTCTCACCTAGTTAACAACTCTAAGGTACCGAGAGATACGTTAAGAAATATTTCTATGTTTTTCTTGTCTTAAAGAGAAGAACATATTCACTACTGGTTCCACCTATTGAAGATCCAGGATCTATGTTTCTGTAGATCCAGGTTGTTGGCATGGGGATCAAACCCAGGGTTCAAGCTCCCTAGCCAAAAAAACCCCATAAGCATTAACACTTTCAATCTCTAGAGGCTAGAGAAGGTCTCACCCGAGACACTTACAGGAATTGCAGAACCATCTGATGATGATTCTGTGCAAAAGATCAAGCACTCTAGATTCTAGAATGTCAAAAATAAAACCATTATCTTGTTATATCCTGAGCAATCCCAACACAAGGTCCAATTCCATAGTGATGTCAACCCAAGGTCCATTTGGTACTAGCAAAAGCTATATACTCTTATATTCTTCAAACTTCCTTTGGTAAACTGGCAAGTTGGACAAGATGGCGCATTCCTATCCACATCCCTATGCATGTGATCTGAGCACCCATATGTAAGCTTATTATACAACTGAGGATTCAATAAGGTATATATGAATTACTATGAAAGTCGTAGTCAAACTGTCAAATGTAGTTAGCAAACTAGTACATCCCAACGGACAAGAAACTGACAATATTAAATAAAAAATATCGACAGATATCTCAAATAGTGCTCAATTGATATTGCAATATCAATTACAAATTTACAATACAATGTAGTTTTAGAGTGTTATACTGAATTTAGAGAATATTGGGCCACAGATTATGATCATAAATCTATGACTTATAAGACTAGAGATACCTTATGCAGAAAGGCATATGAAGGGTGTTCTGGAGAATTTAATATGAAATTGTGAGACTGTGAGAGTGGAGATGCTTGACAGTCGATGTCAAGTTGTTGTAAGTTTAGTCTTGTTGATGTTCAAAGCTTGAGAATGCAAGAGAGAGAGCATGGGCATAAGGGGTTCAAATGACGATGCAATAATTCCAATACAATAAACACATACAATATTTATAGGTGAAGAAGTTCTAACCATCAATTGGAGCCATTGGCACTTCAATTTCATAACAGTTGGAAGCTGCAACAGTTCATCATCTATGTTGTTTACTTACTGATTACTATGATGGAACCTGTCCTCGGATATGAAGGTTCGGTATTGCGGCACTTGTAACATGGAACTTCAGCACCAGAAGAGGGACTTGGCAAGCAAGCTTGCTGCAGAAGAATCACAAATTAATGCTCTTGGAAAGCTCAATGAGGTATGCTGCTATAGACAGACACGTACAAGTGCCTTTTGCAACATATATTATTCATTTGAAAGTCAATTCCAGTATGAATACATAGGGTTAACATTACAGTGATCACCATGCTCTCTAAATGGTCTTGGTTAAAATTTACCATCGTTATATCAATATTATTATTAATCGTAGCAGTGGAATTAACTGGAATTACACTCAAGTCATCTGTGACGACAAAATTGACACTCTTCTTCACTCACATATCTCGTTGTATGTACTATATCCTTGGTGGCTACAGGGGGCAGCTTTTCCACTAACTTCACTTCACGGTTTAAAGTAAGGGATGAAAATCTCTCTGCCTCACCCAGCATGCTGAAAATAATGAAATTTCATAAAAAATCATAAATATCAACAAAATAATATCATTGGAAATTCTTACTTTGGGGTTTTTCTTATATGTTTACTTCAGATGAGTAGATTTAGTTCAGTGTGGGCAGTTCAGGTCACCATAAACTTTAGAGATGACTTGAACTCCATTGTGCATATTAAATGCTAACCTTGATTAGGAAAATGTTATTGCTTAATTATTAACAAAGGGATTCACCATGTCAATGGGATTTTCTAGAATTTCAGCACAAATTTTAAAATTCTAGATGCATAATTCTAGATTTAATGCAGTTAGTAATATTCATTAGGCTTTCTAGATGGGTATTTCAATTTTCTTATAAATAAATACTTAACCACTTTGTGCAGAGTGATATGGTGGCAAAGGTTGAAGCTGAGGCATCTGTACTAAGGCACACAAATGAAATTCTCTGCAAGCAAGTTGAGGGCTTGCAAATGAACCGATTCAGTGAGGTTGAGGAACTCGTTTATTTGAATTGGGTCAACTCACATTTGCATTATGAACTTCTAAATTTAGATACAACCCCTGGAAAGATGTCGGCAGTGGACCTTAACGATAGTTTGAGTCCAAAATCATAGGATATTGCTAAACAGCTTGTGCTGGAATATGCAGTGTTTGAACATTCAGGACCTCAACGAAAACGCCAGTCAAATAATGATTCAGAGAGCTTGTCCTCTTATTCATCGAACACATCTGAAGCTGTATAGTAAGATGACTTGTCAATGGAAATCTTTCCAGCATAGATTAGTACATCAAAGAAGTCTAATCTGTTTCGAAAACTAAAAAAGTGGGCTAAAAGAAGTGATGATTGGCAAATATTACATGGTGACTATCTTTCTGAGAAAAACTCTGAGAAGGGGCAAATATTACATGGTTTCTTTTTTTTGACGAGGTACATATGGAAATGTTGGCACAATGATGATTGCTGATTGAGGATGCCAAATTGTTAGACCATGCATCTTATTATGATTTTATTTTCCTTAAGGAAAAGGATATAAATTTCATTGTGTATGCCCTTCCATTTTCATTTTTCTTTTTGCCGGTGAGTAAATAATTCTGTATATATATGAAATATTTTTGCAAAAGTAGGGATCCAGATAGAAATTTCCACTCCAAGGACAATCCTTTGGGCACACTCAGTGTCTTGATTTTTCTTTTTATATTTTTTGTCAGAGGCTAGTTGCTCCAATATGACAGTAATTTGAAGTCTTTTCCTAATACTTTGTTACACATGACTTTCATTTTCTTCTTGCAGAATTTCTAGAAATGAATGGATATCTTGTGGACTGTTGTAAACAAATTTAGTTCTAATACCATGCTCAAGAGAATTTAATGTTTGTCATTATTGGAGGACACAGATATACCATAAGAGCTCGGGTTTGTGTTGTAACCTTTTATTAAGACTTGAATCAGTTAAACCCTCGGACCTATTGCAACCCTATATTGAGGCTTGGTTCTATTGAAGCTGCCATAATTTGGACCTCTTCATTGCAGTCTCAGGCCAGGGATATAGCTACAATATTTTGACATATTTTATGCGGTGAACATGTATTAAAAACTCAGATTATCTCCTATTTACTGATGCTTGGACAGAACTTTCGAATTAGATAAGTCACCTATTTTTATTTATGAGCTCAGTGTTAAGTTACAAGACTGTGATAAGACTTAGTGACTTATGTTTCGTATACCAATCTAGCTTGTAAAGCTCGGTCCTGTGGAATTGAGCCCAAGAACACCTCAGACTTACCTTTGTGGAAGTAGAGTGGTGATAACACATATGTGGAGTATATTTGAATGGATATCTTGTGGACTGTTGTAAACAAATTTAGTTCTATTACCATGCTCAAGAGAATTTAATGTTTGTCATTAGTGGAGGACAAAGATATACCATAAGAGCTCGGTTCTGTGTTGTAGCCTTTTATTAAGACTTGAATCAATTAAACCCTCGGACCTATTGCAACCCTATATTGAGGCTTGGTTATATTGAAGCCGCCATACTTTGGACCTCTTCATTGCAGTCTCAAGCCAGGGATATAGCTACAGGATTTTGACATATTTTATGCTGTGAACATCTATTAAAATCTTAGATTATCTCTTATTTACTGATGCTTGGATAGAAATTTCGAATTAGCTAAGTCACCTATTTTTATTTATGAGCTCAGTGTTAAGTTACAAGACTGTGATAAGACTCGGTGACTTATGTTTCGTATACCAATGTAGCTTGTAAAGCTCGGTCCTGTGGAATTGAGCCCAAGAACACCTCAGACTTACCTTTGTGGAATTAGAGTGGTGATAACACATATGTGGAGTATATTTGAAGGGTAAATTAGTGCTTCCTTGGAGTTCAGATAGAACACATCTATAGAAGTGTATACCAGTGTTTATTTGAAGCTTAGGTAAGACAGGTTTGTGGAGGATTAAAGATTCAACTGTGGAGGGCTCGATGATATTGGAGGCATGAAAAATCAACAGTAAAACTTGAAGTGGTGACAACTGGAGGCTTATACAAGTTGAGACGAAGAGCAACGTTAATATTACTTATTTGTATATGGAAAATATTACTTAAAACTAGCACATTTGGCGGAATTTTTTTTTAAATATTTTTAACCAAGCGTCGGAAGACCGATGCCTTAGATGTCGGAAGAGCGACATTACTTTTTTTAATATTTTGACTTTTTCATCGGAAGACCGACGCCTTACACGTCAGAAGAGCGACGTTAATTTTTTTAATATTTTTACTTTTTCGTCAGAAGACCGACGCCTTGCTCGTCAGAAGAGTGACGTTGCTTTTTTAAATATTTTTAACTTTTTCGTCGGTAAAGCGTCGGACGCACGACGTTCTAAACGTCGGATGATATTTCGTCAGAATTGCGATAGTTGTAAAACGTCGGAAGAGCGATGGTTTGGGAGACGTCGAAAGAGTGATGGTTTTTAAAACGTTGGAAGAGCGACAGTTTGGAAAATGTCGGAAGAGTGACAGTTGTTTGGAAACGTCGCAAAAGTGTCGCTCTTGCGATACTTTTTTGAAGTGTCGGAATTGCGACGTAATGGCTAAACACGTTTTTCCCAACCTCAATTTGTCGCTCTTGCGATGCCTATGTGTCGGAAAAGCGACAAATTGGCCATTGGAAATTAGGCAAAATTTTCTAGTGTATGAACCTCATCAAACATATTCCATCTTAATTTTTACTCATGTGGTGTTTCATCTTCATTTACAATCAATTGGTTTATCGGCTCCTACCACTGTCATCTTCAGCCCTTTCTTTTCGAATTCCATTTGAATCAAATCCAGTTGCTCCTGAAGATCTTCCACTTGGTCTTTCAATGCTCTTTTTTTGGATTGTAAGTTCAATTTCATCCTCCTAACATGTTTAACCTCCCCTCTTAGTGGTTGAGTCCATATCATCAACTTTTCTATATTTTCCAAGGTTTTTGAAACACTTGTGACTTGTTCCTCCCATATTTTCTTCATTTGTTCAAATTGAAACTTCTCATCTCTATGTTTCTTTGCCTCTTGCTTCAAAAATGATATCTCTTTACCTGCCTCCTTCAACTGCTCTTTGAGGGTTTCAATTTCTGATTTTTCAATTATTTTCTCTTTACCCTTTCTTTGCTTAATAACTTGTTCCTCCTTTACTGGTGAAGACAAATCTATGATGCTTGTTGGCTGGGTAGCTTCATTTATTTTCTCAGTCTCTTTTCTTTCCATGACATTCCTTGCATGTCTAGTCATTGGTTTTCTAGGTTGAAAAATGAAACGAGCATCATCACCTGCAAAATCTAGTTTTTTAACAATTTTACCTTTCTTCATCTTTCTTCCTCCCTCTTCAATGTCTTCGTCTTGCACAATGGGTGACTCTTCAATGTCAATTGCATGAAGGATATCCTCCAAATTTCCTTAGCCAATGTCTGGCTTCTAGTGACTCTCTTGCTGCCCTGTTTGTTGACTGTCAGCTTATGTTTTGCAGGTGTTGTTTGAGGTGTATCAGTCCTGCAAAGGTTCTGTTTCCATGTTCACTGGTTCTAGAGGATATGATCTATATTCTTCTTCAACTTCATTTGCCACAGCTGGTGATGAAGTATTTCTAGGTTTGGAGGCTTTCTTAGGAGTAACCACATCAATTTCATAACCACTCAGGAACAAAAAGGAAGTCCAATCTCTCTCTAACTTCCTCAATTACTCTAACGCTAATATTTTAATTAGACCATGAAGAAAAAGAGAAGTTTCACTGCCCTCTGTCTTGATTTGAACCTTATCTGACATTTTCCCTAAACTTCTGTATAAATAAAAAGGCAAGTTAACTGACCTCTTACCTAAAAAATGCAGAAGAAGTCTGAGATGATAGGAGTAGACCATATGAAACCTTCCTTCAAAGATAAAGTACTTTTGAATGACCATCAATAGCTTTTCATAATTATCCTTCATGAAACTCCTAGGGATATCATTTGTCAGATCAATTTCACTATGTTCTTGCTTGATGAACTCTTTGCAATCCTGCATTGTGAATTTGATAGATTTAAACCACGGTTCCCCTCCTTTAGGGATTCCTGTAGCTGATGAGATGCTCTCTGGTGTCACTGTAAGGATCAGAATTCCAACCTTTGATGTTGTGCATGTGAAGCTAGTGGAAAAATCCTTTGAAACCTATAAATGAAAGCCCTGCAACCTCTGACAGAATTGCAAGAAGCTAGTTCTTCTGAAAACCTCCATGGCAGTAGGGTCTTCATTGAGTAAATTCATATCCATGGGCTCATACCTGTGACAATGGCCACCCTTATTTTTTTTCCTTCTTGCAGCCATGGATGCTTTATAGTCTTCACTGCCTCGCTTGTTGATGACACCTGCAGAATTTGAACTTGCCAGCCACCTGCTTGGCTCGATGAAGCAGCTCTCTAGAAATCGACACAAATGCAAGGATAAAGCACAATATGAAAAAAGGCTAATTGAGGTAAGGTTTTATGGTTTAACTGACAGCTCAAGCTTCAATCATGACACATACAAGCCAAAAAAGGTAATGATGAAATCAAACATGGCTATGTACATTTGAGTTTATCATAACAAACTTGAATGACCTCCACCCTAACTGCTCTAATCATAAAATGACACCTCATACAAATCTGACAAGACAGGTTAAAAAACAGATTTTCATAGCGAAATTATTTAAGCCTCTGACAGATTCGCTATGAAACTATTAGGCAGTTTCGTAGCGAAATTTATCCTTTCTTACTACAATTCCTATCACTCCCTCTTAGCAAGAAAGGGATTTTGCACCACCCTTATCTTGCACTTATGGAATTCAAATTTTCCTCTTGAAAATGCCTTTGTCAAGATATCTGCATCATGCTCCTCAGTTGGAATGTACTATAGCATCATAATTCTCCTATGCACAAAATCCCACAAGTGATGTTACATATTGTCAATGTGCTTGGACCTATCATGAAATACTAGATTCTCAGATGGTTTCATACAACTCTGATTATCACAATAAATCACTGTCAGATCCATCTCTTGACTGAAAATCCCCACAAGTATTTTCCTCATCCATATGGCCTCACATGTTGCTTTAATTGTAGCCATGTATTCAGTCTCTACTGGGTTGAGTGCCACATACTTATGTTTCCTTCTATACCAGGAAATAACTTTAGACCCAACACTGAAGATAATACCTAAAGTAATTTTCTTGTCTGATGGACTCCTTGCCCAATCTGCATCGGTGAAGCCTTGGAGCTTCACTCCCTATGTCCTCTTGTACCATAACCCATATTCGGTTGTGCCTCTGAGGTACCTCAATACATGATTTTTTTCCTTCCAACACAACTTTGTATGATTCACCATGGCTTGGCTCAACTAATTAACTGCATAGCATACGTCGGGCCTTGTGTTCACCAAATACATCAAGGATCCCACAAGTTGTCTGTAGATGGTAACATCTACTGCTTTTCTTGAACAAACACTCTCTTTCCTCCAATTTGTAGATAGAGGTGTTTCCATAGGCTTGCACTTCTCCATGTGAAATCTTTGAATTATTTCATAGGCATACTTCCCTTGACTAAAAAAAAACTCACCATCACCTTACCATACTTCCAACCCAAGGAAGTAATTCATCAAGCTCGTGTCTCTCATATCAAATTCTCTCGCAAGGTCCTCCTTCCAAGAGCGGCGTTGGGTGTTAGAAATGTCTTATTTTTGTCCCTTACCCACCCTTGTTTTACCTAATTTTTACCTAAACCTACAATTATTACCTCTCATTTTGATGTGGTTTTAAGGGAAAGTATCACAAAAATTATATTTTAAGAAGTTGGTAGGAATATTTATAATTTAATGTTAGAATAATTCAATTTATGTGTATTTCTAAACTTTTGTGTTCTATACAAGCCACTAACCCTAATTTATGTTGTACCTGTACCTCAAAGTTTTCCTGCACCATGATTTGAGTCAAATTTTTAAGTGAATGAGATGGTAGTTGGGTCTTTTAACAAGAGGTTTGGAAATTTCGCATGGTTTCCTCCAACATTGGCAACAATTCGTGGAACTAGGGCAACCTCCAACAAATGATCCTCACAAATAAATTCAAATTTTTATTGTTTAAGTCTAGGATATTAGGGTTTATTTTGGTAAAAGATGAGATCTCAGATCCAACTGTTCCCATTATAAGTTAGGCTAGTAGCGCCTCTTTGTAAGAAGACAATATGTATAAATTGTATGTCTTGGATCGAAACCAAGCTAGCGGAAATAGGGAGATGTTGCTGGATATTTTTTCTCCTTAGCTATAGAAACTTATGATGTAATAAATTCTTATTAATACAAAACAACCTCTATGTCAAGTTCTATTTATTATGTTTGTTATATTATTATGCATGGTTGATTTCTCCTTCCTGTAAGATTTTTTCTTAACCAGGGTGTGTGAGCTGGTCTGGCCAGGGCCCACCAGCCCAACACCACAACCCTTCTGTATATTATTTGTAGATTCATGTGTACTGTGTGTTAATTGAAACATTACTGTGTGAGTGGTTTTACCAGCTATATAAGTTGTTCGTTGATTAAATGTTGTTGTGTTGCTTTCATAATGTGGATTTATTGTTTATATTTGCAATGTTTTCTTGAATATACATGTTAAATACTTAGTATAAGAATAGGATCATTTTGTTAATGTGATACATGATTACATAGCTCCTCATCCATTAAATTTTTGGATAAGTGTTTTAGTCCCAACTCAAACTAGTCATATCTGGTTCAATTTCATTAAGTATCTATTGACTTGGGAAGTTTTTTATTGTACAATCTTCCTCTATTGATGGTTTTGACCTTGATATTTATGGGTATGATCATTTATTCATTTCAGGTCTAAGTTATGAGTAAAAATACAAGTCTGATTCCTTTGGTAAATGGTAACTCGATTTGTATTGATTTGAGTTGCTCAAAGCTAAGGTTATCTGTTGAGAACAAATAGACCCACAATATTAACATGTTCATTATCCATTGAAATATCAGGCTCAGTCTCAACATATTTATTGAAAAAATCCTTATAGTTATTATTTTCATTATTTATCCAAATCATCGGCCTAGTTCCAACGAGTTCAACTCTTAGTTCTTGATTGCCTATCCTTTGTTTCATTGTGACTTAGTCTTGATTTTAGAGGTTGTGATTTTATGTTAAGGGGTTTATACATCGATTGTTTCTCTCTTTTGGTTTATTAAGGGTGTCTTTGACTGATATCCATTCCCCTAGTTTCAATTTTATTGTTCATGTCCAATTTGAGTTCAGATTAGAGTTAGAATTCTTCTTCAGTAAAAGAAGTGTCCTAAGTGCAGGCACCTGAGTGAAACAGGGTGTGATCTAAATTTGCTTACTTAAGAAAACGAGATTGTGCTTTATATATAAGGATTGTGTATTTTATATCTTGTGATATACTTTATTAAATAATAAATCCCTGAGATCATGTTTTCAAGTATCAGTTATCCTGTGAGTGTGTGTTAGTAATATGGTTGGTTGGTGCTTGGTTTAAACCTAAGAAAATAGTGTTAACCTTACTGAATGGGCCTTTGCATACAAAATTTTATGCAAACCCTTAGTTAAGAAGAGTTTGAGGATTGTAATGATATATTTGAAAATATATTCTCGATCCATGCATTTAATGAGTTAAGTCACAAAGTCAAAATAAATGTAAGAGTGATTTTTGTTTCAATCATTATGTTCGACTGGTGAGGTTGTGATTTTGAGAGCATTTTCCAAATTGAATATCATTGGTATTTTATTTGTTTCCTTTTTCTTAATAAGCTACCATATTTTTTAGGAAGTGTGATAAGAGAGTGGAACTTAAAGCAGCTACCTTGTTTTGAGATTGCAAGGTGTGAAACATGCTTGCATTTTTATTTGAAACAGTAGGGTAAATAGGATTATCAAAGTCTCTCTGACAAAAATAGTGTTGCACCTTTAAGTTTACTAATACAGATTTACAAGTGAACTTTGAGATAAATACAAGACTAATACTGTAACCCAACATTTTGGCGTTGTCGCTGTGGAGGCATCTAGGGGAGTTTTTTTCTTAATATTTTTAGTATTTGCTTTCAACATTAGAGGTAAATTTTTATGGTGTTTTTTATAAGTGTGCCTATTTTTTCTATTTCATAGGAGGGGTAAATTTCTAGAGTGCTATCAGTGTTTTTTTTTTTAGCTACATCATTAAAATTTGATTGAATTTATTTTCTTACAACAAGTTTTTTTACAGTCCTTGGTTTTTCTGATTTGAATTTTCTTTTTTAAATGAATGACTAGGAGGGGTAGGGGTCTGAAGCCCAAGAAGGGCAGAGGAAACATTTATAAATCAAAAATATTTTATCACCGTGGGCCTTCTGTTGTAGGCAAGAAATCCAGGCAGACACAGACCAAATAAGATGGTACTTTACACCTATATTCTAGAGACAACAACTCAAGGGTATCATAACTACTGGTAGGGAAGAAGGAGATTATTGAGACTAGAAAATTAAACCTGAAACACAATCAGCCTTCAGAGTCCACGGGGGGAAATTTTTTTAGAGGAAGGAATACGGAAGATCATGAGGATGTTCATGGTGAAGGGATTGGTGAGAATCAACCATTGAAATAACAATCCACCTTTGGATTTCCTATTGTGGACCCTGATGCAATTATTCAAATGAAAAAATATTTTTCCTTCAATTCTTTCACATTTCCATGGTAAGGTACATGAGGATCCTGATTATTTTATTTTCAAATTCGACATACTTTTTAGGAGTTATTACAATTCATTAGATTCTCAGAAGTTAAAAAATTTCCCTGCAACCCTTAAAAGACTCAACTTTATGCTAGTTTATGGGGTTGGGAGGAAACATTATCACTACTTGGGATCAAATGAAGAGGAATTTTTTGAAAAATATCAAGAATATTGTAAGACATAAGAAATGTAGGATGAAATATTTACTATCACACAAAATGATGATGAAAATTTAGAGGACTATCTTGAAAGATTTTTTTATATCCTTTAGAGTTCTAGGCACAAATTTTATTTGAGCATTGTCATAACCTTATTTTTACAAGGAATTTTGGATGATTCCAAAAATAAATTGAATTTTTTAGGACAAGAAGACATTTCGCAACTTTATTTTGACCAAATTTGTGACTTGTGCAGGGAGTTTTCATGAAATCAATTCAAAATTGGTAACAAAATTAGAAGTAATTCTATAAAAACAGATTTGGATCTACATAATCTATGATTATTAGTTTGGAAAATAAAATGGATAATATGAAAACTGAAATTATGAATAATGTTAGTAAGAATATAGATTCTTTAAAATTCCAGCAAAAACTAGAAAAAGAACAAGAGTCATTGTCCATTTATTGTCCAAAATGTAGAAAGAAGCATCTTTTACATGAATATCCTGCAAATTTCAAGGTTGCTAATAGATGTGTGATATGTTCAGGTAAACATCCTACCAAGGAATTCCCATCTATACCTAGTTTGAAAGCAGAATTTGAAGAGGAGCATTCAGAAACTTAGCCATTATATGTTATGGGAGCTCGAAAATCACGGACACAGGTAAGTACATGTATCATTATTGGACCTGTACCATATTATCCTAATTTTCATAATCCATCACAATATTATTTTCAAAATATAAATTATCCTCAACCTTGGCAGCATGGATATCATTCATAGTTTCGAGAATCTAATCCTTGGAAAGAGGGATGGAGAGGACCACCACACTCCCATTTTCATTATCCCATGCCTACCCAGCCATATCCTACACATTATGCACCTTATCCTATGGCACAACTTACACTACTGGTTTCTCTGACTCAACAACAACAACCCACGCTACCACCATTTTTACCACCTCAGTTTCCAGTAAAGTATGTGCCCAACCGAAATAATAAATAGGTACAAATGATTCATTCTATTGAACCACTCCCTTTCCCCACTTATCACACCATGCTATTTGGGGCCAATGACCTCCATCTTAGATTGAGAAGGGTGATACTTTCAAAAAAACAAAAACAAAAACAACATGCAGTAATAATTGAGGAAAAAACTGTGTAATCTCCTAATATTTCAAACAATGAAGTTGCCTCATAGCTTGTTCCCATACACTCAGCGTCCTTACCATCTTCTTCAAACCATCCTCCCTTTCTAGAAAGGATGGTTTTGGAGAAATTTGACGCCACCCCTGAGTTTGACCTGGATTGTGAGTTGACAAACCTTTCTATAAAGGTTCTTCTACTGCATACTATAAAAGAGATTCCTATATGTACTAAAATCATCCAAGAACTTTGTCTTAAAAATCCAAAAAGGAAAAGAGTTTAACCCCACACTATCCAGTCTGTTAGAAGAGTGACTCAGTTGATGACAAGATGTGCTCAAGTTGAAAAATATATTGATCCTGGAAACCCATTCGTTTCTATTCAGATAGGTGACATCCTCATTCCCAATGTGTTGATAGATGTTCGAGTGACTATTAATGTTATGACTATTAGTCATCAGTAATTTTTAATATCTGTATATGACTAAATATCAGTGCTAGATTTCTAAAAACAAGATTCCTGAATATTGTGAGTTTTAGAAATCTCACTGCCTTCATTATCCTTATACCAAATTTTTCACTATTCTACTATTTTTCCATTCCATGGTTAACCTACCACTCCTAAAAGACCCCTCATGGGCTTGTGCCACTCATCTATATCCTATTTTCCCACCTATAACCTCAGCACTATGTTTTTCCTTTGCCCATCACTCCACTTCCCATCTAGGGTTACCAAACAGCCTTTCCTTCCCATGTTCACCAGGTTCCTCAAGCATTGATGGTATCAAAACTATCTTTGTGGGCTCTTTAGATAAATCAAGTACATTGGATTTTGGATCTTCGATACATCAATTTGTCAAATACTATCTTTTTACACTTGAAGATCCCAAACCATATTTCAGTCAAAGAACCCTCCCACTAGGTCATTAGGGTTTCATAGGTTGTAGGTTCATCATTGGTGTTTTAAGAACTGGTTTTCCTATGCTAGAAGCTAGCTCAAATGTAAAAAAAAAAAAATAAGATCAACACATGGTTGTCCAAGAAAGATCATAAAATCTCCTAAGAAGACCACTTTATCAAGTTCAAGTTCTACAAAGGATAACTGTGCATTTTGACATTTCTGCAAGAGTGTTAAAATGACTATCAGCAGAAAGTTGGTAAGGTAAGAGGCCTTCTCCTCACTAAAGACATTCACACCAAAGAAAGAGGAAGCAGTTTGTGTTCAAGAAGAATCAGGGTTTCTAAGCCTGATTGGGCCAGTAGTGTGCCAAGCAAGGATCCAATGCAGCAAATCACATGAAGGGGGCACACCAAGAAAACCAAACATGAAGATAATTTTTTCAGATATTATAAATGAAATAGGGAAAAGGTGAGGTGAACTGGACAAAAATGAATGAACTTGAAAGGTCTATAGAGAAATTAGAAGACAATAGTGATAATTGTTCTCAAGCATCCCAGAAACCTAGGATTTTGGTAAGGTGATCAGAGAAGATGAAAGGGTAAGTTTGGACTCCATAATGACAACAAAGGGATTCTAAAGATGTCACTGTTTGTAAAAATTCTAAACTCATCCCAAGGAGTTTGTCATGCCAAAAATGGTCAAAGAGGTAAAATGATGATGTTAAGCCCCCATGATGACGGAAGAAGGAAGATTTGAAGGGATTGTTGTGTGTGACATTCCAAAGTTTTGCCAAGGTAAAATATCTTACTGTTTCAAAGAGCAAGGAAAAGAGTATCAGTTAAAGGAGAGTCAAATTATCATTTCAGTCACCTTCATTCAATGATCAAAAATATGAAAAACATGGTTTTGAGCTCCGAGATGGAAACCAAAGGTGATTATAAGATTTCTACTGTGTAAATGTGTATGTCAAGCTTCAGGAAAAAAAGGGGAAAGGTCACTTCAATATTTTATGGCATCTGCAAGTCAGAATTGGTCAAAGAAGGTAATGGGCATAGTTTGAATTCATAATGCATGTCAAAGGGCAGTTTTTGAAGGTGTTAATGTGTGGATTCCCCCAGAAAATTTTCAAATGAGCTTATTATGATTCAAAGGGAAATGAGAAGGTTCAAGATCATCATCTTACCCAGCCTGCATACAAACAGTGTTAAAAGTTAGTGAAAAATATGAGAAAAAAGAGCAAGTTCATGACTCATGCAATCCTACAAAGCAGAAATTCAGAGAACAAGTGATAAAATAATATCAATGAAAAGTGACATAGGCTTTAAAAACATTAGAAAATTAGGTTTCATGGTTAAATTAAAGTTTCTAAGCCTATAAAGGTCCTCTCCGCCCTTCATCAAATCATTGTTCACTTGCAAAAATCATCAAAAGTATCAAGGAGAAGAAACTGTGAGTTTCTGAGGCAAATTCAGGAAACTATACCCAGCGCTGCATGTTCAGGACCGCGTTGCGCGCCTGAAGTTAGGCGTTGCGTCCATGCCAAGAAACCCCGTGTAAATTTCCAAAGCGTTGCGTGCCTTTGAGTATGCGTTGCACGCCTAGCCGAACGTTGCGTGTTCACCCGGCAAACCCGACAGGCTGGGCAGAAGCACTTTGGCGCTGCGCGCCCGGCACACGACCCTACGTGCAGCCCGACCCGACACTCCGTGCACTCGAGTGCTGTGCGTGCAGCCCGACCCGACACTCCGTGCACTCGAGTGCTGCGCGTGCAGCCCGACCCGACACCACGTTCACTCGCTGCACGTTTGGCTAGGAGGGCCTCCTGCACTTGCAAACCCTCAAGTTAGCTCAAAAACACCTCCAAGCTCCCATAAAAGGTTTCTAAATCATCTCTAAGTGGTAAGTGGATGTCCTAAACTCCCCTCCAAGAATTTGATGGTTTTTAAAGGAATTAAACCCTAAGTAAAGACCTAAGTTTCATGCTAAAAACCATGATTAAGCCCCCCTCATCTGCAAACAAGGAGATATCAGTCAAAACAGGGATAAAGTAGGGTGGTTACAGTGGTTTGAAATTGGTCATCCATCCAAGCTAAAATATCTTTGTCCCTTACATTGCAGGCATTTTGACCTCACATTGCCCTCTTTCATTTCAATTTGACATAAGTACTAAGTGTGTCCAAGCAGAGTTTCTATTTACAAATTAGCAGAGGAGGTCATCAAGTTTTTCCTAGCCTCTCATACAGCCTGCTATACCTACACACTATCTCATTTCATTTACTTACAGAAATTTCCCCTTTTATCACCACTCCATTACCCTATTCCACATCCATTTCATAAGCAGAGTTAGGTTTTTGCTCAAAATCAGGAGTGTTCAAAATGTCAAGGGAAGAAGACAGTGATATAGGTGAGGAAGGCCAAATGCCTAGGAAGCATCAACACAAAGGTGGAAGGATTAATAGTTTTGAACCTCAAAACAATGGAGCTTAATGGCTCTCCTATGACTATCACATGTTTCCAAAATAGGGGGTGTTTTCATTTTTGTGAAAGAGTACAATAGGTACAAAATCACCCTAAGCTGACTAGGCTCTTCATCGTTAACCTACATGAGAAACAAGTCAATCTTGCAGGGGTAAAATTTGAGTTGTCTTCAGATGCCACTGCTATTGCCACTGGGATACCTAGTTTTGGTGAAAAGTGGTTCAAACAAGCTAATTTAGACATAAGCTGCTATGAGCCATTCCTTAAACCCAGATACAAAGACTACAATAAATCTATATTTCCTTTTTCACATTTGCTTGAGAGTTATGCACCCTTGATGAGGGTCATTATGAAATACTTCAAATGTGAGGGAAGGTTCTCTAGGATTTATACCTATCACATCAGGTTGCTCATGCACTTTACTAGGGTTAAGATGTTGCACCTACCTTACTATCTCTGCAGGAGTATTGACAATATGTCTTATATTGTACAAAAGAGAGACCCTTCACAGCAAATGCAGAGCCTCTTTCACCACTCTCTCATCAAAATGGTTGTGATGCATCAGTTGCAACAAAAGGGTATTCCATGGGAGGTTTCAATTTCCCATGAGGTGTTCACCAACCCACAACCCCATCCTCAGCAAAGTGTGCCCTCATCATCTCATCCTCCTATCCTTACTCCTCCATCATCTCTTGCTGATCATCTTTCACCACCTACACAAATACCTTCACCTCAAGACAACCCTCCTTCCTCACCCTCTCCCAATGCATCAGATAATGAGATAAGTGACAATGAGAAATCAAGTGACCATGAAGGAGAGGATGATGATCAATCAAGCAGTGAAGTAGAAGAAAATGAAGAGGCAGAGGTCAGTGATGAGGCAGAAAGAATGGAAAATAAAGGCAGTGATGATGTTGGAAATCAAGAGGAAAACAGTGAGGATTCAAGAAAAGAAAAACCAACTAGTGAAGAAGATGAGGGTAGTGAGGAGGAAGGCAGTAAAGAACATGGCAGTGAAACAAAGAGCCATGGTGACAGTCATGACAGTGAAAATAGTGAGGCTCCTAGCAGTAATGAGGAGCAAACTGAAGGTGCAGAAAACAGTGAAGAGGCAGAAGAAGACAGTGAAGAAATGATCCATGATGGCAATAGGTCAGAGGAGGTAGATATCAGTGAGAATGAGGAAAAAAATTATGAGGCTAATGTCAATAAGGTAAACAGTAGTGCAGAAATCAGTGAGGAATAATCAAGTAGGGAAAAGGGAAGTGATGTCGGCATGGAAGATATAAATGACACAAAGGGAAATAATGAAGAAGACAACAAGGAAGTGAGCCAAGATGTCAGTGAGCCAAATAATGATGACCATGATGTTAGTGAAGACAGTGAGGCCAATGACAGTGATAATCTTGGCAGTGATAAAACAGAGAGGAGCAAAGATGATATTGGGTTGAAGGGCCATGTTAGTAATGGTGATACCAATGAGGAAATCAGCCATGAAAGCCATAAGGACAGCAGGGATATCATTGATGATGATATTCAAGATGGAAACCATGGTGAAGACACCAAAATGAGAAAAATTGAACATTTTTCTTTGACTTATCAAAGAGGAAGTAGGCATGTGTTTGCTGCCTCTAAAAGGCAAGGGGACATGCCTTCCACTTCCACCAAGCATCTGGACAAAGGCAAAGAGAAAGTCATAGAGGAAAAAGAAGAAGATCAGCATGAGATTGAGCAGGAGTTTGAACTCATTCATGTGATGATGAGAACGAGGCAAGGGTCTCAAGAATGATGCTCAAAGCTAAGGATTCCCAAGTCAAATATTTACAAACCAATCTAGCAAGGGCTAGGAATGTCATTCATTATTATGAGATTGAGGTCAGGGCAATCAAAGCCCGGAAAGAGGCTGATAGAACCAAGGTTAGGCTTGATTAAGTCTTGGGTGTTTTTTATGAGAGTGAAGATGAAGAAGGGAAGTTTTCAAGGATAAAGCCAAGAACAATGGGCTTGAGGAAGGCCTTGGCTAAGGAGAGAGAGCAAGAAACAGCCTTGGCAGAGCAGCTCACTCCAAGTGAGTTACTTGCCAAAGATATAGAGTATGATCAAGATCCTTGGTTAGATAGGGTCAACATACACTTGGAGGATCAGCTAGAGAAGACACAAAGGGACCTTGGCCTTCAGAAGAAGATAGCCAAGCACTATGCATTGAGAAATCAAATTGCAAGGGCCAAGCTCAAAAGAGCCCTTGCCAGAATTCAAGCACTCAAGGAGGAAAAAGTCCAAGCAAACCTTGAAATCCTATTTGATGCTTCCCTACAGGCATCCCAAACCCCATGAGGAAGATAATTGCAAATTTTGGCAAGTTTTTGACAATTTTGGTTTTTTTACTGATTTTGAGGGCCAAGGGTGCAACGCCCTTGGCGCTGCACTTTTTCTCAGAGCATCCATTGGATGAAAAATCTACATTTTTGGAATCCTTAGGCCAAGGGCATCATGCGCACCAAATTTCAGATCATTTGGAGCAGTTTTGGTCCTCCAAAAGGCCCAAAAACATGCAAAATTTCACCTTTCTGCCATGTTTTCAGGGCTGGCAATGCGCCCTTATCAGACTTGGTAGTTTTGGGTTTTTGAACAGGTTAACGGATTCCAATCAGAAAACTAAGGGAATTTGTGGAAATTAGTCTTGATAGGCTTTCCAATGAGCTATCATGGAGCTCATTCCAACATCGGGAAGGCCTTCAAAACTTGGCTGCAAGGTGACCCAGTTTTTCAGTGCAGGCATTGCGCCCTTGGACCTCACTACTGCGCCCTTATCTGCAAAAGTAAAAAAAAGACACTCATTTATGGAAAATAGATATTTTATGGTTTTTTTGTGCAAATTACTCCAAATTTAGGTGTTAGAATTTATTTTTTCATTTATTTCATTAGATATTTTATGCCTTGGGCCTTGCATGGTCTCTTGGACATAAATGACATTTATGAGTTTTATGGTTGCTGAAACCATAGTTAAGGTTTTTACCCTCCAATGCAAGTTAAATAGAGCATGGAGGCCTCATTCTGTTTTGTTGGATATTTGCTGAACATAATATTAGATGGACTTGGAGTTTATCTGTGAAATTGGTTTTTGGTGACTTGTGATGGCTTCGGACTGTGCATACATGGATTGAGCACACTCTTAGGATTCATAAATCTTGGTTATATGGTGATTTATTTCTCTTTTGTCTTTTTTCCTTTAGTAATCCATTACGCTTATTGTTTCCTTGATCAAAATATAGAAATATAGAATAGGACTTGCTTTCTTGGCACCTTAATTTTGCCACCCTTTTTTCATTTGTATTTTTTCCTCCTTGAAGTTTAGCTAAAGAATTCTTAAATTCTCTTTGGTTGTTACTAAAATTTTACGTTAAATGTCTATTTGTTTGCAAGTAATGTTCAAATAATCCTTAACTTCTCTCTAAATTTACTTATCCGTTGTTTGAGGCCTACTTAGTACTGTTTGATTGAAGAATCCTTTATTGCTCTTCATATTTTGCTATACTATCATACTAAAAGATTTTTCCTTGTTCATAGTATGTTAAAGGATCCTTGATTGCCTCTTCACTTACTGTATTCACAACTCTATGCTCATTTCACCCACACAAATCCTACTTAGATCCATTTGGCCTTGTTAAAATTGCCCTAGGAAACACCCTTGACTTGTTCTTGCACTCTTCAAAACCTTTGCAGACTCCATAGCCCAATGGATTGATTCTCTCTTACTCTACCTATTTTCCTTGACAACTTATCCAACCAACCAAACAAATAAACAAATAAACCCTAAACCTAATAACTAGCCTAAAATCAATCAAGTTCACATCCTTCACACAAACATAGAGAGAGCCCTCTCCGAGTCTAGGAAGGCTAGGTCCTAGGACTCCAAAGACTGGTTTGATGTTACCCCTGTTCATTTGTTCTGTTAATCTAACAAATTACGGGGACCTAACAATGACTAGGAAAAATATGGAGCAACTTCGACTGACTCACAATTTTCCTACCCCCATTGTGCTTGAACTTGCTGATAGATTTAAAATCAAGGCAGAGGGTGTGTCAGATGATGTGATTGTCTCAATTGACTCTTGGGATTACCTCACATATTTTATTTTTTTACAACCAAATAATCCTCTTAGGGGACACCCTTTTATTTTTGGATGACCATGGCTTGATACAATTGATGCCTATATAGGTTGTTTCTCTAGTGACATGTATAACTCCCATGGGAATGCTAGGAAGGAGGACACCATATACCAACCTTCAAGATCTATCCAGTAGCTCTGTGATACTTTGTGGTTGAATTATGATAGTAGTGATGAGGAGACTCATTCTCTCTCGATGGTTCACCAATATAATGAGTATATTGAGGAGAGTTTGATCCAGTGTTTTCTTGGTGTCTTGGACATTATGCAGGACTTTGGACTATTTCATCAAATTTTTAGCCCAAGTTTCCAGGAAAATTGTGACCCACAATAACCATCACCACTACGGAGTTTGGTATCCACCACAAATATTCACGAGCAAAACACTACTCTTGTTGAGGTAACTAGTCTAGGAAAATACTTATACATTATTACAAACCCAGACCCATTCCAGCAAGAGTAGCTTGTGAGATTGATTTGAGACCATCTTGATGCCTTTTCATGGAGTTATGAGAACATGAAAGGCATCCCTCCTGAAACTTGTAACCATCATATTTACATTTAGGAGGGTTCCAGACCTATTTGATAACCCCAAAGGCGAATGAACCCCACACTCTGAGATGTCGTTAAAGAATAGCTTCAGAAACTCTTGGATGTCAGCTTTATCTACCATATATCTAATAGCTAGTGGGTCTATCCATTGGTATTAGTCCCAAAGAATTATGGGAAATGGAGAATTGGCATTGATTATCAAGATCTAAATAAATACACTCTCAAGTATTACTTTCCCCTTCCCTTCATCGATCACATACTAAATACCCTTATGGGTAAAACATAAGTCTCATTTTTGGATGGCTTCAATGGTTATAAACAGATACAGATCGCACCCAAGGATCATGATAAGACTGACTTTATTTTTCCTAGGGAAAATTATTTTATCGAGTTCTTCCCTTCAAACTTTGTAATGATCCTGCTACTTTTCACAGCGCAATATTGGATATTTTTTATGACCTCAAGTGTGTAGAGTTTATATGGAAGATTTTTCAATGTTTGGTAATTATTTTCAGGAAGCTTTCCAAAATTTAGAGAAAGTGCTAATTCGATGCCAAGAGGCCCAACTTGCTTTGAGTAATAAAAAATGTAGATTAATGTGCAACGCGGGGGTGGTCCTTAGCCATATTATTTATGATAAGGGTATCTAGGTAGATCCAGCTAAGATAAATTTTATCATTCAACTTCCTGTACCAAAAACACAAAGGGAAGTGAGAGGGTTCCTGGGTCATGTGGGTTACTACCGAATGTTCATTGAGAATTTTTATAGGATAGTTGCCCCTCTTTTTTGGTTGTTGGCTAAGGACAGTGATTTCTCTTGGACCGAAGCTTGCCAACGAGCCTTTGAGGACTTGAAGGGGAGTTTAGTAAATGCACCAGTCTTGAGGGGACCTAATTGGTCCCTTCCATTCTATATCTCCTTGAATGCCTCATATACTTCCATTGGTGCAACATTAGCACAGGAGGAAAATAAAAAATTGTATGCCATATACTTTGTTAGTAAAAATTTATCACCCACTGAGCTTAATTATACAATGAGAGAGAAAGAGTTCCTAGATTGGTTTTTGCTATCAATAAGTTCAGAAACTATATTACATGATACAAAGCATTTGTACACAGATCACTCTGCCATAAAATATTTGATGAATAAACCTTTAACTAGTGGTAAGATAACTAGGTGGTTGTTTTTACTGCAGCAATTCAATGTGACTATTATTGATAGGTTAGGAAAATCAAATGTGGTACTTTGCTAAAATTATAGATTGAATAACCATGGCCAAGAAATTACTTTAGATCATTAATTTACCGATGAGCACCTTTTTGTTGTTTCAACAAACTCCCCTTAGTTTGATGACATGGAAAAATATCTTGTTATGGGGAAAACACCACCACACCTATATGCTAGGGAAAGGCAGAGAATCATTTATAATAGTGTTTCTTTGTTACGGGATGAATTACCCTAGGGTTTGGGTTGAGAAAACCAACAGAGAAAGAGGCATACATCAGCAAGAAGCAAGTAAATTTACAGTCCTAAGGCTTAAACTAGTAAAATTGGGAGAAGATACCATACCCATAGGTCCTACGTTTGAAGGTGAACCCACAGGTTCAAACCCTATACTTCTCCAAGTGCTTAAAAACCTACAACTCATTCAAGAAAAACACATATACTAGTAATAATTGAAAGTGTTATCACTCTATAATTTATAAGATTGGCAAGACTAAACTATAAATGACAACATCAAACCACTTTGGAGCCTAGGATCTAGCCCTCATAGACTCAGAGAGGGATCTCTCTTTAAGATTTAGCTTTGTTTTTAAGGTTTATGATATTAGGCTAGTTAAATTTATTGTGAGAGTTGTTTTTTATTGATATTTTTGGTTGGATTAAGGGATCTCTTTAAATTGTTTCCATTGGGCTATGGAGTCAACGCAGGCTAGGTGTATACATCAATTTTCCAAAGAAAATGTAAGGCAAGCTAGTTGTATATATTAGTGTTTTATAACAGAGTGAATTATGAAATGGAGAAGAATGATTTCAGTAGTGGTTTAAAAGCAATTAAGTATTCTTAAACCATACATCAGAGGAAAAACATTTAAATTGTAAAAACAGCCAGACTTAAGGTGCTCTTTTCAGCAAATCTTAATCTTCAGACTTGAACACCAACAGAGAAAGAGGCATATAGCAGCAAGAAGCAAGTAAATTTACAGTCCTAAGGCTTAAACTAGTAAAATTGGGAGAAGAGACCATACCCGTAGGTCCTACGTTTGAAGGTGATCTCACAGATTCAAACCCTCTACTTCTCCAAGTGCTTCAAAACCTGCAACTCATTCAAGAAAAACACATATACTAGTAATAATTAAAAGTGTTATCACTCTATAATTTATAATATTGGCAAGACTAAACTATAAATGACAACATCAAACCACTTTGGAGCCTAGGATCTAGCCCTCCTAGACTCAGAGAGGGATCTCTCTTTGAGATTTAGCTATGTTTTTAAGTTTTATGATATTAGGCTAGTTAAATTGATTGTGAGAGTTGTTTTTTATTGATATTTTTGGTTGGATTAAGGGATCTCTTTAAACTATTTCCATTAGACTATGGAGTCAACACAGGCTGGGTGTATGCATCAATTTTCCAAAGAAAATGCAAGGCAAGCTAGTTGTATATATTAGTGCTTTATAACAGAGTGAATTATGAAATGGAGAAAAATGATTTCAGTAGTGGTTTAAAGCAATTAAGTATTCTTAAACCATACATCAGAGGAAAAACATTTAAATTGTAAAAACAACCAAACTTAAGGTGCTCTTTTCAACAAATCTTAATCTTCAGATTTTTGTTTTACAATTAGAAAATGAAACATTGAAAGAAGAAATAGTGGAAAACATTAAACATAGTATAAGAAAAACATCGCCAAGACAATACAGCACATGAATATTGCAAAATGGTCTTTTTATTGATGCTTCCTCTCCAAAATTATAAGTGATCCAATGAAAAACGCTTACAATCTAGGGTCCAACCCCTAATACTGAATCAAAATGAAATATTTAAACTAATTCCTACTGATTGTTGTATCAACAGATGGAAATTTGTTATTTATTACAATAGTAATTGATTATTGACAATTGTGACCTCTACATGGACACGTTAAAACAGTTTTGACAAATGGCCAAAATTTTCATAAAGTCGTTATTGAGTGCTATAGTGGATTGTTATGCTGCAAAATCCGAGGTTGATGTGCTATACTGATACACTGGGTCTGCTAAATTGAAAGATGATCTGAGATGGTTGTTTCGTTGTCATGTTGAGCTCTCACCCTTCCTAAAAGTCACATAATTTCTCCCATTCCTCTGGACTCAGAATCTTGATCTTGATTAACCTTCTGTAGATTTCATCAGTTTCTGTATACTTCATGAATTTTGGTTTTAGATGAAAAATAAGCTTGATTTCATGCTGTATAAAAATTTCATTACTGAGCATTTCATAGAAAGCTATCCCTTTCATAGTATTCTTCATATTGGCATGCTTGGATGTATCCTTTGAAATATCTGTGAGCTTTTTAACATAATTTGTCCTAGACATAAGCTTATCATTTATTACAAACAAGGAAGGAAACCCTTTTTTGTTCAGGGGTTCAATCCTGTTAAAGAATCTTCTTACTCCAATTTGAAGATGATGACACTTCTCTTCAACCTATGCAACTAAACTCTTCTTGTTCAACACTTTCTTGACTTCAAGTATGGTTGTTGTCATGTCTTCTACTCCAAGGGGTTCCAACTCAAAACTGTTTTTTTAATTTAGAAATTTGATGATATTGTTAGCAATTGTTGGCTTATCTCCAAGTTCCTCATTTTCCTTTTCTAATGCAACACTTACTAGATGAATTAGTTCTCTTTTCTAAAACATTATCTGGATTGATGGCCATATCTCATTCATGGAGTTAATTATATTCAACCAAATGATTTCTTTGACTCTTCCTACCATGTTCCCAATTGAAGACTCTTGAAGAGACTTCTGCAGACTCTTTGTCAATTTCTTGTTGATCTGCAACTTTGCAGCATGTGTTGAATCATTTCTCTTTATCTAATATTGTAGGTTAGTGACTTGGTCTTGCAGCTTTTTAATTTCTGTTGTCTGCAAAGACATATTTTCCATAGCCTTAGCTAACTACTCAGTGCCTCCACTTGATGTACCTGTAGCTGTAGATGTTTTTGAATGAATGACAATGAGAGGGACTGCTTGTTGGCTCGAGGGGTCCTGACCCAAGTTCGGAGGTTAAGGTTTACCAACAAACCCCATACTACTGGCCCTTTCGGCAGTGACCTGCTTGCGCAGGTCAAAGTCTCACCCGAAGTAGTATGGGTGGGTGCTGGAACCAGGTTTCCACACCCTGAGAAAGGATAGGTAAGGCAAGCAGAGCTGCGTCCGGCTTTGTGATGACCAGATCGCCTATTTCAGAGAAGGATCTATAGGTCTCCTTCGCATCCACGTGCGCAAGGTCAACTATACTACGGTGCTCAATAATTATATACTTCTAAGACAGTAGCATAGTATTGCATAAAACATAACAGAACAGATCCAGATGCAGTAAAAACACTTACACAGTATTTTCGCAGCTTAACGCATAATACGCATAATACAGCAATTACCAAATATTCACATAAACAGTACACATAGATTCAGTTACTCAAACAGCCTTTCTTATTCATCAATCCATCAATTCCTTCTCACAATACCCAACCCGACCTACGCACACAGCAGGACTCTGGATCTCCGCGCACACAGCCAGCAGGAGTCCTTTCCCCAAAAACCGAAACAGATCTACTAAGCCACAATTCGCATCAAGAGCTCATCATCTTCTTCCCTTACAATTCAAAATGTTCCCCTATTTATAACAATCTAGCCTAATCTTTCGTATGGTCCACAAACCATGGTTTGCGGAAACCAGATCTACCCTTTAACCCATTACAATGCTTTCGGGGCTTTGTCCCACCCCAAAACCCCTGTGCTAGACTAAATATAATCAAAATTATACAAAATCGAACCAGTTTCGCAGCTTGTAGGAGACCATGTTCCAACAGTCCCCCAACACAATCTTGTGACTCGTCCCAAGTCACGATGGCCGCGGGTCTGCAAATTTTCTCTGAAGCTGCGTGCTTATCTCGTTCATGCCTCAGCGCCCCCTTCCTGGTGGCCCGAGTCTGCCTAAGCCAATTATTCCGGCCATATAGTCATTTAGTCATGTATGGCTTGAGCCGGCTGCCATTGACGTAGCCTGGTAACACGTTACCGCGTAGGGTAGCTAACCTAACTGCTCCATCATCCATGATTTCCTTAACGGTGTAGGGACCAAGCCAGTGCTGTCGAAATTTCCCTGGGTGTTGCGCAAACTGGCTATCGTATAAGAGGACTAGGTCACCTTCTACGAATGTCTTCTAGCGAATATGTCGATTATGCCAAGCTTTATCGCGAGCCTTATGAACCTGCTGATGAAAGTTAGCAATGAACTGATATTCTTCCAATGCCAAAAGTTGTGCAAGGCGTTCTTCCATTATGTCAGGTTCTGCCATATTTGTAAATGCTGCGATACGTAGGCTAGGAATAATGTATTCTATTAGCATAATGGCCTCCTTGCCGTAGACCATCCGAAAGGGGGTCCTTCCTATTATCTTCTTGCAGGTCGTCCGATAGGCCCATAAAACATAGGGGATGCGTACATCCCAATCACTATGATCGGCATTACAGACCTTGGTCAATGCTTTCTCTAAGATTTTGTTGAAATCCTCGACTGCGTTGTTTTCCTGTGGATGATACGGTGTACTTTTTGCGTGATGGATCTGGAATTCCTCATTTAGGGCTTGTATTGTTTCATTAACAAAGTGAGTGCCTCTGTCGCTCATCAGGATCTTTGGGCATCCAAATCTGGTCAGGATTTTCTCAAAGATGAAGTGTGCAGCAATATCTACAGTACAATCCTTCATTGCTTGTGCTTCAGCCCATCGAGTGACATAGTTAGTGGCAGTAATAATGTAGCGCGCACCTGTATTCTTTCCTAGGGGATAGATTGGTCCTACAAAATCAATGGCCCATTTGTCAAAGGCCTGCAAAGCTATTTGAGGTTGCAATGGCATTTCATCTCTTCGTGAGGGTCGTCCTGTCCGCTCGCATGTATCGCATTATCTACAATAGTCCTGAGAATCATGGTGTAGGGTATGCCACCATAACCCAGCTCTAAAAATATTTTGTGTCGTTGCCTTTCCTGCATAGTGGCCTCATGTGATGCCTTCGTGCACCTCCTCCAAGACGGCATGTCGTTCATGCTCCAGGATGTATCTGTGCAGTACTTCATCAGTGCCTAATTTGTATAGTTGGCCAGCTATGATAGTAAAGTCCACCACCTGAGTAACCAACTCCTTCTTCTGCTGAACTGAATAGTCTGCGAGGGCTACGCATGTAGTCAGGAACTGAATGATATCAGCAAAGTGTGCATCCACGACCGTAATGGTGAACAACTGCACATCCGGTAATCCTTCCTCCAAGCTAGTAGGTTCTTCGCCCGTCTCAATGCAGGACAGATGATCCGGACCCGCATTCAGCCTTCCGGGCTTGACGATAATTTTAAAATCATACTCTTGAAATAGAAACAGCCATCGGAAAATATTCCCCCCCAACACAGGCTTGTTCACAAGGTATTTTAAATTCGAATGATCAGTAAACATCTTAAATTTTCCTCCTAACAGATAGTGTCGATATTTCTGTAACGCGTATACCATAGCCATTCCTTCTCGTTCAGTGGTGGAGTAGTTGCGCTCCGTGCCAGAGAGTTTTCGACTAGCAAAGGCAACCGGGTGATCAATATCTCCTTCCCCAGGCTGAGTTAGGACAGCGCCCAAGGCAATTTTTGATGCATCCACATGTACGTGAAATTCCTTCGACCAATCAGGAAATATTAGTATGGGTGCAGAGACCATCTTTTCTTTGAGTAGCTCAAAACTCTTCTAACATTTATCATTCCAAAAAAAGAAACATCTTTTTTAAGTAGTTTTTCCATGGGTGCTGTGATCAGTGTGTATCCCTGAATGAATTTTCTGTAATAGCCCGTGTGTCCGAGAATCGAACATAGCTGTTTCTCCGTTGTTGGGACTGCAAGGTTTATAATTACTGCCAACTTCACCGGATCAACCATCAGCCCTTGTCGGCATACTATGTGTCCAAGAAAGATACCAAAAGGCACATAGAAAATGCACTTCTTGATATTCAAGGAAATATGGTGCTTTCGACAGGCATCCAACATCATGTGTAGGTTGGAGACATGCTCCTTTACCAAGCCGAATACCGTCCAGTCGTCGAAATAAAATTCTAGAAACTTATGGATGAACTCCTTGAATACGGCAACTACTACTCTTGAGAAGATAGCAGGTGAATTCTTGAGACCAAAGGGCATGACTATGTACTAAAAGGATCCCCATTATGTTGCGAACGTAGTCTTACTATGATCTTCAGGTGTGATTTGGATCTGGTGGTATCCTGAGAACCCATCAGTGAAGGAATATGCTTCCTGTCCGCCCACGCTATCAAGGATTTCGTCTGAGAAAGGCGTAGGGAAGGGGTCATGTACACAGGCATCGTTTAACTTGTGTAGGTATACGCAGATTCATATCTCCCCCTTGGTTTTCTTCTCCTGGACAACCATTGTACTTACCCAATCTGATTGTTCAACCGGTTCAATGATACCTGCAACAAGCATTTTGTCCAGTTCCTCCCTGACCTTTTGCTTATATTTAGGGTTCATCCGGTAAGGCCGCTGCTTTACGGGGCGTGCCTCTAGTTTCAAAGTGATGTGCATAATGCCTAGGTCCCCCGTGATTCCTTTGAGCTCGGAAAACTTTGTTGGGAATAAGTCCTGATATTCCGTAAGTAGCTCTGCAATTTTGCCTACGGTTCCTTCGTCCAATAGTCCCCAATTTTGGCCAACTTAGGGTGTTCTTCTGTCCCGATATTAATTTCGTGTAGCTTGAGCGGTTGGGTAACATCAACATTTTGCAGCGAGCGCCCAGTAATTGTACGTTCCCCCTCGGATTCTAGGATAGAGATGTTTCGAGGATTATCTTCCCCTTCCTCTATCGCCAAGCTCCGGCAGTCAACTATTGCATCTGCGCTTCCCATGTCAGGACTTTCGGTGCAGCGTGATGGCGCGAGTCATTAAATATGAAAGCATCAATGTCCTGCAGAGCTTCGTCGAGCACCTCTGTTCCCCCAATTAGCCCGAATGTTCCTATAAAGTCATCTTTTAGTGTCTCCCAGTGGCAGGTGCGTTGATGGAGCTATGCATCTAAATACCATGCGATGGGGATAGGCCCCAAGGCATGAATAAACAGATGAACCCACTCTTCCGTAGTCTGGTCGGACCATTTGTCCATCCAGGTGAGCAGATGCTCACGAGGATCTCCTGGTCCGAGGAACATCTTGGTGCGTATGTCAGCCGGGGGTGCGAACCGCAGGATCATCATATCCCGACATTCCTCCCAATCTTGGAATGCTTCCTTGTGGGTGTCCCACCATCGCGCAGGTGTTCCTCACATAGCTAGATTAAGGGCCCATAGCCTGTGTTTTCTCAAAACCGTAGCTTCCAGTGTCCTCAGGAACTCCGTGAGGCTACCGAACTCATCAAAATGGGGTAGATCTCTTACCTCGAAGGAAATGCAGCAGAAGTCCCTTGGGATTCAAAGACACCGTAGCGCTGAGACATCGTGCAACCGGTTTTTCCAATTTTCCATTTCCTCATTAGATTCAGAGAAGCATTAACTGTCTTCCTCCCAACAAAGTACCCCGTCCACCGTGGGATTGATCCAATCTTCGTCCCGTGCGGTCAATTTGTAAATGTGATCCACCTCTTCTCCACCGCATACTGGCTCTGTGTAGTTCTCACCTTTTGTAGGGTCCAATGGTACCACTACCCTTGTCCTGTTACTTTTAAACACCATGCTTCTCTTTTTTAGGTTGACGATACCACCCATATCTATGGCCCAGTCCAGTCCTAAGAGCGCAGGGTAAGGGTATGCGTCATCTACAATCTGAATTACTTCAAAGTCAGCCCGGACCTTGACCCCAGCGATATCCACCATGATTTTTTATAGTCTCCCCAGAGGTATAATCTTCTGTTGGTTGGCCATACTATTAGCCCCCTAATTTGCTCTCTTTTTACTACTTTTCCCTTCCTAAATCATAATCATTTACCCCTGTTTCACCTTCTTTATGCACCCTCATCCTGCACCAGTCCAAGCATGGTCACATATTTTGTACAAACCTTTATTCTTCATATTTTAATTTGATTTAGCATTTATTAAATATTTATTACATGATTTCTTACTTTTAAATTATTCTTTGTAACTTATCGATATCTCCAATGTTGTTTGGTGGTTAGAATGCTTATTGTGATTGTTGGTCCTAGTGCAGGATCAGATCCTGTACCATGACCAGCATAGCAGATCTTCACGGTGGTTTCGAACCCTCTCGATCATCACCTTGACTCAAGCAGTCTCTGCCACGACAGCACGTAATCCGAAGGCAGCCAAAGATTAGATCCGTGAATGGTGGAAGCTGAAGATTGGTTACGGCCAGTTTTGCAAAACTGTTTTATTTTGAAGACCAAATAATATAAATTTTGCATTTTGTTATGAAGCAGTTGAACGATCTGTTTCGGCCTTCGGCCAACAGATCTATATAATGTAATTTGTAAATAGGACTTAGGAGCGGAAGTTTTGGAAAATAGAGAAGAACAGAGAGGCGATAGCAAGTTATTTTGTTATCACCTAAATCTGGGCTAAACGTGTATTCACGCATGTATTTGCCTCATTGATCTAATAAAAAGGAATTTCGCCTCGGCTTCATGAATCGTGTTTTATGGTTTGGTTGATTAATTAAATTAAGTGCTGAGTAGCGTTTTCGCTTAAGAGGGAAAGGCGTTGGTTGGCTAGGGCCTAGCCAACCCAGCACGTTTACCCAATTCTCTTCTTTCTGTAATTTATGTTTCATTTTCAAACTGTGATTTAGCTTTTAGCGCATAAATTCTTGTCTATGTGAAACAGATCCGTTGCGTGAAGCAAATAGAATTTATTTTCCTGCAATTTACTTTCCTGCACCTAATTTCGGATTGGCTTTCTCCACCTGGTCCAAGCAGGAGAAATCATCCTGCACCAGTGCACGTTGGTGTGACATTTATTTTCTGCAATTTTGGTTGATTTTCTTTCCCGCCTGGTCCAAGCAGGAAACATACACCTGCACCAACGCACATTGGTGTGTTACAGCAAGTCTTCATTTACTTTCCGCAACTTTATTTCATTAAATGATTATGACATGATAGATGTTTATGTTTATTTATTTCTGAACTTTGTTTAATTCAGAGACATTTACTTTTCATATATGCAATCTGGTTTTACAGCAAAGTAACACTTGTGACAATTAAACAATCATTTCAAGAATCAAAAGCTAAGTGCAGGAAGCTCCGATTTGGTGCAAGAACTAGTTTCTTGTCACAGGATCTGAGTGCTCTGAACCTTGAACAGCTCAAACCCTTGCATGAAGTAGAAAAACCTTATGTAAATACATAGTTTATACCTTCTACATAAAACTTTGATCCTGCAATAGTGCAGGACAGATTAATGCAAGAAGGAAATCTCTGAAATGATTTAAGGGCCCATCTAACGAGACTGCTAAAGTGCCTCTGCTGAAGAGAAACACACTCTTAATAGTTGAGCATAATCAGCTAGAGTGGTTTCCTTTTTATCTTTGATCTCCTTTTTGCAAATGCATTCTTTCTTGTTTCAGTCTTGAATTATTTTGATGACTCAAGTTATCTTTTTCTCGTATTGATTTGATTCTGCAATATTTCCTTCAAAGAAAGTAGGGATTTATATCAGAGAGATTCATACCATCTCTGGTATTGCCTGTGCTTCATCTCTAAGTTTACGAATCCCCTGGGTTGACAATTAAGTGTTGAGGAGTTTGCGCAAGTGTAATTCCTGCACCCAACACATATGCAGCTAGATGTTGGACCACTCCAATTTGGGTTCGCCCACTTGTTGCCAAGTTTTCTTAGGTAGCACGTTTACATTTGACCCCAAGTCTAAGACAACCTGATCCATTTCATAGTTACCGATTTGGGCAGTTAGTCTCATCTCCCTACTGGTGCGTTTCCTATATCCGCCTACCTTGTGCACTTTTTGGACTTCTGGAGATAGGTGGGATTGCACTACGCAGCTATCTATCAATGTCTGAAGGTTTTATTTGGTTTGTTGGTTGCGTAATAGCGTCACAGACGCCTACACGAATGGTCTCATCTCGTCACCTACCTTGAGGTGCGCAGGTGTCTACACAGTAGATTCCCTGGTCCTAGCAATGTCCTGTTGGACTGCGCTAATTGTTTCTTGCCCCGAGTTTCGATCCAACCCTGCTTGGTTGAGAGGTGCCTGTCGAATTAGAGGACCCTTCACAGCTTCCTTCTGAGGCTCCTTGGTGGTCATCCCACTGCGGGTGACAACCTTTGCACTTGGATTCATGTCTCGTAGTTTAGCCTTAACTCTTTGTACATTTTGTGTTGGCTACTTTTCTTGCATTTTTTCTATTAAGATTGAACAATCTTCAATCGCATGGTCCAGTTGTCTGCAATATTTGTAGGATGGCCTTGCAGGATTTGGGAAATCCCTTGCAAAGTTTCCTACTTCCCCACATTTATAACAAATTAGCTGTCCGCGTCCTCGTCCTACGCTTCCTCCCCGATCTCCCCTGCCCCTATTTGGGGAGCCACCAAAGTTTGCGGGAGATCTAGGTGACGCAGGGTCTGATTGCACCCTATACAAGTTTCCTCAATCTATCATCAGATCATAAGTTCGACAGTTCTGCTCATCATGCCCTACCAACCGTCAGAATCTACACCATTGTTGCTTCAACTCTGATACATGCGCACCTAGCCGGGGGAAATGGTTCGTATCATGCATCCCTGCTACACGGCAGTCATCGCACCACAACGCAGATCCGTTTGATCCTGGACGCGATAGGTTGGGTTATCCACTTGCTCCTGGACGCACCAGACTAGGTCCTCCTACCTGCATGTAATCTTTCAGTAGTGGGCACTGATCTTTCGTATGTCCAGATGCCCAACATCGTATGCACCATAGGTCTGCGCTAGCTCCTTTTCCCCGTTCCTTCCATAGGTTATGAATCTCCATATGCATAGCTCCGAGCTGCTCCTGAATTTGTTGTACTCCTACCGAAGTATCTTCTTTGGGCGCAGCTTCTAGTTTCATGGCGGCTTCCAAAGATTTTTCCTGTGATTCGAAGGTTTGGTGGCCCATAGGTGCATGCAAGTGAGGTAACAGCATAGCGATGAACCATTTCGTATGTTGTCTATCGTCATACTTAAATCATCCTTCTCTAATTTCTTTCTTTATTCTTTGATCAGCTTCCCATACAGACTCAGTTTTTCCTTGCTTGAAGTCTTTCACATCAGCTACAATCTGTGAGTAGGACTTAGGCTTTCGAAATTGTTGTTTCAGAGTGTCCTTAATATCTTGAATAGATGCGCTTCCGTTTTGAGATAGGTATCACATGTACCAATCCAGAGCTCTCTCTTCAAAAGCCAGTGATAGCTACGCCCTTTTCACAGTATCGCTTGCCACACCTTGCGTAGTCCATACTAAGTCTGCAACAAACCAAAATTAGTCCATTTCCTCATCCCCCACACCCTTGAAGGTAGCTAATTTCAAGTGCGCTGCCATATCCTCTTCTAGTGGGGTTTCGGGCGAGGTTTTCTTCTTACGTGGTTCTGATGGCAGTGTAGCTGGCGGAATTTGCGCAGCTACTCCTTTTAGCGGGATATAGACAAATCTATCCCCTTCTTGATTGGTTCGATAGTACTTACCGCTCTGTGTTGTACTTTCGTCTAAACTGGAGATCATTTAATTGTACCTGCTCTCAGGCCTTCAATTATTTTCTTGAAATTACCCGATCCCTCTCAAAATGCTCCCAGTCCCAACAATGGAACCATTTGTTGGCTCGAGGGGTCCTAACCCAGGTTCAAAGGTTAAGGTTTTCCAACAAACCCCTATACTACTGGCCCTTTCGGCAATCACGTACTTGCGCAGGTCAAAGTCTCACCCGAAGTAGTATGGGTGGGTGCTGGAACCAGGTTTCCGCACCCTGAGAAAGGATAGGTAAGGCAAGCAGAGCTGCGTCCGAATTTGTGATGACCAGATCGCCTATTTCAGAGCAAGATCTATAGGTCTCCTTCGCATCCATGTAAGCAAGGTAAACTATACTACGGTGCTCAATAATTATATACTTCTAAGACAGTAGCACAGTATTGCATAAAACATAATAGAACAAATCCAGATGCAGTAAAAGCACTTACACAGTATTTTCGCAACTTAACACAGAATACACATAATACAGAAATTACCATAGATTCGCATAAACATTACACATAGATTCAGTTACTCAAACATCCTTTCTTATTCATCAATCCATCAATTCCTTCTCACAATACCCAACCTGACCTGCGCACATAGCAGCAAGGTCCGCACACAGCAGGACTCTGGATCTCCGTGCACACAACCAGTAGGATTCCTTTCCCCAAAAACCCAAAAATATCTACTAAGCCACAATTCGCATCAAGAGCTCATCATCTTCTTCCCTTACAATTCAAAATGTTCCTCTATTTATAACAATCTAGCCTAATCTTTCCTATGGTCCGCAAACCATGGTTTGCGGAATCCAAATCTACCCTTTAACCCATTACAATGCTTTTGGGGATTTTTCCCACCCCAAAACCCATGCGCCAGACTAAATATAATCAAAATTATATAAAATCAGACTAGTTTCGCAGCTTGTAGGAGACCCTGTTCCAACACTGCTTGTAATGGAATCATGGCTTTGGTTGCTTCTTTTGCTGATTTTTGTTTCTTTTTTATCATTTTCTCCATCTCATTTTCCATTTTCTTGATTTGTTCATCTTGTTCAATGATCAACTGCTTCATTGCAGCCTTCTGTGTCTCATGTTCCTCTATATCCTTTGTTAGAGTATCTTTTGTTGCTGGAATCTTGAGTTGCTTCCTCAAAGTAGCTATGTCTACATTTTTCTTCTTTACAATTGCTTCTACCACTGCTAGGTTTGTTGGGTCATACCCAATTTGGATCACCAAATCCTCTAGAGATTTACTTCTTGTATATTTGGCCATGGAAGAAATATTTTCCATTTTAAGTTGTGACTGTGCATTGGACAATGAAACCTGCAACTTTGATAGACTCATGGCTATACTGGCCAATGTGGACGAGATCATTTCTCCTGTCTTCTTGTGCATTTCAATTTGGTCTATGGGATGGATATTTTTCACATCAAACTCAAAAGAATTTTGTTTGTAGTCTGCTGCAGTTTTGGGTTGAGGGATTTGTGCTTCCAAGAAATCCATTTTCATTCTTCCCTTCTCAGATTCAAAGGCTGATAAAAGCCTTCTTTGCGAACTATTTGATGTGTCAATATCCATTTCATCTTGATCCTCTCATGTTCTCTTACTTCCTATTTCCTTCTCTGGTTCCTTTCCCTTGTCTTCTTTAGCCTCTGTAGCCTTCCTTTATTGTGGATTTGGGGTTTGAATCCCTGAGGTGGAAATCACCTGTTCTTTAGCCTCTTTCAATGTGTTGGCTACCCATTCTTCTTTATTCGTGTATTGTTCTATCTCCAATCCGTGTGTGTGGATGTATAGTGTGGATTTGTTCTCCACCCTTTTCTTGGAGATGATCCCCATTGGGTCATAGGACCAAGTGAAACTGTGAGTGAACTTCATCTCCTTCAATATCCTATCGGCTTCCTCCCCTACTGCTCTGTTGTTGCAAATGAAAGGACCAATCTGTGATTTGATCCTGAATTGAGAATTTTTCTTTGTAGAAACAAAATGCACCTCATCTTCATTTATCATTTGTATTATATATTCTAGTGCAAATATCCTCATAGAGAGGTACCTTGGCAGTTTTTAGGGGGCCAATTCACACCCATAAACTCGGATCTCTGTATAATTTTGGTACAAGTACCAATCTGTTGCTCTAACCTGGTCTTTCAACTACATAATCTTCTTAATTTCTTTACTTACCCTTGGCTCTATTGCACTGCTGAGTGCACTGATTGCTGGATGTACAAATGAGTCCACAAAACTCTTGTAGTTGTAATTCTTCTACTCTTTCATTAATAAGGTGGTCCAGAAAATGACTGATTATGTATGAGAGTCATCATTTAGCTTCATCATGTCAAATTGAAACAAGTTGGACTAAAAATAAACAAACATATACACCAATACTAAGGTGTATTTGAACACTTCTTATGTCTGAAACTTTAGGAATCAATTATGAATAGCATCAGCAAGGAATTGGGCATAATTGAACAAAACTGAGGGCATAGACTTTGAAGAAATAATGGAAAAGAAACCAGTTATGGCTTCATCAACCCATTGGTCTGTGTGATACCCTAGTAAATAAGAAAAAACAGTAACAATATGTTCGGTCCTATCATGAAAAATGGATGAAGGATATGGGGGATTCTTTGCAGGCATTGGGGCATCAGTGGCCATGAAGAGTTCTAAGGTTTTGGCTTTGCTGGCAAAATCCAACTTCTGATATAACTCCCTAAGGGCTTCATAGGAGAAGGGAATTTTTTCATCAAGACTAGGGGCCTCCATCATCTTTTGGATAGATTGGGCATCAATAGAAAAAAATACCTCTCCTGCTGGAGTCACCACAAATGTTTGGTTTATATCATAACAGGATTTCCATTTTCTAATGAACTCTAGACAGCTATGGGTTTTGGGAAAAATATATTAGGGCAGCTTGGTTTCCCACAGGCCTATATCATCAACTTAATCAAGAAATTTATCCTCGATCTAGTAGTAGTAATTGAATAAATCGAAGTTAGACTCTATCTCGTGGATTTTGAAATCTTTGTCTACCAAAGCCAAGTGATCCAGGTCCACCTGAGGGTAGACCATAGGATTAAATGGTTGTTGGTCTGGATTTAGAGGCATTCTATAAACTATGATAATTTCACTGTGTCTTTGACTGTATAAAAAAGAACGAGATCGAAAGAAGAGGGAACAGAGAGGGGGAAGAGTTACAGATCAAACTGGGGAAGGGAGAAAATAGAGGGGAATTGTGATTCAACCTGACAGAGCACTGTGAGTGGTCCGTTGATGAACTGCGGCTTTCTTCATTGATTTTTTGTTGTTAATTTCTTGCAACTCGATCACCTATGACAGTGGAATAGAATGAGCATGGTAAACTTTACAATATGTGATGAATTCTTGTTTTAACAGGTGATTGGGCGACCGTTTGGTTTGGCGTGGCCCCGTTGGACAACGAACCAACCAATTAAATGTGAAATGGATATTTTGCATGAGTGAATTTGATAGGATGGATGGGACATGTAGACGACGTCGTGGCACAATAGCATAGGGCAACGGTCAAAGGCAGCGGTGCTTTAGAATGCAGTGGAAACAATTTTTCAGAGGGGGGTCCTGGCGGTAAGTGGTAAGGGACGAGGGGGGTGGGAAATTCCCTAAGTGCGACACGTAACATTAGAGGCGGTATTGAATACTGTTTATTTCGGACCAACCCCCCCCCCCCCCCCGAAGTTAATGTTTGGAGGCAGGGGGGCGAAAAGCCATTTGGGCTATCAGATGGATAGGGAGAGTGTGGAGATGACGAGAATATGAGGATCGGTTAGTGAGATGGGATGTGTGATGTGATAGTGGGGTCAGTTCTATTTAATGTATGGAGGGATATGGTTTAGGACTTAGGATAGGGATAATATGGGTTTTCGAGGTTTAGGATAAGGGTGGAATATAATTTTTTAGGATAAAATAATGACATAAAATATGCCAAAATGTTTTGAAAACAGTTTAATTCCCAAATTTTGGAATGCATCCCTTAACAAAACTTTAGGATAAATAACCTTTGTCCTTTGATTTTTCTCCTTCAACCATAGAAAACATGAGACCTTTAGACTGTACTTTCTAGGAAAAATTGCAAGTTTCCTCCATTTTTACTTTTCTTCACTTCTACCTACCCAACTACAAATCTAACATTTTTTGTTCTTTTGCAGGGTGCATTTGGACTTGCATACCCTAAAACATCCTTTCTTTTTAAACTCTAACCTAACATCTATCCTTATTTCTTCCATTGACTCAGATTAAACTGTTGATTCAATTCATTTCTACCTATCTACTGATATGCCAAGATTAAACAGTTTGGCGAATAGTTATTTTCTAACCTATCAAATGAAATTGAAAATTGTACAATCATGCTTAAACTGTATGATTGAAAAAACCTATCTAATGAGTAGTTTCATTTTAATTTGCAACACTTTCAGTATTATTTATTTTTTGGGGGCTTTCTTTCTTTTTCTTTTTCACTATTTTTTACAGCCTCTTTTCTTTTATTTTTTATATTTTTTATTGGAAATCTTTTGAATATTGAAAAACATTTTCATTATGAAATTGAAAAGAAGATGAAATATCCAATCACCTTGAGATCCTATGATTTATAGGATACTAACAGTGGCTCCAGCTGGGGATGGAACTTCTCCAAATAAAGTGTCAAGAACCTGAGACCAGTAGCCTTGAATGCTCCATTTTGTGCAACATCTTTAACTGGTTTCTTTTTCTATTTTTTATGACTGCTCATCAAAATAGGCTTAGGGCCTTCTCTTCGGGCTTCAACCTTTTCCAATGAATTATTGAAAATTTTAAAACTGTGGTATTTAAAATGATGAAAAATCAACCTGAATTTTAGAAGAAATAATGTTTCAGCATCCTTCCATTGACAGGACCTCCAGTCAATTCTGTACCATCCAACTCTTTAAGAAAATAAGCATTGTTTTTTCTGAAAGAATCAATGATATATGGCCCCTGCCAAATATTGTCAAACTTTCCATGCTCGCCTTTATCTTCTCTTCTGGAATCCCATTTCAAAACTATGTCTCCTAATTGAAATCATTAGCCTTTGTTCTCTTATCAAAAATATTTTTGATATTCTCTTGAATCACTTGGGTTCTGTTATAAACTTCCTCTTTGGACTACTACAACTGAATGGTTTCATTGATCCTTCTCTGTATTTCATTTGGTTCAGCTTGAATTTCTTGAATAACCTTCATAACTGGAACTCCTAAAGAAGAAGGACAAATTGCATCCATTCCATAAACCAATTGGTATGGAGACATGCCAATTGATTTCTTTGTAGTAAGTTTATCAGTCCAAAGAGAATTGATCAATTTATTTTGCCATGATTTCTTATTAACCTCCAAGATATTTTTAATGATATTCACCAAAATTATGTTTGAAGATTCAGCCAATCCATTATCCTGAAGGTAATAGGCTATTGAATGCCCCAAATTTATATGATACCTGTAACAGAAATCAACCATGTTTTTAGACTTAAAGGCTGCAGCATTGTCTGTAATGATTTTTCTAGGACAACCAAATCTAGAAAGGATATTGGTTTTAAGGAAATTTATTATGACAGAGTCAATGGAATTTCTAGAAGGAGTGGCTTCTATCCATTTGGTGAATTAATATGTGGCGATGAGGATCCATTTATGTTGGGCAGAGGATGGGGGATTAATTTCTCCAATGAAGTCTAATCCCCATTGTTGGAAAGAGCTCTCTACAGAAATAGATTTCAAGGGTAAGGGTAGTAGCTTTCTCTTTCCTTCAGATATTTGACATTTGTCACAAGCAGTGACCATTTTATGGATGTCAGGAAAAAGGGTAGGCCACTAGAAACCTGCTCTCATGATCTTGTTTGCAGTTGTTTTCCAATAGAGATGGCCACCACAATCACCTCCATGGAATTACTGCATAACTTTATCTACATCATCCTTTAGCAAAAATTTAAGCAAAATATCTCCAATATCTTTCCAATGCAAAGCATTTTCCAAAATACAGAACTTAACAGCTTTAATTTTTATAAATATAGCCTTTGTTTTGGACAAACCAGGAGGAGCATTCAGATTTGTCAGTACATAGAAAATATCAGCATACCAGGGAGAATTCAGGAATGCTTCATCAATCAGTGGAGTCGCCAGTTCCTCTTGATCATCCAATGAATGGGCCATGTTGATGTCCAGTGCATAAAAGTTTGATTCAGCCATCAATTTAGCTAATCCTTGGCCTTTAATCAACTTGGTAGGCTTGATTTGCAATTCATATTCTAAGATTACAAAAATCCATTTGCCTCTTTTCCCATCAGAACCATTTTGTGTTAATATGTCTTTGACAACTACTTTGGAACATAATAAATAATCTGTGAATGTATAATGTAAACTCTGAAATATTTTAATGCCTTGACCAAAGAAAAATCCAATTTTTCCATGATATTATATTTCAATTATGCATCTCTTAATGCCTTGCTGAAAAAAGCTATTAGTTGTTCATGCCCTTCACTTTTTTTCTGCAATAAAACAGAAGCAATAGTATGTTCAGAAGAAAAAGAAAAAACCATGAAATCTTTAGTAAAGTCTGTGCTGATTAGGACTGGGAATTTTGTCAATGCTTTCTTGACCAAATCAAAAAAAAAAATTCTTCTATGGTTCATTTAATTTTTGAATATTGCATGAGCATATTGGTAATGTTCCTCAAAAGTTCTGCCATATTGGGTATAAATCTCCTCAAAAAGTTGATTTTACCAGTGAATGATTAGAGCTCTTTAAGATTTCTAGGATGACTGATTTTTAATATTCCTTAAATTTTGATAGGGTCAATTATGATTCCATCTTGAGAAATAATATGACCTAGCATTTTTCCTTCTTCAAGTCCAAATAATGTTTTCTTAGGATTCAGGGAAATTTCAAACTTTCTACATTTTTCAAAAACTCTCCTCAAGTATGGTAAATGTTCTTCATCAGTTTTAGAATAAACAGTGATATCATCCAGATAAATTATAATAAAGTGGCCAACTTCATCAGCAAATGAAATGTCCATGGCCCTTTGAAAGGCAGCTCCATCATTCATTAATCCAAAGGGAATTTTCACATACATGAAAGTCTAGCAAGGAGTAGTAAAATCTCTCTTGTCTTGATCATCAGGAAGTACTATAACTTGATTATAACCAGAAAAGCCATCTAACAAAGAAATCCTACTAGAACCTACTACCCTTTGCAATATGTGGTCCATTTTTGGTAAAGGGTAATTTTCCTTAAGAGATACTTTGTTAAGATTTCTAAAGTCAATACAAAGTCTGATTTCACCTGTTTTCTTTCTAGTTGGCACAATATTGGATACCCATTTGGAATATCTGAGTGGTACTACGATTTTTGACTCATACATATTCTTAATTTATTTCTCAACCAAAGGCATCAAAACAGGGTTTATTCTGCGCAGTTTCTATTTGAAAGGTCTTTTATCCTCCTTGATTGGAATCTTATGTTGTATGATGTTTGTATCATAAGATTTAAATCCTCATATCTCTGAGCAAAGACATCTATAAATTATTTGAATAGGGATATATATATCTTCTTTTTGTAATGATAAGCAGTGATTTTGACAGTTTTATGATTTTGGGGTTTTGTTCAGTGCCTATATTACATTCTTCAATATTTGTTGTAGTTGGTTCCATTTTGGGTTTCTTAGCCACATCATTAAAGTCAAATAATTCCTCTAAAGGGACCAACCCTCTAGGCAGAGTATTGTCTTTGACTTGGAATACTTTGAGTTCTTCTTTTTCAGGGTCTTTATGAATTTTTGTGTTATGTACAGTTTTATTAGCTGGAATATTCATATCAAAAACAGCAGTTTGTTTTTCTACATTATTTTGTACATCAATAAGACTATCTTCCTCACAATCTAGGTCTATAGTGCTATCTTCAAATTCAACCTTAGATTGTAGGAAACTTTCGATTTGTTTGTCACTGCCAAAAAATTTCTAGTACCTCATCTTATCTGGCATAGAAGGATGATGTTTGACCTCTATTGTGTATTGTTTGTTTGGGTGAGGCAGTTTACATGTACTTGCTGAAAAAGCTAAGCCATTTACTAGGACATTTTGATTTCTTGGAATAACTACTAAATCATATTCATCAAATGTTCTCAAGAAATCAAGTACAACATTTCTATAGGCTCTTAATCTGGTATGTTTTGCTGCATATTTTCCTCCTATTTGTTTTATTACTAACTCATAATCATCATGTACCAAAATCCTCTTTTCTCCTAATCTTTTCAACATCTGTAATCCTAGGAGTAGGGCTTCATATTCTGCAATGTTGTTTGTGCACTGAAAATTTAACTTGTATGAATGACCTTGTGCACTGTTGTTTCCTGCATTATACACCCAAATACTTGCACCTGAGCCAGCTTTGCCACATGAGCCATCAAAACTCATGTTCCAAAGAGGTTCATTTTCAGGATTTGCTTGTATTTGACTGTCATCATTTTCTATATGGGTAACTTGTGAATCAATTCCTCCATCATTATACAGAATGAAAGAGTCAAGGTCAATGTGAACAGAGTACAGAGGGTAATTTTTTGGTTTTTCTTGACTACTCACCATGTACTTCATTAATGTTTCCCAATACAGTCTTCTTCATTGACCAAACACAGGTATTGTAGCATATGTCATGTCCATTTGCAGAGTCCCTTGTAATTTTTCTCCCCATGAGCGAGATAAAAGCATTCCATACTTGGGGGGATGTCAGCTACAACTATATCCATCACTAAACTCTTTGCTGGTATTTGAGCTACAGTGACACAAATATCTTTGATAAGACCTAGACACCTAATTTTGTTGGAATCAAAAGAGTACAAATATTTGTAACGTCTAGTAATTTCAAGGCCAAGCTTCTCCATGACAGCTTTTGGCATAAGGTTATGTGATGCACCCAAATTCAACATGGAATTATGGAGAATCTTGTCATGAATATTTAGACTGACATAAAAGGGAGGGACACCTCCTTCTTGGGGTTTACCATCAACTTCTGGCCCAAACAAAATTTCAAGATGATGATCACTTAAATTGATAGTATCAGTAATCTCCCCTATATTTAGTACTTTTAGGACCTGATACCTATACACATTCTTGTTGATAAATTTAGTGAGGCATAGATATCTTCAATTTAGCAAGATCACTTTCAATACTGAATGGTGTTTGAGTTTTTAGAAAATTTGAAAAATCAGTTCTTTCAGCCACAACCTTTTGGGTAATTTCAGTTTGTTTGCTTGTACTAGGAATGTCTGTCTAAGCATTTCTAGCATGAATATCTACTGTTTTCTATATTTTTATTTTCTGATTTATTTACATTTTTCTTTGATTTTTCTGTTGTTTTCTTAACATCAGTTTCAGATACTTTCTTGGCAGAATTTTCTGAATTATTTTTATTGGAATTATCTAAGTTTTTCTTGCTTCTTAAATTGTACTGTCTGTGAACCCCCATAATAGCATTCTCAAATCCCAGTTTGTAATTATCATATTCTTCAGATTCTAACTCTATTTGGGACAGTGAAAACAATCCTTTTTCTTCTTCAGTGAGAAAAATAGAATCATCATTCATTAATCCCCATTAAATTAATTTGATTTTCCTCAACTTCCTTAACTACTCCTTCATCTTCATCAGCATAATTTTCTTGAAAAGAAGGCCTAATTTGCTGATCAGGACCTCTTTTCACTCTGTGTATAACCTGAGGAGGGTTTCTTCTTGGATTCTGATTTCTGTTTTGAGGAGCTGGTTGATTTTCTCTGGGAATAGCTCTCTCATTCAGACTAATTCTCTCCATCATCCTCTCCATAGTCCTTACCAAGTTTTCAATTTTAGCATCATATGTAGAGGATATAGGTTCTTCCCTTATTGTAACTCTCATCTCAGTTCTCATCCTAGCTCTTTTTGCTAACAAGTTGGCTTCTACACTCACATCATCTCTTTTCATTTCTTCTAAAGTTGATGAATCTCTCTCCCTAAGTTGATAGTCAATGTATGGGTCAAAACCATCTGGGAGTTTAACCAGGACTAACCCTTGCGGTGGTTTCATGTGAGTAGGAAGTGTGTTGTATATACTTTTAAATCTTATGCAACAGTCTTGTACACTCTCTCCTGGAGACCTCTTGATACTCTCATATTATGATAAAATATGTTGTGGATTTTCTTAATTTCCCATCTGTTAATGAATGTTTGGTGAAATGTAGGGAGATCATGAATTCTATTAGCAGTTAAACCCTTGAACCATTTTCTGACTTCACCTCCTAAAATCTGAGCAAAAATTCTCAATTTGACACTGTCTTCATCAATTTCTTGTAGGTCAGAACAATCATTCATTTTATCTATATGTTGTTGTGCATTCACAGGACCAGTCCCATCAAATTGTGGAATCTTAGATTGGTAATCTCGGGGCATAGTAGGTAAAGGTGCTGGCGGCACCAATGGAGCATAGCTAGCTGCCATGATTGGTGGAGGCGATGGAGGGAGGTTAATTATGGATGAAATAGGATGGGTATAGTTAGTGGGAGAAGATGTTTGTGTAACAGTTTAAGTATGGGGATGAACAAAGTAGTGGTAGGGATTATGGAGGAAGTAGGACTAACTGATCTACAATGGAATGTTTGAGATGTAATTGACGAAGTTGCTATGGTTAATGTAGTTAACTCTACAGATTGTTGGAGGAAGGAATCATCAACAGTTGAGGTAAACTATGTCACCAAATATTGGAGAGTATCAAAATCCTGGAGAAGTTGGATATCAGATTGAAGTTGGGAGTATACTTCTCTCACTAGACTTTGATGTAGGATAGATGGATCAAAAACTGTATGGTCAGTCCAATTCTTAGATTTGGTTCTGAATAGACCTTGTTCAAAATGTAAATCAAATTGAATGTCTTGCAAAGTGACAAAGTTTTCAAGTAGGGAGTTAGATATGTGGAGAACTCTGCTACTGGTTTGACTTTCAGTTCTAGGATTCTTTCTCAAAATCTTCGTAGGATTGTCTACTATAGGAGGAGGATTTGGATCAGGATGGGATCTAGTGGATATTCTTTTAGGAGCCAGAATTTAGATTAGAATCACAGATAAACCGATTATTTAAAACTGAAAGAAACCAATCTTAAAAAGAAATTCTATCATACAATGATTTTAACTGGAGTTTCTGAATTCGGATGAAAAAGTGTTTTTTCAGTTAGATATCCCCAAAATGGTCGCCACTATGTTATCACTCTATAATTTATAAGATTGGCAAGACTAAACTATAAAGGACAACATCAAACCACTTTGGAGCCTAGGATCTAGCCCTCCCAAACTCAGAGAGGGATCTCTCTTTAAGATTTAGCTTTGTTTTTAAGTTTTCTGATATTATGCTAGTTAAATTGATTGTGAGAGTTGTTTTTGATTGATAGTTTTGGTTGGATTAAGGGATCTCTTTAAATTGTTTCCATTTGGATATGGAGTCAACACAAGCTGGGTGTATGTATCAATTTTCCAGATCAAATGCAAGGCAAGCTAGCTGTATATACTAGTGCTTTATAACAGAGTGAATTATGAAATGGAGAAGAATGATTTCAGTAGTGGTTTAAAAGCAATTAAGTATTCTTAAACTAGACATTAGAGGAAAAACATTTAAATTGTAAAAATAGCCAGACTTAAGGTGCTCTGTGCAGCAAATCTTAATATTCAGATTTCTATTTTACAATTAAAAAATGAAACATTGACAGAAGAAACAGTGGGAAACATTAAACATAGTAAAATAAAAACATCATTAGGATAATACAGCACATGAATCTTGCAAAATGGTATTTTTATTGATGCTCCATCTCCAAACTTACAAATGCTCCAATGAAAAATGCTTACAATCTAGGGTCCAACCCCTAATACTAAATCAAAATGCAATATTTAAACTAATTCCTACTTATTGTCATATCAACAGATGGCAATATGTTATTTATTACAATAGTAATTGATTATTGACAATTGTGACCACTACATGGACACGCTAAGATAGTTTTGACAGATGGCCAAAATTTTCATAAAGCCGTTATTGAGTGTTGTAATGGATTGTTGTGCTGGAAAATTTGAGGTTGATGTATTATACTAATACGTTGGATCTGCAGGATTGAATGATGAGTTGAGCTGGTTGTTTCGTTGTCATGCTGAGCTATCACCCTTCCTGAAAGTCACATAATTTCTCTCATTCCTCTGGACTTGGAATCTTGATCCTGATTAACCTTCTATATATTTCATCAGTCTCTGTATACTTCATGAACGTTGGTTTTAGCTGGAAAATATGCTTGATTTCATGCTGTATAAAAATTTCATTACTGAGAACTTCATAGAAATCTCTCCCTGTCATAGTATTCTTCATATTGGAATCCTTGGATGTATCCTTTGAAATATCTGTGAGCTTTTTAACATAATATGTCCTAGCCATAAGCTTGTCATTTATCACAAACAAGGAAGGCAGCCCTTTTTCATTCAAGGTTTCAATCCTATTAAAGAATCTGCTTACTCCAATCTGAAACTGATGACACTTCTCTTCAACCTATGCAGATAAACTCTTCTTGTTCATCACTTTCTTGACTTCAAGTATGGTTCATGTCTTGTCTTCTACTCCAAGGGGTTCCAACTCAAAAATGCTTTTGGAATTTAGAAATTTGATGATATTGTTAGCAGTTGTTGGCTTATCTCCAAGTTCCTCATTTGCCTTTTATATTGCAACACTTACTAGATGAATTAGATCTCTCTGCTCAAAAATTATTTGGATTGATGGCCATATCTCATTCATGGAGTCAATTATATTCAGCCAGATGATTTCTTTAACTCTTCCTACCATGTTCCCAATTGAAGATCCTAAAGAGACTTCTGCAGACTCTCTGTCAATTTCTTGTTGATTTGCAACTCTGTAGCATGTGCTGAATCATTTCTCTTTATCTGATCTTATAGGGTAGTGACTTGGTCTTGCAGATTTTTAATTTCGGTTGTCTGCAAAGACATATTTTCCATAGCCTTAGCTAATTGCTCAGTGCCTCCACTTGATGTACCTGTAGCTATAGATGTTTCTGAATGAATGACAATGAGAGGGTCTGCTTGTAATGGAATCATGGCTTTGGCTGCTTCTTTTGTTGCTTCCTTTACTACCTCTCTTACTGGTCTTTATTTCTCTTTTATCATTTTCTCCATCTCATTTTCCATTTTCTTGATCTTTTCAACTTGTTCAATGATCAGCTGCATCATTTTGGCCTTTTGTGTCTCATTTTCCTCTATATCCTTTGTTATAGGATCTTCTGTTGCTGGCATCTTGAGTTGATTCCTCAAAGAAGATATGTCTGCATTTTTCTTCTTTACAATTTCTTCTACCACTGCTAGGTTTGTTGGGTCATACCCAATTTGGATCACCAAATCCTCCATACATTTAATTCTTGTATCTTTGGCCATGGAAGAAATGTTTTCCGTTTTACGCTGTGACTGTGCATTGGACAATGAAACCTGCAACTTTGATAGACTCATGGTTATATTGGTCAATGTGGAGGAGACATTTCTTGTGTCTGCTTGTGGATTTCCTTTTGGTCTATGGGATGAATATTTTTCACATCAAACTCAAAAGAAGTTTTCTTGTAGTCTGCTGCAGTTTTGGGCTGAGGGATCTGTGCTTCCAAAAATCCATTTCATTCTTCCCTTATCAGAGTCAAAGGCTGATAAAATCCTGCTCTGTGAACTACTTGTCTATTTCCAGAATTTAATGTAGGTGTTGGTTTTAAGTATCTCATTCCTTATTTTGATCTCCTTGAATGTTTCATAGATATTCTCCTCCTTTTTCCCTGCAGTGGCAGTAGATGTAGGAGTCTGCAAATTCTACTGCTGGAATGGAATGGTTGCAGAATATGTGGAGAAAACGGTCTGGCCACCTGCTAGAGAAGAGCTTGGTGAATCCTTGATTGTAATAACTGTTTGTTGATCTTTCTCACTGCTCTAGTCAATGTCCATGTGGACTCTAGCTCTCTTCCTGTATTTCATCTTGAACTCATTGGTGGATGTGTCAATATACATGTCAGCTTGATCCTCTCTTGTCCTCTTGCTTCCTATTTCCTTCTCTAGTTCCTTTCCCTTTTCTTCTTTAGCCTCTATAGCCTTCCTTTCTTGTGAAGTTGGGGTTTGAATCCCTGAGGTGGAAATCACCTATTCTTCAACCTCTTGTAGTGTGTTGGTTTCCCATTCTTCTTGATTCATGTATTGTTCTATCTCCAATTTGTGTGTGTTGATGTATGGTGTGGATTTGTTCTCCACCCTTTTCTTGGAGATGATCCCCATTGGGTCATAGGAACAGGTGAAACTGTGAGTGAACTTCATCTCCTTCAATATCCTATCGGCGTCCTCCCTTGCTATTATGTTGTTAAAAATGAAAAGAACAATATATGATTTGGTCCTAAATTGAGACTTTTTCTTTGCAAAAACAAAATGCACCTCATCTGCATTTATTATTTGTCTTAGATATTCTAGTGCAAAGATACTCATAGAGAGGTACCTTGGTAGTTTGTAGGGGGGGAATTCACACCCATAAACTCAGATCTCTATATAATTTTCGTACAAGTACTAATCTGTTGTTCTAACCTGATCTGTCAACTGCATAATCTTCTTAATTTCTTCACTGACCCTTGGCTCTATTGCACTGCCGAGTGCACTAATTGCTGGATTTACAAATGAGTCCACAAAACTCTTGTAGGTGTAATTATTCTGCACTTTCATTAATAAGGTCATCCAGAAAATGACTGATTATGGCTGAGATTCATCATTTAGCTTCATCATATTAAATTGAAACCTGTTGGACTGAAAATAAACAAACATATACACCAAAAATGAGGTGTATTTGAACACTTCTTTTGTCTAAAACTTCAAGAATCGATTATGGATAGCATCAACAAGGAATTGGGCATAATTGAACATAACTGAGGGCTTAGACTCTGAAGAAATAATGGACAAGAAACCAATTATGGCTTCATCAACCCACTGGTCTGTGTGATACCCTAGTAAATAAGACAAAAAGTAATAATATGTTGGGTCCTATCAGGAAAAATGGATGAAGGATATGGGAGATTATTTGCAGGAATTGGGGCATCAGTGGCCATGAAGAGTTCTAAGGTTTTGGCTCTGCTGACAAAGTCCAGCTTCTAATATAACTCTGTAATATTCCCAAATGGGGAATGCACAATACAATGTAGAAAAATAGGAAAATAACGCAGATCATCTTTTATAAAGCAGGAGGCCAATATGGAGACCTTTCATTTGTTATTACAACAACAAAATAGATGTACAAGATGGCCCATAAGATGCATAACAGGAAATACAAGTCTCCAATGAAATAAATCCCTCAAAAAGAGGTGATGCAACCATATATTAAGACTGGAAAAAGCCTTACAGCATTATTTTATTGGTCTGCAACAGCTGTAGATTACACATTAGATCTAGAGCAGATAATTGCATAAAAATTTAGATCTATAACATATCCATACACTATATAGGCTCCTCTAAAGAATCCCCTTGGGGTTTTTAGCAAAACACCATGTACAAGCTGTAGATCTGAGATCTAAGACTACAGATCTACTGAAATGTTCAGATCTGGAAAGTGGATATGATCTGATATGAACAATAGGATGATCTCCTCCAATATATCTCCAAAGTGAAGGGTAGATCCCCAACACTTGAAAACCAACTCTCCAAATGGTGTGCCAAAGCACCCTGCAACTACACCTATAGGAATAACGCAGATATGGAAGTAAAACTGTGTTTTATGGATCAAAATGTGGTTGGCCTCATGCCAAGATCTGAAAATGAAGCTCAAGTCCTCCAATACTCTCCTCCCAATGAAGTAGAAGTCTCCTCCACTGAAAATGAGCACTGAAAGGGCCTAAATCTGAAAGATCTATCCTCCACTTGCTGCATCTTCCAAAAACAACCAAACCCTCAACAAGATCTACATTTTAGTTGAAAGAAGAAGCTTGGCCCTAAGCCAGATAGTGGACAATGCAATACAAACTCTCCCAAGAGCTACTCAATGGCAAGAGGTGGGATTCCCGATCAGGAACACCCAATGCTAAATAGCATTCAATCTTAGCTAAACAGCAAGAGAAAGATATATGTCTAAACAGTCCATATATTCAGAAAATATGGTCAACATCAACAACCTTCTAATGCTGCCATCCCCTTCCTTTTATAATACAAGAGCTTGCAAACCCTAAACCACTTCCAACGATATCACTTCTTTCACACAAGGCATCTCCATCTAAAACTGTGTTGTGCCTCATTGATAGCGCTGTAGATTTGGTCAAGGTTGACCCAGTCAAAATGTCTAGCGCCTTTCACACCTAAGGGTGCTTGATTTAACAGCCAAGATTTAGCCTTTTCACATTTGGCATTGATTTATTCATAATTAAGGAGTATTATGGACCTCCTTTGCTCTTGTATTCTTTAAACAAAGTAATAAAACAAAAAATGAATATTCTAATTAGCTCATGACTATTTGGGAATATTACAGTCCTCCCCTCCCAAATGTTGCTTGTCCTCAAGCAAGTGACAAGGTGAGTGTTGCAACTCTTCTCCTCCTCCATTGGTGACTCCAACATGTGATAAGCTTCCTCCATAAGCTAAGTGTTAACCATTAATCCATCCCTCCATGAATTTCTCCTCCAAAGTTCTCATGAGATGTAAATAATCCATCCCATAAGGAGACAATAGCTCAACTAAAACAAACATGGTTTTCCCAATGTTATCCCTGAAACATGTAGCATAATATACATAGAGAATCTCCATCCCATAGGGCACATACATACCTCCCATCCTCCCTCCATACATTCCCATAAAAAGTAAAAGTACATCATCAATGTATGGGATCAAAACTACATACATACAAACATAAATTTGTGCATATGTAGGTGGGTCATAGTCCCACATGTGGAACCAATGCAGTGCATCTCCTAACTACATCAGATCATGATGTGTTAAGTGGTTTCCCCACCACTTACTTGATGTCCGTGTCATCTCACTATGGCTGAAAGTGTGAGATATATTTGGTGCTTTAGGAATGCAACCATCATGAAACAAAATCTCCCTTTGTTCTCCAAGGGAGTGGCCATGTTCAGAAATTTTTGTGGCCAAAATTTGGCCATGAAGTTTATAAGGTACAATACTCCTCCTTGGAGTTATGTCCTACATATACACGGTGAAATAATGCAAACAATAATCAAATGAAACATTATTTACATGAGCATATTCTTCACCAAAATTTCTCCTTAAACAAATGGAGTGGTGCATAGATCTATCTCCTTCCTCATAAGAAAAAAGAGATGGATGAATTAACTATTTTATAGATTCATGTTGTTGTCCCAAATCCACATGGTTCATGCATCTCTGAAAATGTTGATGTAGTTCTCCTTCAAAGCCCTTCCGACTGAAGCTTCTCATGATGATGTTATAGAATCTCATGGAATGTGTGTGGCTGAAACAGAACCCTTCAAAGGCTCTTTGTAGCAACTTATCCTTGAGCTTGGAGGCTCTAGACAAGAATATTTTACCATGATAATAGATGACTCCCTCTTGGACTAAATATCCCTCTTCATGTAGCTGGTCATCAAGTCTCATGCATGTGTGAAGATCCTTGGAGTAATCCACCAACAGTGGGGATTTCCAATATGGATCAATCTCCCAAAGTGACAGCGTTGATGATCTATCAACAGAAATGTTTGTCATATGGATGCTCTCCTCCTTGAAATCTCCCATGCCAAAGGTACATGTTGGAAGGTCATCCCTTCTATGCTTCTCCTCCCATAGCGCAAAATCTGAAATGAGAGTGGGTGATGATGATATTGGGAGAATATCTCCTTCCTCCTTGAGCCTACCCAAGACTCCCAACGTTGTATAATTGTCTTCCAATGCTCCCATCCATCCTGGATCTATGCTTGGATCATCATGTTGTGATACATCTCCCACAAAATCTGAATCAGGTGGCCTCCCAGGTGGTTTTCTACTAGATAAGACTGTCCCATGCAGCAATCTCATTAGCATGATAGATGGGATTGTAAGGTCCTTGCTTCCACTGCACAAATCCATCTCTGATTTCTATGTGGACGTTGTATGTGAGGGATATGTATGCATGCCCTTGATCATTTGAGTCTCACCACTCTTCTTATCCACCCATTCCATTTTCAAAGCCTCCCAATTAGTGGTGACTTTTCCCAATGTAATCAACCATTGAACACCCAAAATCACATTGGTGTTAGGTATGTCAACCACAAAGAAGTGATCAATAAATTTATATGTCCTGGTACATAATGCATGCATTGCATTTTTCTATCTCCTGGGACCAAAATAGAGAACCCCTCAAAAGCATCAGTGGGTATTGCCCTCCTTTGCACTAGTTGGCCATCAATAAAATTGTGGGTATCCCCACTATCAATCAGAACAGAAACGCTCTGATTCAAGATGGAACCTTGAACTCTTAAGGTCAAGTACTTAGGTACTCCTCTCAAAGATGCAAGAGCCCCTCCAATAGGAGAAAATTATCCATTCCCATCTCCTGATGCTGTTGGCTCTCCTCCTACAGTGTCAACATTGTGACCTCTTCTTGGTTCATCTTCTTCTTCCTCCTCATCATCTGAGAAAACCTCTATGTAATGTGCCTTTCTAGCAGCACATCTATGTCCAGGGGGCCATGATTCTTTTCAAGTGAAGCAAAGCTTCCTTCTTCTTAGATCTCTCCAGAAATCATCATCAAGAGGTTTCTTGTATGAGCTCTCCTTTGAAGGAGCAGCTTTTTCTTCCTTTCCTTTTGAAGGAAAAGAGGGCTTATGCTAAAAATTTTCCTTTGCTTTTGGCAAGGAATCTTGAAGGTCTCTACCCCTTTCAATAGCATCATGTATGGTAGTGGGCTTGGTATATTTAACCAACCCATGAATAGGTTCATCTAAACCATCAATGAACATGTACACCCTTCTTGCTGCAGACAAATCAGGAACCGTAACAGAAAGTCTTAAAAATTCAGAGATGTAAGTTTATGTATCACCTTATTGTTTCAACTCTGCAAGGCTCATGAATGGTGCCTCTGGATCTCTTCTATCAAATATTTCCACAAGCCTTCTAGTGAACTCTAAATAAGTAGTCACATTGGAATGACCCAATGTAGACAAGCCATGGAACCACCAGTCATGTGCTTCACCCTCAAGGTGCAGCGCTACAATCTTGATAGCCTCCATCTCAGGAACCTTATTCAACTAAAAGTAGATGTCAATTTTTTCTACCCAAGATTTGGAAAAACACTTGGATGATCCATCAAATTCGGGTGCCCATAGTGTGGTGTCGATCATGATTCTGAATCAATCCACCACCTCTATGATGATGCCTCGGTCTTCTATTGTCCTTGATGTGAAAAAACTCCTGAAAACTCAAGTGATCTTTGAATCTCTGATTTTGAGACTCATATTCTTCAAAATAGTCTTCAAGGGATTCATGCTCTTGAAACCCTTCATTTCCCATAGCCAAAAATGTAGGCATGGTAGAGCGTTGGGAAATTTGTGGCTGATGCACTGGTTGATCATTCCAGTGGTGAGACATGCCAGAGCCTTCTCCAAGATGAAATCCTTTAGGGGATTCCTTGATTCTGTCCATTCTCATCTCTTTGATCTCTCTATCAAGGTCTTGCATGGCTCTAAGAAGGATCTTAGGAAAATCCTTATCTTCATCTTCACCTCCAGATAAAGGGGCTTTACCCTTGTCTTCATTATCATTTGTGTAATAAAATTTTTTGTGTCTTCTCTTTAGATACCTCTTCTCTCTGTCAGTAAGAAGCTCTCCTTCTTCTGAAGACATATTGGCTTTTAGAAAGCATAGGTTGTGCCAAGATGATGCTCTGATACCATTGTAATATTCCCAAATGGGGAATGTAACAATACAATGTAGAAATATAGGAAAATAACGCAGATCATCTTTTATAAAGCAAGAGGACAATATGGAGACCTTTCATTTTTTATTACAACAACAAAATAGATGTACAAGATGGCCCATAATATGCATAATAGGAAATACAAGTCTCCAATGAAAGAAATCCCTCAAAAAGAGGTGCTGAAACCATATATTAAGACTGCAAAAAGCCTTATAGCGTTATTTTATTGGTCTGCAACAGTTTTAGATTACACATTAGATCTAGAGTAGATAATTGCATCAAAAATCATATCTATAACGAATCCATACACTATATAGGCTCCTCTAAAGAATCCCCTTAGGGTTTTCAGCAAAACACCATGTACAATTTGTAGATCTGAGATCTAAGACTGCAGATATCTACTGAAATTTTCAGATCTGGAAAGTGGATCTGATCTGATATGAAAAATAGGATGATCTCCTCCAATAGATCTCCAAAGTGAAGGGTAGATCCCCAACACTTGAAAACCAACTCTCCAAATGGTGTGCCAAAACACCCTGCAACTGCACCTACAGGAATAACGCAGATCTGGAAGTAAAACTGCGCTGTAGGGATCAAACTGTGGTTGGCCTCATGCCAAGATCTGAAAATGAAGCTCAAGTCCTCCAATACTCTCCTCCCAATGAAGTAGAAGTCTCCTCCATTGAAAAGGAGCACTGAAATGGCCTAGATCTGAAATATCTAGCCTCCACTTGCTGCAGCTTGCAAAAACAACCAAACCCTCAACAGGATCTGTGTTGTAGTTGAAAGAAGAAGCTTGGCCCTAAGCCAGATAGTGGACAATGCAATACAAACTCTCCCAAGAGCTACTCAATGGGAAGAGGTGGGATTCCCGATCAGGAACACTCAATGCTAAACAACATTCAATCTCAGCTAAACAGCAAGAGAAAGATATATGTCTAAATAGACCATATACTCAGAAAATATGATAAACATCAACAACCTTATAATTTTTCCACCCCCTTCCTTTTATAAGACAAGAGCTTGCAAACCCTAAACCACTTCCAATGAGATCACTTCTTTCACACAAGGCATCTCCATCTAAAACTATGATGTGCCTCATTGATGGCCACTCCTCCATGACAGCGCTGCAGATTTGGTCAAGGTTGACCCAGTCAAAATGTCCAGCCCCTTTCACACCTAAGGGTGCTTGATTTAACAACCAATATTTAGCCTTTTCACATTTGGCATTGATTCATTCATTATTAAGGAGTATTATGGACCTCCTTTGCTCTTTTATTCTTTAAACAAAGTAATAAAACAAAAATGAATATTCCAATTAGCTCATGACTAATTGGGAATATTACAAACTCCCTAAGGGCTTCATCAGAAAAGGGAATTATTTCATCAAGACTAGGGTCTTGCATCATCTTTTGGATAGATTGGGCATAAATAGAAAACAATACCTCTCTTGTTGGAGTCACCACGGATATTTGGTTTATATCATAATAGGATTGGCATTTTCTAATGAACTCTGGACAACTATGGGTTTTGGGGAAAATGTAGTAGGGCAGCTTGGTTTCCTACATGCCCATATCATCAACTTCATCAAGAAATTTATCCTTGAGCCAGCAATATAAATTTAATAAATCGAAGTAAGACTTTGTCTCGTGGATTTTGAAATCTCTGTCTGCCAAAGCCAAGTGATCCAGGTCCACCTGAGGGTAAACCATAGGATTAAATGGTTGTTGGTCTAGCTTTGAAGGCATTCTGTAAACTCTGATAAATTTCATTGTGTCTTTCACTATATAAAAAATAACGAGATTGAAAGAAGAGGGAACAGAGAGGGGGAACAGTTGCAGATCAAACTGGGGAAGGGAGAAAATAGAGGGGAATTATGACTAAACCTGACAGAGCACTGTGAGTGGTATGTTGATGAACTACAACTTTCTTCATTGATTTTTTGCTGTTAATTTCCTGCAACTCGATCACCTGTGACAGTGGAATAGAATGAGCATGGTAAACTTTACAATCTCTAATGAATACTTTTTTTGGCAGGTGATTGGGTGACCATTTGGTTTGGCACGGGCTCGTTGGACAATGGCCCAACCAATTGAACGTGCAATAGATATTTAGCGGGATTGGATTTGATAGGATGGAGGGGACATGTAGGCTACGTCGTGGTGCAGCGGCATAGGGCAACGGTGGTTTAGAATGCAGTGGAAACCATTTTTCGGAGGGGGGTCCCGGAAAAAAGTGGTAAGGGATTTGGGGGGGGGTGCAAAATTCCCTGAGCGTGACATGTAGCATTAGCGGCGATATTGAATATCGTTTATTTTAGACCCCCCCCCCCCCCTGCAGTTAATGTTCAGAGGCTGGGGGGGGCGAAAAGCCATGTGGGTTATCGGATGGATAGGGAGAGTGCGGAGATGGCGGGAAGATGAGGATCGGTTAGTGAGATGGGACGTGTGATGTGATAGTGGGGTCGAGTTGATTTAATGTATGGAGGGATATGGTTTAGGACTTAGGATAGGAAAAATATGGGTTTTCGCGATTTAGGATAAGGGTGGAATATAATTTTTTAGGATAAAATAATGACATAAATTATGCCAAATTGTTTTGAAAACAGCTTAATTCCCAAATTTTGTAATGCATCCCTTAACAAAACTTTAGGATAAATACCCTTTGACCTTTGATTTTTCTCCTTCAACCATAGAAAACATGAGACCTTTATACTCTACTTTCTATGAAAAATTGCATGTTTCCTCCATTTTTACTTTTCTTCACTTCTACCTACCCAAATTACAAATATAACATTTTTTGTTCTTTTTCAGGGTCCATTTGGACTTGTAGACCCTAAAACATCCTTTATTTTTGAGCTCTAACCTAACATCTATCCTTATTTCTTCTATTGACTCATATTAAACTCTTGAGTCAATTCATTTCTACCTATCTACTGGTATGTTAATATTAAATAGTTTGGCGAATATTTATTTTCTAATGAGTAGTGGCATTTTAATTTGCAGCACTTTCAGTATTATTTCTTTTTTGGGGCTTTCCTTCTTTTTATTTTTCTCTATTTTTTACATCCTCTTTTATTTTCTTTTTAATAGTTTTTATTGGAAATCTTTTGAATATTTAAAAACATTTTCAATGTGAAATTGCAAAGAAGATGAAATATCCAATCACCTTGAGATCCTATGATTTATAGGATACTAACAGAAAGCATGTTCTATATGTTAGTGTTAGATCATATAATCTTATAAACAAAATAACATGAAATCAATGATAACAAGATCATAACATGTATAAAGCATAAATATCACGGCATCAGGAATGGGATAGAGCTTCTTTATTGATGTATGTAAATATGTGTCGAGGAATACCACTTGATTCAGCCACGGCTCCAAGCAAAATCATCCTCTGGATTCTTCTAGCCCAAGCCTCAACAATTTTCTTCCTAAGCATACACGTGGATGTCACCAAAGAGGAGACAACATCTCCATGAGTGAAACAAGGGTTTCCACAATCTAGGAAGTGCAGGAGGCATAGGGATAAATTAGACTTTATCATGGACTAAATGGCTATAATATCAATACCTATCTCTCTCTCCCCCTCAAGCCTTCCCGTGAGGTGTATTTATACCACCCCAAAACAGTTTTTTCAGTTGGGATACAGTTAGGTCACAGGTTCATGTACATAGGCTTCTAGTGTAACCCATAAATCCCGCGTAGAAAACAGGTAATTTATATTTTTTCATATTTTAAATTATATACGTGGGTTGGATATAACTGGACCCGTGTGTGCACACACTTTTGAGAGGGAAAAGTTGTGTATGGAATTCAAAATAATGTTTTTTAGGTAAAGTACCAAGTCTTAAGGGAAAGGGCTACCCAAGGCCATAACACAAAGCATCAAGTATATAGAGGTGAGAAATGATGCTATAACATATGCCCCCTAATATATGAGGTCAGAAGGGGTACATGATGGCCTAAATGTATTAAGTGTATAAGAAGAATCATGCAAGAACTTGGGAGGATTTCACCAGATTTCAGCCTTCCAAAAAACTAATGGAAGAGATCAGAAAGTAAGCTCATGTCTGAGGCGGGCATACCCATGCTCAGTGAAACTAAAGAATGTCTGCATATCAAGTATGGAGCGGATCCAATATGTATACAAGTACAAAATAAACTACAAAGTACATAGTGGATCATCTGATCACAACCTCAAAAAAGTACATATCAAGGTCATGTCATAGTATCACATATAGAAGAACTGATCAATGAGGTTGAGAAAGATATCTGATCACTGAAGTCATAGAACTGAATCTCCAAGTACCGAATCATAAAGAGTGGAATAATGGTACTACACGCAACTCGGGTGCCAACATATAAGATTCTATTGTGATAGAACTACAACATATAAGGTCGATGGTGTCAGTGGCAGAAAACTAAAGGAGTTGTCAAATGAACCAAATCATCCCGATGCAAACCCAAGGTATTCACCGATCACCATTGCACATTTCTACACTATGGGAATAAATGAGTTGAGGTTGACTATGTGAGAAATCATTTGATTACCGTTCATTTATGTATATAGTTAACAAACGCGAGACAACTCATAGATAATGATGATGAGAGTCAAGGCACCCCAGTACAATCTAACAAGTGTGAATGAATGAGTTTAATTCGAACACTTGAAAGAATCTACCAATCAGGAGGCATTGATGTATTCTCACTGTCGAGAGTGAAGGAGTCTACCACTAATGACTGCAAACCCAAAGGTACAGAAAAAATACTCTAGACCTTGTTCCCAGAGAAATGAGTCGGAGTCGATGGGAAAATATCTGTTGGAAGGAAGGCATTAAGGCATCCCACATCAATCCAGCGCGAGTGTAACCCGCAGGCCAATAATTTGGAAGGAATCGGATGAAGAAAGATGAAGTAACCAACCCGAAGCACGTTTCTAGCGTACACAAAATGTAGCTAGCGCACGATAGAAACCCTTTGAACCAACCAATAATGAAAGCTAACACAACGGTGAGGAATCCACCAATAGGGTAAAATGGAAACCAAGGTACTGCATGAATCCCAATGTGTGATAATGAAAGATGACGTCGAACACAAGGGAAACCACTCATTCAAAGACCCATGATGTTGATCGATGTTGAGCACAAGGTCATCTATCAATGATGGAAATAGGTCCAGGGTGCGGCTCTAGCTTTACTCTCAAAGATATTTGTCGAAATCGATAAGAGCAAACCCACCAGCAAGAAGTCAATGGAAACCTTCTTAAATAGCATGAGAAAAGGACCAAATAGTTAATGTGATAGAACATAACTCTGACAGACCGAGTATGGCCAACTGAAAAATGACTTAAGAGACACAGCAAAAAGGCCAACTCAGGTTTTCTTCCCTTGAATAAAATCACAACTCAAATATGACTATATGGCAGCATATAATAACTTTGTATATGCTCCGGATCGGCTTGCAATGTTAGCATTTAAGAACCAGATATGCTCTGGATCAGCTTGCAACCTTAGCATTTAAGAATCATTTAAACCTCGCTGCAACAATTCAGGGAGATCTCTGGATTGTCATCGATGCATCTTCAACAATTAAAGCAAGCAGAGAAGGCATCACAGCTTGGAATAAGAAATAAAGTAAGATAAATAAATTACAATCTAAAATGCGGCACTTGAATTGTATCGTGAATTCATTAGTATGAGAGCACTAGAAGCCCTTCAAACCCCATCACAACATTCATCAGGCTTACCACAAGGTAAGCATCATTTCACCCTCTCCGTCCCACTCCGAAACCTCCCACCGCATCGCTTCCACTTTTGTTACTTCTCGAACCTCCACGTCCATCTCTCCGCAATTCATAGCAAATAATATGTTGGCTAGGCTGGGTGCGGACCCCGACAGTGCCACCGTGCTCACTTTACCAAATATCTCACACACTACCACACTCATCCCTAACGCAAACACTGTTATACCATAGTTAGCCATTAGCAATGTTGTGGCAGTAGAGGCGATAACTCTCAGAAGCGAGCGGCCTTCTGCGTTACACGTAAACCGTGGCAACAGGATTCGGAAGGCCACATCTCATGGCAACGGGCTTCGGAAGGCCACATCTCTTAGAAATGATGAAAACCATAACAATAGCACTCCAAGGAGCGTTGAAAGACAAAGTCATTTTCTTCTTAATGATGTTGCAAAGAAAACACAGATTCCAGCAACTTCAACATCGGAATGTAACGCAGCATCAGTTAATGAAAAATATTTTTACATTATAAAGTATATATTAATAATATATTTTTTGATGCATTGGTATTTACTGGTCGGCTCATGCTTTCCCATCATCCCTCCTTTTCACTCCATCGTATATTTATTTCATCAATCCTCCTCTCTTCTTGTCATGTTTTTTGCTGATGATGGATCTTGCTTTAGACCCGAAACGTAGATATAAAAATGGATACTGTGGAGATTTTGAATTCCCCAATTCAAAACTCATACCACAGAAATCTTCAAAGTATTAACTTTGTATAATTTTTTCATACAGGAGGCATGAAAAAACCCTCCACAAGATTGGAAGAGATAACTAACCAGGGGAGTACTAACTCAATAACAAGGTTATGGCTCTCCTAAGTCAAACTAAAGCCCATCCCAATGGAGAAAATACTTTTCTTTTTGTGCTTTATTCAAGGGTGACACAACTGACTCTAGCTGCCATCAAACATGGAAGTAATGTCCCATTATAGCTCTTTTTGAAATATTTAATTTTTTTGTCTTTTTCATATTAAAAGCCTGAAAAAAGAATAAAATAATGCCTATAGTACAATGGAAAGAACGAGTGTTGGGAAAAAGATGCACTAGTTCCTCGGATTGGAACAATCTTATGCTCAATGCAAGGTGGTGAAATTGGTAAATGACACTCAGAGGAATGTTCTGTCCACAAGCAAAGGGTTTCAAGTTGCAGATGCTAAGTGATTGCAAGGTTGATTTTACAGAAAGACATGGTCAAAAAGTGGCTTATACAAGAATCCAAGTGAAGCCAGCTTAAGGCCAAAAGGATAAAAATATTCAACATGCAATGTAGCAGAAAAAAGTAATACGAGGGAGCCTCTAGGGTATAAATCTAGAAAGATAGAGAAGAAGAAGGAGAATGAAGCTTCATCACAAAGTTCATGGCGAGACTAAAGAGGACTTCGGAGCATACACAATTTTTGCAGCATGGGAAACATATGCTAGCGAGGATCTAACTAAGAAGCCCATGTAAAGGATGGCTCTACCATTATATCATGATTTTATAAATCGGCGAGTGAAAATGGTTTCAATAATCATAACATGATGGGGTCGACCTTATGACAAGATATTACAGTATGGAGGCTAGAATGTAGGATGCAACGGAAAATGGATTTCCCTAACCTATATACCAGTGCTAAAAATAATAAATGCCATGATGATTCAGCGGTCATGGAATCAAAATGGTAAACAATGTCTCAAAATATTCAATTGGTCCTGAAAACAACCTATCCCAACACTTGAAAGCCAAAAAGGGTCATAAAGTTTAACGAATTTCAAGAAGTAGACACAAACTTTATAAAAGTGGGTGTTGAAAAAAATTGAAATTTTGGTATAAATACACCTTTTTGACTTACATTTGTCATTTGTGCATTGGGCATTTAAAGAAAAAATCTCTAGAGAAAAAAACCAAGAACTTCAATCCGCCCAATTTCTGAGCCGGATCACTGCGAAGCTTCCAGGTAATCCCCTCAATCTCATCCCTAGTGAATTGCTTAATAAATTCAAGTTATTTTTAAATGATTTCACCATAGGAATCTTAATTTTAGATTAACCTTCTATGTATATGCGGGTTGACCATATTGAAGTCGCGTATATACGTGACTGTGTATGAAAGAAACCCATGTATGTGCAGCGCAATTTTTTGAATCAAAGATTTAATGGATGAAAGACTTGTGTTACACCAATTTTTGGTCATCTAACCATTTATAATTAGATGGATCGAAATACACCATATAAGACCAATTTTACCATAGTAAAATTGCTTTCACTATAAGAAATAATTTAATAAACCATAGTTTATTAAGTTATTTCTCATCCAAACAGGAAACCCCATGAGGAATAATTAAATAAATCCTTATTTATTTTATTTTCCTCTAGGAATAATTAATTAAAACATTGTTTAAATAATATTCTTGGTCATATTTAACCCAATTAATGAGAAATAATTAGATAAATCATTATTTATCTTATTATTCTTTACGAATAATTAATTAAATCATTATTTAATTAATATTCCTTGTAAAATTTGACTAAATCATTTAGGAATAATAAAATAAATCATTATTTGTTAAATTATTCCTTAACCCCATCCTTGAAATGATAAATAAATCATTTATTTGTTTATTATTTCCAAATAAAGGGATTTAACTAGTTTAAATTCCTTTTCCCTCCAACAAAATATAATAAATTATTTCGCAGTTAGATCTAGATCTTGGTTAATAATATTTTTTGTATGCACCATTATCAAGGATAACTCAATATTTTGGTATAAATAAGAGGGTTTTCCATTCATTATTCACCTTTGATCCTTTTATCATGGTCAAACTTTGATCATTTGTCATTGTCATACTTTGATCGCTTTTTATTATCTTTTACTTATTGAGCTCCCATTGATTTCAACATGTTTTGGGTTTTCTATACCATTGAGAGAGAGAAACTTTGGATCTAAAGTGTTGAGGATAGCCAATGACCCATCCAATTGAGGGGGATTGGTAACGTCATTCTTTGTTCCCTTCCCAGGTGTTAACATAATATAAAAATTCTTTATAAATATTGTCTTGTCCATTGGATATTTGGAGAAACTCTTATTTCATTTTACTGTTTAGCTGCTTTTACTGCATAGATCTAGGTTTTTGTTGCATTTGTTTCGACCATATATTGCAGATCTAAAGAAGTTAGACAACCATCTTTGTTGTTAGGGTTGTTTGTCATGTGCAGCTAAAGTGATCTCTTTTCGTACTATGCTCAGAATTCATTCTAACAATTGGCTACTCCACTTGCGTCATGTTTGCCTCTGTTTGGAATAAACTCGGATCACCTGACTTAGCCCCATCCACCATCACTTTGCGTGCTTGGGACGGTCACTCTTCTCAGCCCCTTGGCATGTACCGCAATTTTCTTGTCACTCTTGCAGGAAATATTGTTTGTATTGAAATTGAAGTCATTGATGCCCCCTTGGATTAAAATATCCTTTTGGGTCGTAGCTACACATATGTGATGTTTGTTTTCACATATGTAGTTCACTGTAATATTTTCTTTCCTCGTAATGGAAAGATCATTACCATTGATCAGTTGACATATTACGAACTGAAGTCTTAGACCTCCCCCGAGTCTATCATATCTTCGGTGGCCGAGAAACAAGCAACTGCACCTCTTACAAGTGTTTCATCTGGAGTCTATAAAGATTCCACCTTACTTGGTGCATTCCCTAGTCCCCCCGCTCTTGTCGCGAATCCCAACTCGTCGAATTTTTGCATGATGAAATCATCTCGAACTAGCCACAAGCGGTTTGGTTCAACCAGCCAGTAGCTAGCACCTCTGCAACCTACTGGTGGTCACTCAACGGAACCTTCAGGACCTTCTCTACAAGTACCTTCTCCCTCTGCTGGTGTCTCTTCCACTTCATTTCAACCAAGAACAGTTCCCCCTAGCCTTAACCAGTTGGGAGCCATTTCGCTAAGCCATTACCCTTCTGGTTAGATACCATTTCTCACTCCCCCCTTTGGAGTCTTTTCGGTGCATGTTATGGCTACGTTGAGCCTTCCCAATTTGACCCTGGGGATCCCAGACTGGTACATTGATCCCCCAGCTGAAACCCCACCTAGTCAGCTTAAACCTTATACCACTTTGACTCCGGTCCAACCAGTCGCTATGACCCCTCCCTTTTCTTCAGTGCCTCCGCCACCTCAGCAGGAAGCTACTCCTGTTGTGAAGCATCTGGTGAGGGTGACAAAGCCAAAAATAAGGAACCTAAGGATAAGGATGCCCAAACAACTCCTGCTCCTCCTAAGCCTCCGAAGCAGTCACCTCTGTGCGCTTTGTGTGATGTTGTTGGGCATGCTACCCAAAATTGTCCTGAGCTTCCTCTTCTCAAACCTGTGGTCAACAAAACATTTCCTAAATCTGATATCCTAGAGATCCATGTTACCTTACCTGATTCAGCTAAGAAAATAAAAATGTTGTGCACAAATCACACTTATGCTTTGTGTGATATTTATGGCCACTACTCTCACCTTTGTCCCTGTCTCGATGATTTCCGCGACACCCTTGATGTTGTCCACCAAATCAAGGCCGAACGCAATGGATCCTCTACTCCTCTACTCCGGTGTTTGGCTGTTGTCGAACCAGAGGACATTTCTACAGCCATTTTGATACCTCCACCCGACGTCGAGATGACTGAGCCTTCTGCCATTATCCTCTATCTGTCATCATCCATGAGATCCTTGGCGGATAACCCCTCTGGGGCATTCCCTTCTATTTCGATTGAACCTCCTTCGGCGATCACCTTGGGCTCAACATTGGTAGATCTTTCATCTACTATCTCTTCGTCTACCCTCAGTATCGATGCTTATGTGAACCATTTCTCTCATGATGATGTGTCAGGTAGCCTCGCCGCATCATGTGGCCTCCCTTCCTCCAGTCCCCCCATATTCCATTCAATTGAAGATATTATGGAAGGCATGACCATGCCTGATTATCTTTGGGATCATATGCACCATCGTGCGTACTTCCTTCCGCAACACACCCATGATCAGTATGTTGTGGAGTCTAAAGACTTCATACATAGTGAGTTCGATTGGTTATATGACCCCTTACTTCAAAACCATGCATTTGAACCACATACACCTTATGGCCACCACATTTACACCCAATGTTTGGATAAGTGGGCACCCATATTTGAGAGTCCAGGAGAAGCAATTCTCCACAACCCTCCTAGTGCATCTGGTAGTGTCGACTCTAGTACCATTATTCTTCCCCATTTAGAAGAACCTCTAGAGTCTCATATCAGTTCAAATCACTTTAGGGATTATCCACTCAATCATTCCTTCATCTTACATAAAAAACCTGGTCCCTTAAACATTGTTGTTGACCAACCTATGTGTTTTCTAAGTGAGCACCAGTTCATTATATCCAAATCCACTCTTTGGGATAGTAACACCATGTATGCAAAACCAAAAATTTAGTCCATTTGATTCATATATGAATTGCCAAAATAGATTGGTCATCCTCCATTCCCTTTCTCAAACTGCATCTATCCATTCTCCCCACAGAAGATAACCATAACATAAACAAATGGCAAACCACATCATAAAAATGTGTTTAGAGCCCACTATTCTAAATACATTTGGCATGTTCATTGCATGCTTGGGGTCACCTATGCCCCTATATATTCTCACCACCCTCTTGAGGATTGAGTGCCTATCATACTGAATGCTTGAATCCATTATTCCAGCACTTGGAACACCATGGCGCTCCACAAACTCCTCTAGCTAGGGGCATCATTCCCACCTTAACATACCAAATCACTCCCGTCCACCACATATGCTTGGGGGCAGTATCCCATACTTGGGGGCATTATGACACCCCTAGACACCTTCTCACTTGATTAACAAAAGTCTCATCCTAGACACCATCAATCTAGGTATCGTCGATTATCCTCCCATTCCTTGGATAGTTTTTCCTACCGGCCTCCTCGGCGAACCATATATCATAGATGCTTGATACCATATCTTCAAATATTCCACTTTATGTGATACCTCACTTCCCCCTTGGTCCCCATATTTTACTCAGTGGGCGGGGATAATTCTAGACCTTTTCTAGTAGTTCGATCTTGTATTCCTTTCTTACCTTCATTCTTCACCAAGAACCATCCTCTCAAAATCAAATTTATGCACTTGCGCCACTTGTACTTGGGGCACCACTTTTCCTTCATATTTGCTGACGCGTGTTTCGATTTTTGTCATGAGTAACCATCTTTTTCTCATGTTTTTATGGTCCCCACCGGGACTATTCTGCGTGGCAGCATCATTGATTCGCCCTTGATAAGAGCATCCGAGTTGAGTCATCATCGCATTCATGGAGTCTGTCCCAAGTCCCTTTGCCTCCTGTTTTATTATTCCATCCATTCGTGCCTTGTCCCTCTCTCGTGTAGCCCATTTTGGCCTCTAGTCCCACTGCCCCCCATCCCCTTAGTATTCGAGTCAGTTGCTACCAGGTCATCCATGCTTTATATGCTCTAACAAGGGAAGTCATTTGTTTGCTACTCAGTATCCCCATTCCACCATCATCCCTGGTGTCAGTCCATCAATCGTTATACTATGATCTCTCATGCCTTAGTTGAGGAATCATCATTGCCTCACCTATGGTGTACCTCCTTCTGTCGACATCAGCACATTCATTCCAGAAGACAGGTCTAGAGGGCAGTGTACCTTGGTTTCCAACTTCCATTTTTGTTCGGCGCCTCGGATCAGGAAAAGGGACTCCATAATGCCCTTTGACTTGATTTTTTCTCATCCGCTCCACTTCAGCATGATCGAGATTCATATACTCGATAGTTTGGTGATCCAGCAGACTGCTCCAGTGATTCCCAGGTGTGTGTGAGATGTTTCAGACCTCATGAGGGGGTGTCCCTTCAGGTAGCCCCCCACATACCCGAATGAGCTCATTTTATCTATAGACTCAGACACAGCTCCGCAGATTCGATGGGTTCGGTTCTAGCCACTTGTAGCACCTATAGCATGCATGTATCACTAAGATGATCCATTCATATTTTCAGAGCCCTTTCCTGTTTATCAGGGCTTCTTTGATTGATTCTCATGTACTCATATATTATTGTGTTCAATCTTGGCTATTGTCTCAGGCGTAGTATGTATGTGGGAAACATTATATTTTTGTTTGACCCATGTTTACGCCAGCATATCATGTACTTTATAGCTCAGCCTCATTTTACTAGGGGCACCATTATTCTTTGTACTTTTTCATCTCGGCGGGCATAGGTATGCCTCCCCCGCCTCACTGAGAACATGTATTGTTGGGCATTCAAATTGTCATTTACTTCCATTACATTTTCACTTATATTTCCATAGTATCACCTTCACTCCACCTCCATTTCATTACGTTTACCTTACCATTACCACTATTGGGTTACATTTATGTTTTTCCAAACTTTATTAATTCCTAGTATTTTTAATTGAATTTATGGTTAAAAATTAGAAAATAATATGCACATACTTATACCTAACAAGTGGAATGATTTTGTTGCCATGTGTAGTGTTGGGTGTTGGTTTTGTACATTTTTCCTACACTTATCTTCCTTATTTTGCGTTATAACTATAACCAATGGGAGTATCTTTTACCCCTTTTTCCTACCTTTTTACCCTAACTAGTGTTGTTTCACCTTGCTTTCGTTACTTCGCCAATTCACCAATTATTATGATCTATTATACCTTTTTATAACTAATTGATGGTGAATGTTTGGAAAAGGTCGATGGTCTTTGTGTTGTGCTTTCATATGTCATTTGTAGCACCAAAGATCTCGAACACGGAATTCACAGGAGCAATTCAGTCATAGTTACCGATGAAACGGGAACTATTACCTCAAAACGGGAACTCTAACAAAAAAAACATCAAAAAACCATGAAAAACAACTCGAAAATGAAAAGTTGTATTCTAGGATAACCTTCTTTTTTTTCCTTCGGGGTAAATTTTCAACATTTTTAAAAAATTCAAGTAAAAGCCAATTTTTTTGGGTGCAAAAAACACTCTGAAAATGAAACATTGTATTGTGGAATAACCTGGTTTTTTTTTCGGAGTAAATTTTTGAGATTTTAAAAAATAGAAGTAAAAGCCAATTTTTTTTGTGCAAAAACCACCCCGAAAATGAAAAGTGGTTAAACAAAAATTTTAGAATAATAAAAAATTATATTAAAAATTTTAAAAATAAAATAAATAAATTAAAAAAAAAATAATAATAATAATAATAATAATTACAAAAAAATTAAACTTAGCTATATTTTTAAATTAAAGAAAATTAAAATTCAAACATTAAAAAAAAAAAAAACCTAAAATTAAAGAAACAAAATAAGGTAAAAAAATAAAAAACATTTTAAACATTAAATATAAAAATATATAAAAAAAAAAAATAAATAAAAAAGAAGAAGAAGAAAATAAAAAATAAAATAATACAAATTAAATTTAAAAATAAAAAATGTTTATTAAATTAAAGAAAAAAAATAAATTTAAAACATATATTAAATTTTAATAAATTTTAGATTAAAACAAACCAGTATATTTAAAAAAAATTTAAAAAATTAAAAGTAAAAAAATAAAATACAATAAAAATATTAAATTAAATATATATTAAAAAAACAAATAAATTTTTAAAATAAATTAAATTTAAATTATAAAAATAATATATATATATATATATATATATATATATATATATATATATATATATATATATATATATATATATATATGAACTTAAATTAAAAATATATATTAGATTTTATTAAATTAATATTAAAATAAAAAATTAATTTTAAAAACAAAAATATTAAATTTTAATAAATAAATTTAAAAGTAAAAAAATAAATTTAAAATATAAAACAAAATGATGATTATGATGGTTAACGTCCACTGAGACCAATTTTTGGTCTATCGAACCTAAAGAAAAGAGTTATTTAATTTGATTTAGGATTTTATTCCTATGCTCAAAAAGCTTGGAGAGAAGCCTCCCCAGCTCACTATAATTTTGACATCTTAAAAGGCTAGGAAGGTCAGTATTGCAACAAAGATTATTAAATTGAGCTCTAATGTGGTTGTACACGGGGCACTCTAAGAGGAAGTGATTTTCATCCTCGATGTTCATATTCTCACAGATATGGCAGATCCTTTCCATCCGTGGTGTTTTAGGAACTGTCCAACGACCTGTTTCACTATGGAGCTCATGAGAGTTCATTCTAATCTTGCCTATATTAATTTTCTTCTTTGAGCTAGTTAAAACGGAGAGATACTTTTGATCTTCTAAGGTGGGGTTGATGACCTCCTTATAATACCTTAATTTTCTTTTAGCTGCTAGATCTTTCTCACACCACATTTTTTCTTTGAACTTAGAAGTAACAATTTTTTTAATGTTATTGATGTTTTGCAATGCAACATTCTCATCAATCTCCCAATGGTTTAACCAGGCCCTGGTGTCTTTATACCAACCTCGTTTAAGCCTTAGGTGGTTTTGGCTAGAATTTGAAGCTAGCTTAGGAAGTCTATGGTCTCCTATGCTATTGAGCTTGTGCTTGTACAACAGAAGTCTAGTCATAGCTAAGCTCTCGATAGGGGAAAGACCCACTTCTATAAGGAGAATAGGATAGGATGTATTGCTTTTAATTTTAAGGTTATACATTATAAAATGCTTCTGAATTTGCTCAATATTTCTCCAGGATTCTCTATAGATGTTGCAACCCCAAACCTCACATCCATATAAGATAACAGGAGTGACTAAATTTTCAAAGAGGAACTTCCTTCTATCCCACATTACGAGGTTTTCCGTTTTACAATTATTTTCAAGACCAAAATAAGCTTTCCACCTCCCACTAATCCTTTTCTGAATGTTATAGTTCTGGTTGAGCTTGTGATGAATATCAATCCTAGGTACTTGTAAGAAGACACTTCCTCCAAATTACTATTGTCATACATAAAATTAGCGTAAGTGTCCTTCTTGGATTTGATAATCATAAAAAACATGATTAAAATGAAAATTTTAAAAATCAATTAAAAATGGAAAAGAAAAAAAATAAATAAATAAAAAATTTGAAAAACGAATTAATTTAAAAAAATAAGTTAAAAAATTAAAAATTAATTTAAAATACACAGGTTTAATTCAAATATAAAATACAAAATTTTATGTAATTAAAAAAACAAAAAAAAATTAAAATTTAAAAAAAAAAAATACAAAAATTTAAAAATAAATATTATATTTAAATAAATTAAAAAATAAAAACAAAAATTTATAATTTATTGAATTTTATAAAATTAAATTAAAAACTTAATATAAAATTTAATAATAAAAAAATATATCAAAAAAAAATCAATTAAATTTTATAAAAAAAAAAAAAATACAAAATTTAATAAAAAATATAAACAAAATATTAAAAAAAAAAAAAAAAAACCAAATAAATGATTAAAAAAAAATTAAAAAGAAAATTGTTTTTGCAATGGGAAAGGGTGGCGCCGCCTAGGTGGTGGCGGAGGCCGGCCGCTGTGTGGGTGGGGGGCTAAATGCAACCTCCCCGCCCACCCAGGTGGCGGCGGAGGCCGACCGCTGGAATAGACCTCCCACCCAGGTTGCGGCAGAGGCCAGCCGCTAGGCGAGCGGGGAGGCTGGTTGCAGCCCCCCGCCCGCCCAGCGGTCGGCCTCCGCTGCCACCTGAGCGGCGCCACCCTTTCCCAATGCAAAAACATTTATTTATTTATTTATTTATTCTTTTCTTTTTTGTTTTTCTTTTTTAATTTTATTTTTTATTTTATTATTTCTAATTTCAATTTTTTTTTAATTCAATTTTATATTTCAAGAATTCAATTTTTTGTTTTTAATTTAATTTATTTTTAAATTTAATATTTTTAGATTAGTATTTTTTTAAATTTAAAATCTAAAATCTATTTATTAAACTTATTAAATTTTGATTTTAATTTTTTTTTCATTTTTAAATTTTATAAATGGTTTAATTTAAAAAATAATAATAATAATATATATTTGTTTTTTTAATTATTTGCAAATGTTTTTTTTCATTATTTTTTGTTTTTAAATGATAGTTTTTAATTTTAAATTTCTTTTTCAATTTTTTTAATTTTATTTATTTTATTTTTTTATTATTATTTTTATTTTATTTTTTTATTTTTATTTTTTTCTTATTATTATTATTATTTTAATTTAAAAATTTAAAATTTTAAATTATTTTATTTTTATTTTATAATTTTTATTTTTTATTTTTTTATTCTCGATTATATGGTTTTTAATAACTTAGAAAAAAATGTTTTCCAGTGTTTTTTTCAATTTTTTTCTTTAAATTATATGATTTTTTAAATATTTTTCTCATTTTTTTAATATAATTTTCAATTTTTTTTTAATTTTTTTTCCCCAAAGTTAATTTTGTTTTTTTTTTACATTTTTATTGTTTTTATATATATTTTTTTATCTCAATTTTTTTTGTGATGTTTTTCTTATTTTATTTTTATGTTTTATTACCAGCATGAAAATCACCACTCTAAAAAAAAGTTGATGCTGCATCAATACGTTTTAAAATTAGCATGAAAATCATTAACATTTTAAAACAAATATTCATACTTCATAAATAAAAAATATTAAAGTGTAAAAAATATGCACACAAAAAAAACGGGTGATTCTGCATCACCACTTTTCAAAATCGGATGCTTTTTTTGCTACAAAAAAAAAGTAGGTACCAGTTCAATTACCTATTTCATCAATAACCATGTTATAGTGCTATTACAGCAAAGAAATGTTGGTACACCTTGCTGTTATAGACCCGCCAGCAACTACTCTTACGCCCTGTTGTTACAGACTCGTTGGCAAACTGTTGATACAGTTGTATGGTTGACTGCCCTTGTCTCTATTATTGTTGGTCTGTCCTTTGGCGGTTGGACTACAGTGGTGTTTTGTTATGATAGCTGTAGGAGTTGTTAACATTGTATTTTTGGGATAACGGCCTAAGGGCAATTTCGATTGTAATCTTTTAATTTCTAATCAAAAATTTATTAGGGAGTGGTTATAACTGTATGAGTTCTATTTCAATCAGCATGAGAATCGTAAGATTCTCATGACTGATCTATTCCTGGATTTTCTGATGTAACCACTATATATCTCTCGGCCCTAGAGGTCGAGAGGTTAGTGGAGAACAACGTTGTTTTGCTTCTGTAATTGTGTTCAAATTAATACAGATCATATTTTCATTGTTGTTACATGTGTGATTCCATTTAATTTCAGTGAAAGTTCCTTCTCTACATGCGCCCTGCTAGGGAGAAAGGGCCCTCCTTCTTAGCAGGGATTGCAGTGATTACAGTAGCTGTGTGTATGTAATTGTATTTCAGTTTATGCATCATTAGAGTGTTGTTGTTGTTGTTCAGCTGAGAATATATCTACTTCGATTTCTATAGTTTATATGCTATTACACATATGTTAATAGAGACACTAGTTGGGTACTTATTGTGTGGCGAGCTAAACAAATCAATTGAAGTGTGATTTCAATCTTTTGGATTCGTTTTTTTTCTGCATGAGTGATTTATTTCCAGCATTTTACTTCAGCAACGATTTCTTTTCTTTGAGATTACTTATGGTTGGTGTATCGGCACAGACAGTGCTACTGTCATTGGAATAAACAGACGTCCTTGGATTGATAATTAAATGTGTGATGTTCAATCATTTAATAACTGATTTATATAGTCCAACATTTTGGCTTCGTTGGCGGGGATGGCAGTGATGATCCAATCAATCAGAGTTGTTTCTAAAAAGTGTAATTTTCTTGTGTTTTTATAGAGTGTATCCAACAACACAATTGTCGGGCGGTAAGACGAGAGGTAAGAACCTGCGCATCGCTCTAACAGGCTTGAGCGGGCTCGCCAATGTCTTGCTGGGACACTTAGGAATTGAATTTTGGGTGTTTTTTAGGGTGCGTTCAGCTATACAGTCATTGGGTGGTAAGATGAGAGGTAAGAACCTGTGCATCGCTCTAACAAGCTTTAACGGGCTCACTGTTGTAGAAACTGAAGCACTTATAGGATGAATTGATATGCATAGGGCCCATGTGTGCCAGTAGGAAAATGTCAACATCTACAAACACCCCCCACTCTATTAACTACAGGAAAGACAAGTCGTAAGAAGGAAAAGAAGAGCGCAGATTTGGGAAGGAAAACATTCTTTGGAGATCTGATTTCAAGGGCAGAGAAGGAACAGTCCACATCATATCGAGATAATAGGAAGACAGGACCACAGAAAGCAGCTATTATATTAAGGCCTGGACCATCAATGTCTTCAGTGGCTAGACCTCACCATCCTTCGAACAACATATCCACTCATGATATCAAAACTCCAAATTCAAAACAACAGTGGAGAATTATTGATCAAGATTTGAGAATTGAAGGACACAGAGAGACTAGTGGGGACTATCAAGAACCTGAGGAACAACAGTTGGTTGATCATCAATTGGACGCTGGTAGTGTTGTTAAACAATTAATCCTGGAACAGCTTGATCCTTCTATTTGTCAATCTCCAGTACACTCTGAGGCTAGTTCATCCTATCAGGAAGAATCAGCTATGGGGGACGAGAATCTTAAAGTAGATATCTCTGTTACTTTTTAATTCCCAATAGTAGTAACATAGGATGAGGCTCCTATGAAGAACATCCCTTTATCATCCCTACCATCCTTTCAAGGGATGGCTGTTGAAGATCCTAATACCTTTCTGTTCGAGTTCAATGTGCTGTGTAGAGGTTATGACTATACTTCAGACGCCCAAAAGCTGAAATTATTTCCTGCTACTCTGAAGGGAGCAACGTTAAGATGGTTCATGAAGTTAGGTCTTGCCTGATTCGAACATGGAATGATATGAGAGAAGCCTTCCTCTTTAAGTATCAAGACTACTGCCGAACCAAGGATTTGAAGGACGAAATTTTTAGAATTACACAGAATGAGGAGGAGAGCCTGGAAGATTACCTGGAGCGATTCCACTATAATTTACAAAGGTCTAAGTTCAATAACTTAGATCCGGAGATTCTTAAACCAATATTCTTAAGAGGTTTAAGAGAGGATTGTCTAGAACATCTGAATATAATAGGAAAAGGAGACATATCGCAAGAAACATTTGATGAGATAATGAAGCTTTACCTACGTAGCTCAAGAGGATTGGTCAAAGGGAAAGTTTCAGTTCAGGACCCTTCACTCAAGATACATAAGTCCACAAGTGGAGGAGTAACCAGAGCAGAGATTGGGAACTTATTCAAGGATTTTAAAGTTGATCTCCTTAGCACTCTCTCTACCCAGATCACTACGATACAAGTTAAGAAGGCACAACAAGAAGCTAAAGAAGCCTTGGAAATATTTTGTCCCCGATGCAAAAAGAAACATTTGGAAAGAGAATGCGGACTGGATAGTGTCAGCCTGTGCAACATTTGTGAGTTGGCACACTCTAAAAATTAGTGTCATGAGTTGCCCAGACTTAAAGCGGTACTCCAAGAATCAAACGAGGATGTTCAATCTTCTTATTTTATCGGATTGAAGAGACCATGGCAACCGCGACCTACATGTATGCCTTCAGATTTTTCTTCCTTTTATACTTGGAATAGTATTTATAATAGTCAGTAATATCCATGGCAATATCCTACTCCTCCCTTAACACAATTTCCTTCGCCATGGAACTAGTGGCCATCTCCTCCACCAATGCAATATCCTTCATCACAACCCAATCCTTGGGGTCAGAATTGGGGAGGCAATGGCCAAGGTCCAGTACCCCCTCCAATACCAATGCAATAGTAGCAGTTACAACTACCTTCTATTCAGAATCCTACACCTTCTGTCCAACCCCAATTACCTGTACAACCTAACCCCAATCCAAATAATAAGGCAACTCGGAGCATGATGCTTCGGTTACCCTATAGACTTACCTTATCACTCATATTGGACTTAATGAGGTTCAGCTTTGGTCGGGGAAAGTAATCAGATCGGAACACACACCCATTATTATCGAAGAAAGTGAATCGCCTAGGAAGGATGTGGATGATTTTGAAGCAGTTGTTACACATGTAACAGCTGATATAACACCCGTTGTTACACCTGTAACAACCAGCTCGGGGAAGTTTGTTGTTTCTACAACAGCTAATTCGAGTAAGGCTAGTACATCTATGGTAGCTGACCCAGCTGTTAGCATTCAGAATCCCCCATATCCTCAATGATTAACTGAAATTAGTTCGACCTTACAACCTGAATCTAAATTCCTTAAGGAGCTACAAAATTTATATGTGTGGATTCCGCTATTACAAGCTCTTAAGGAAGTGTTTATCTATGCCAAAACAGTGAGGGATCTATGCGTTAAAAAACCTGGAAGGAAACCTAAGGACCCTGCTACTATCCATGTCTTAGGAAAATTGTCCGATCTTATGATTGATCAGCCTTTGTTGACCAAGTATAATGATCCAAGGAACCCCACAGTAACTGTCCATATTGACAATCATCCTATAACCAATACACTTATTGATCTAGGGGCAGCTATTAATGTTATTATGACTAAAGACCTCTTCATCTCTCTAGGACTTCATGGACTTAGACCTACACCTACAGTTTTTGAACTAGCAGATACGTCTCGTGTTAAGCCCAAAGGAATGATTGAAGATGTGGTTATCACTGTGGCCTCCTGGAACTATCCAGTTGACTTTCTTATTTTACAAACCAAATCCAATCTGGGGGGTCATCCTTTAATCTTGGGAAGATCGTGGCTAGCCACTGCAGATGCATATATCGGATGTAGGTAAGGATCTATGGAGATCTCAGATGGACAGGCCACTCAGAACCTGAATCTTTATCCCCCAGCAAAACCTCATATGGATTTGAATAGTCCCTGGTGGGATGAATTCGCACCTGAATTTGATCTTTCCCTACCTCTTCTCATGCTCGGAAAAGCACAATACTTTAAGGATGAAACAGAAGATGATATTATTAATGGTTTTATGAGTAATCCATTCCCTGTTGCCTCCATTAGAGATTTGGGAGAAGAAGGTGAGGAAGATGATGTAATTATTGAACATTTGAAAACAACTCCACTTACTATTAGTAGTCCCGTTGAAATCGAACCTGGAAAATGTTTAAACATCAATTCTAACCTGACTGCTTAACAAAATAGGTTGTTGATACAGCTGTTACAAAAATACAGAAATTCATTTGCGTGGGACTATACCAATATGAAAGGAATCCATCCTAACCTATGCACTCACCGCATTTACCTTAAATAAGATTACAAACCTGTTAGACAACCTCAGCGCCGAATGAACCTCGCACTTAAGGAGATAGTAAAAGAAGAATTGCAGAAACTCCTTAATGCTAATTTCATCTACCCTATTTCTGACAGTCAGTGGGTATCTCCGCTTTTCGTAGTTCCAAAGAAGAATGGAAAATGGAGGGTCTGTGTTGACTATAGAGAACTTAACAAGGCCACTCAAAAGGATCATTTTCCCTTACCATTTATTGATCAACTCTTTGACACTCTTTCTGGAAAAAAAATATTTTCATTTCTAGATGGGTTTAGTGGCTATAATCAAATACAAATTGCTCCAGAAGATCAAGACAAGACAACATTTACTTGTCCATGGGGTACCTTTGCATACAGAGTCCTTCCCTTTGGTCTCTGCAATGCACCGACAACCTTTCAAAGGGTAGTATTAGGTATTTTTTCCGATATTTTGAATGATTGTCTTGGAATATTTATGGATGATTTTACACCCTACGGGGATGCCTTTGAGACATCATTAGCTAACTTGGAAAAAGTGTTGGAATGTTGTGAACAAACAAATGTTGCTCTGAGCACGGAAATAGCCACATGATGATGACTGAGGGAATTGTGCTGGGATATTTCATTTCAGTAGATGGAATCAAGGTAGATCCTGCAAAAATAGAGGTAATCTCAAAAATCCTGACCCCTAAGACTCCGAAAGAGGTACGTAGTTTTTGGGGACATGCAGGATACTATAGGAGGTTTATGGAAAATTTCTCAAAGATTGCATCTCCTTTATTTTCATTATTGATGAAAGATGTGGAATTTGTGTGGAAAGAAAAGTGTGAGCAAGCCTTTTTGAAGTTGAAGAACTATGTAACAGCAGCACCTGTTTTATGAGGACCAAACTGGAAATTGTCGTTGCATATTGCTACAGATGCATCTGACATGGTTGTGGGTGTTGTTTTGGGGCAGCTGGAGGATAAGAAGCCTTATGCCATTTATTACATCAACAAGAACTTGACTCCAGCAGAACTTAACTACACTATTACTGAGAAATAATTCCTAGCAGTAGTGCATGCTATCAACAAATTTCGGCACTACATTACCGGGTACCAAGTATTTGTACACACTGACCATGCTGCAATTCGATTTTTAATGATCAAACCTATTAATGATGGTAGAGTTACACGATGGTTATTGCTGTTACAAGAATTTGACATTACTATTTTAGATAAACACGGAAAAGATAATGTAGTTGCTGATTTTCTTTCTAGATTAACTATAAGTGATGACTGCACTACTACTAAGGATTCTTTTCCATATGAGAATCTTTTTTCCATTTCTACTCACTCACCATGGTATGCAGATATAACCAATTACCTTGCTACAGGAAAATTCCCACATCAATCGTCTTCCAAGGAAAGGAGGAGGATTATACAAGAGAGTGCTACCTACTCCTGGATAGAAGGTAATCTCTATCACACTGGGCCAGATTTCCAGATTAGGCGATGTGTTAGAGAATATGAGGTATTTGAGATCGTAAAGGCTTGTCATGAGGAACCTTGCGAAGGACACTTCGCTGACAAGAGGACAGGACATAAAGTACTCTCAATAGGGCACTACTAGCCAACTATATTCCAAGATGTCAAGAAGTTCGTGAAAGGATGTGATAGTTGCCAAAGGATGGGCCAGCCTCTAAAATCAGATGAGATGTCGTTACAGCGTCGGATAGTAATAGAACCATTCCAAAAATGGGCCCTGGACTTTGTGGGGCCAATCAATCCTCCATCACAACAAAGAGCATACATATTGGTCTGCACCGATTATGTCACAAATTGGGTTGAAGCAAGGGCACTAACTAGAGCAACAAAGTAGGTTGTTTCAGACTTCCTGTTTCAAGATATTTTTTTTCGCTTCGAAATACCCAGAGAGATAGTGACAGATGGGGGTCCTCAGTTCACATCTCATTTGATCAAGAAGTTGGTTGAGAAGTATGGAATCTAGCATAGAATCACCACACCTTATCATCCACAAGCAAATGGGAAAATAGAAAGCACCAATAAAGTCATTGAGGGAATATTGACAAATACAATAGCCAGCCACCGAAGAAACTGGGCTGAGAAACTTCCAGAGGTATTGTGGGCTTACAGGACAACATGGAGGAATACTACAGGCTTCTCACCATATGAAATGGTGTATGGTAAGAATTCCTTATTCCCCATAGAGTTTGAAATAAAGACATTAAGAACAGCATTGCAGGTCGATCTGGATTTGAGTACATCACAGACTCAAAGATTGAGCCAGCTCAATGAGTTGGAAGAGAAATGGCCAGTTTCCATTCAACAGACAGAAATCATCTAGCAGCAAAGAGCCAAATGGCACGATAGGTTTATTAAGAAGAAAAATTTCCAGAAAGGAGATTGGGCTCTTTTGTATGATTCAAGGTTCAAAGATTTCAAAGACAAGCTCTGCACTAGATGGCTAGGTCCTTACGAAGTGGATACAGTCTTTGACATTGGGACTGTACAATTGGTTACTATTGACAGTGCTAAGACGCCATTATTGGTTAATGGGCACCGTCTAAAGTTATATCACCAACCCACTTTGAAGGACATTCTGATCTTCATGTTACAACAGCGGGGGGACTCTGATCTTCATGTTACAACAACAGAGGGGCATTCTCCTCTGTAGCCTTAAAATTTGAAATTCCAATAAGTGAAGCAGTTGAAAACCACCTTTGTGGCAGCTGTCACACCTATTTATAAAATAAATAAATAAATAAATAATAATAAAAAAAATAAAAATAAAAAAATAAAATAAAATTTGAAAATAACAAAATAAAAGAAAAACAAAAATAAATCTAACTGTGAAAACTCCTTTTTGGGGCGCAATCAGACAGCCAATAACAGTTGAAAACCACTCTTGTGGACACTGTTACACCCATGTTTTTCTCCCTATAATATCATCTTCCCTTCTTGATCCATATCATAGGATGATGGTATTCATGTAATTTCTTTTTCTGTACCAATTTCTTCTGATTATTATGTTTTTCTAAGAATAATTTAAAAGTTGTCTTGGTTGTTACATATGTAACAACCGATAGCCATGAATAATGTTCTTTGTAATTCATTCCATAAACAACAATAACTATTCCGGCTAAACACAACAACATGAGCGCTACACGCAGGACGCCGTCAACTCAAGTCTTCTCCCAACGTCACCTTAGGTATGTCATTAAAAAGGTAAATAATTGTCATTAATAATTCGGTGATTAATTGGCAAAGTAATGACGCTCCTGTGATGACCGTGGGCGGTTGTCACAATTAAAGTGGGGGAGGGGATATGACTTGAAATCATTGCAAAAAGGTTGTAATCATAAATATCTATTAAATTCGCATGCACCTAATCAATAATAGAATTGTTAATGATGACCGAATCTGGTTGGAAAAGAATGTGTGTACGAAATCCCATCACTTTCCATAATAAGCCATTTATGAGTATTCGTGTAGGGTACGATTTGGTAAATCCTTGAAAGCCGTCACCTTTCATCGACCTCCTTCCGAAAGCTTGCATCCTCATTTGTAAACTCGTTGAGTGAGATAATCAGAGGTGCTGAGAAGTAGCTAGTTCAGAGACACATTAATGTTACAACAGGATTGAACAACAAAGAAGTGAACTCAAAAACTCAATAATATTGCAATGTTGTCGAACATTAAGAAGCAAAATTAGAAACAAACAGCAGAAATGGGTGGAGCAGCGGTCAGGCATGAGCCGGACTCTATGGATGCTCTGCATAATTTCCTAGAGGCTTACCATATATTCAGAGATGTTGGATGGGTGGAGTTTTTCCAGAAGCTTGAAGGCTCGGACGAGGCTATGGCAATTAAATTTGCTCAAAACTTGAACAATAATCAAACTCGAGTAAGAGGCATGCAAATGGAGGTGACTGAAGAGGTAATTTCCAAGGTAAATTCATTACCAATTGAAGGGCAGAGGTGGTTTAATAGAAAAATCAATGACCCCTCCTTGAAAGAGGATTTCCTAGTAAGGGAAGAGAAACTGTAGAAGAAAGGAAGAGGAATTAACAAATTGTCACTTGCTCATCCTGGGGAAGATGTTGCCCTGGGTTTGATCAAATATATCACTTGCGAAGGGAGGTCTACGATAGTATTCAACTATCACTTTCCTCTGCTTAACTACCTTCGGCATCAGCAAAGAATCAATATTCCATTCTATTTTCTTGGAAACATCAAGCACATGGCAGCAACAGTAAAAATAGCAGCACACCCGGAGGCATGCGTGACTAATCACGAATTTATTAAGCTCATTGTGTTGGATGCCCTAGGCCAGCAAGGAAAAAGTTGGGAATAATTCAAGAGGAAAAGACCAAGGACAAGCCGAGGGAAACAAACCACGACCTCAGGAGAAATTCAGACAGAGGAAGAGACCCAGACTCGGCCTGCTAGAGTTAGAATTGGGAAGAAGCCTATTGAAGAACTAATTGGGGACAGAAGACTGAAACAGAGAGTGAAGGTCAGCATACCTGCAGAACCCTTGCCTACGGCCGAGAAGCAGATGGAAGCGGAAATTTTAGAAGAAGAAAGGCAACCTTCCTCATCAGGTAAGGACGAAACCAATGCCTTGTGTTTAAAAATTGAAAATTTAAGAAAAGAAAACGAGGAATTGAAGTGGAAATTATCTGAGGGAAGGGAAATTCTGGTGTCAGTATGCATTAAATGTTTTCAAAACTTAATAGCAGCAGGATATAATTCCCGTAGAGAGAATATCAGCCCAATGGAAGTAGAAATAGAACAACAGGAGGGTATTACACAAGAACCTGCTGATGATACTGCTGTTACACAAGAACCAGCAGTTAAAGTAGAGCCTCCTGTTATAATTGACCTAGAAGCCAACCCACAAGAACCTGTGGAGGCCACTCCTATTGTTGAAGAAACAGCAGTGGACACAGAGGTGATTCTAGGTAAAAACAAAGGGGCTCACACACAAGAACCCACCAAAGAGGCTGTTGTTACACAAGAACCAGCAGCAGAGGTGGAGCAACCCCATGAAACAGAGGCTGGTACACCTATTGTTGATATAGATATTGAATCTAGGAGAACGTCAAGTCCCACCTTAGGATGGAACTCTGAGAAACTCCTGTTAATTTATGAGTTACAAAAATGGAAGCAAGAAGCAATCTCCCATCAGGATGGGATGATTTCGCTAAAGGAACATCAAAGAGAAATAGACACTTTACATGAAAGATGGATGGAGGCAGAATTGAAGAAAAAGTGGGAGAACTACAAAAAGAACGAGGCTCTGAAGAAACAAGAAGAACATATGTCGATGTTACCGGATCAGATTCGAGACCTCACCATAGATAAACATAAACTCCATGATCTTGCCCTCAACTTGTTGGGTTGTAGATGGGAACGTTACTTCTTGTTTTAGTTGAAAGCCATTATGGAGGACAAACCTTATTTATGTTCCTCCACTTGTACATTTCTGGATGTTTTGCGTGCCTCAAAATTTGATGAGCAAAGTTTGTTGTGTGAATTGTTTTTACAAATAATTATTTGTGAACATGTGAGTAGGAAAATGATTGTGACAATATTCTCTTATATGGGAGATCATCAATTAAGGGTTTTATAGGTAAATTTCGGCAAATATCTTCAATGACCTAGTTAACTGGAAATCATCTCTAGGACCAATGATCAAGGGTCTATCATTTGCTATCATTTAAGTTGCTACATGCCCTAAGACAAGAAACAAGACAAATAAAGAAATAATTTCATCAAGCAAAGGTTTCCAAGGTTTGAAGTTTATTATATAGCATATGAGAGCTCACCAACACAGGCTCTAAGGGGCCTAAGTGTGTTGCATATGCAGGTAGCCCCATGCAAGGATGCTCTGAAAATTACTTCCTGACATTCACAGGTGCATTGGTCACATTGGGAGAAAAATTCTCATTGTTCTAGAATCTCCACTTGGCCAGTGCCTTCTAGAAGAGTTCACATGTGTCAAGCTTCAGATCCAAGTGTCCATTTGACATCTACATGACTGGAAACATGTCTTGCCTATTATTGGAAAGTCATTGATTGCAAAAAAACCTACAGTTCATCTATAAATTGAGCACAGATCTAAGTGCTTGAAATGGAAGAATTTGAGTAGAGAAATGCTGGAGAATTTTCAATTGAGAACTAGATTTGTATAGCTATTGCTAGAGATATTTTTACCATGATGAGTCTTGGAGACGTTGCTGGAAGGGTCACTTCAAATCAGTCATTTGGTTATAACCTCTCCTTCTATCATCAGTAAAGAGTATTGCTTATTTTTCCCTATATGCATCTGTATTGACTTTGATTTTCCATATTGCAAGATCTTGGTTGATGTATATGGTTTATGCTTTACTGATTTAGCTAACTAGCTTGAATAGATATCTATATTATTGCATCTTCTATTATTTCAGTGTTCTTTCTTGTAGGAAGCATTTTTCACAAACCACTTGAATTTGAAGCTGCAACAGAAGCGACAGAAGGAGCCACTTGGAAGCGACTGATCAAGTAAGCCTTCAATCCTTTCTGTGTATATATTCTGAGTGAGGAAAAATAGTCGTATAGTCTTTCACCTGTTTTTCTATACTAGCACCTGTCTAGGGAAGCATGATTTATCTGTAACTCACAATTCTGGCCCAATAAACTGGCGACTCCGCTTGGGATAATTTCTCTTAGTTCTAGGTGTTTAAGCCTCTAATTTTCTTTGTTTATCCACCCAGTAGTTGTTACTCATGAAGATTAAACTTTTTCAAAGCCAAATTAGCAAAGACAGTGAGTTAAACAATAGTATTTTTCTTAACGCCGATAAAGGAGGTGCTTACGGTGGTTATGGACAAGGAAGAATATATTAGTAAGATGAGAGGACCACCCTACAATGCTGGTTGGATTAAGAGAAACTTAGAGAAAACCCCGTTTCTAAGGTCGTTAGAACCGTTAAAAAGCCATCAAAGAATCCAAACTAGATGATAAACTAAAAAAGTGCCTCTCACCGAATAGTGAAATAACCCCGCGTATCTATGGAGCACCAAAAATTCACAAAGTTGGTGCCCCCCTGAGACCCATTGTCAACATTATTGGGGCTCCAACTTATGAATTAGCGAGATACGTAGCTAATACTTTAGCACCTCTAGTAGGAAATACTAGCTCATACATAAAAGACTCCAAACATTATGTGGATTTCATTAAAAATGCTAATCTGGAACCCGGTGACAAAATAGTTAGTTTCGATGTGGTCGAGCTCTTTACAAAGATACCCTTAGATGAAGCCGTGGAGGTGGTTAAGGAGGTTTCGGATCCCGAGACTGCTAGGTTAGCAGAAATATATTTATGCTCAACCTTCTTCACATTCCATGGAGATATTTTTGAACAAACAACAGGGGTATCCATGGGGTCTCCACTATCCCCCATAGTGGCGAATCTATTCATGGAAAGATTTGAAGAAAGGGCCCTGGACTCATACCCTCTTAAACCTAAATTCTGGATTAGATTCGTGGATGATACCAGTGTAGGTTGGCCTCATGGAGATGATGAGCTCAAGAAGTTCCATAACCACCTCAAAAGCTTATCCAAGGATATACAGTTTACCATGGAAGATGAAGATAAAAAATGTATTCCATTCTTGGACATACTTCTCATCAGGAATGAAGATGGTTCCATTGGACCTAAAGTCTTTATAAAAAAGGCACACACAGATAATTATCTCCATTCTAGCTCACACCATCATCCGGAATAGAAGATGGGGGTTCTCGTGACTCTTTTCACGCGAGCCTTCATAATTTCCGATGAAAATCACTTAGAAGAAGAAATTGAATACTTAAGAAAGGCATTCACTAATATGGGATACATAAACAAGGACATCATAAAATCCATACAAAGAGCCAGATCCGAAAACAAAAGAAATCCTTGTGATGAAACCCTAAAATCTAAAGCTTACCTCCCTTACATCCAAGGGGTCACTGACAAGCTGGCCAAGGTCCTAACTAAAAATAACATTGAAACCTCATTTAAGCCCCTAATGACAATCAAGCATATAATGAAATCAGTCAAAGACAAACCGGATCCACTCCAGCATAAAGGTGTTTACCCTATAAATTGCTCATGCGGTAAATGTTATATTGGAGAAACATGAAGATCTTTCAAGATTAGGCTCAAAGAACATGGAGCCGACATTAGAATTGGTAGAACCAAAACCTCGGCTCTGGCTGATCACTCGAATAAAACCCTCCACCACATCTACCTAGAAGATGCTAAAGTTATAGCTAATGAAAATCACTATTATGAAAGGAAAATGCGTGAGGCACTTGAAATCATCAAGCATCCGGAAAACCTCAATAGGGATGGAGGTTAGAAGTCAGCAGAAATTGGGTCCCCTTATTTTCCCACTCTTAAATCATTCATTTCCCTTGGCGACACCCTTATCTTCCTCCTTCTTCCCCTTCCCAGTGCTACGCTACCCTTCCCTTCCTTAAAAAACTTAGAAAGACCCTATTTGGACTCTTCCCTTACCTTGTATAAAGCACCTTGTTGTGTCCCCATTTTGTAATTTCATCTTTCCCTTTCCTCTCCTTATAACACCTTTTCTTCCCCTATCATTATCCCTTAAAACCTTTGCCTTTCCTTAATAAACAATTAGGAATTTGTGTTCTTAATAATAATTTTAAAATTCCAAACTTTGAATGGTTAGGCATTAGCCCTCCCCTATTTATAATTTATAAGACCCTTAAATCCGAATCTAAAATCATTCCCTTACATAAACTTCCCCCTTAAACCTTTACACCCTTCTTAAAAAAGTATTAATAATTTTGATTCATTAATATCAATTTTAATTAATAAATATCATTAGTAATAGTTATATTTAACTATTCCTAATTTTTATTAAATTAAAATTGACATAAATTCTTAATAGGAATTTCTTCTTTAAAGCATTAACCTTATTAAAACTTTAATTAGCATTATTTCAACTAGTGGGCTCTTTCATTCACTCTGTCACCTTGTTAAGATAAGCATATTAAAAATAAACTACCCCACCAAAAAATCTCTTAGATTTATAATATTTTATTACTTTAATAGTAATATAATATTAACAATTCATTAATAATGCATGTAACTAAATAACCTCTTAGGGTTCCATTATTCTTAATTTAGGTATATTTAATCTCTAATAATTATTATGATTTAAAGCTATACTTTGTAAATTAATAACCTTCCTTGAAATTAGAAACCTTATCTAATTTGTTTTAATTTATTTAATATTAAAAATATTGATTAATTTATGGTTGGTCGGCCTTCATCTTGCACTCTTGGTATATTTATAATATCTTTCCTCCTCTCTCTATTTTTTTAACAGAATTTGTCCTGATGATGGGTCTTGTTCTAGACCCGAAACGTAGACGCAAAAATGCTCACTGTGGAGATTCTGAACCCAGAAACTCTAAACTCACACCACAGAAATCTGAAATCTACAAAAATTAGTATGTTTCTTTCTATACCGCGCCCAACGCACTCTTCGATAGGACACAGGCTGTCTCCCACGTTCTTCCTAGCCTACGTTGCAGAGCACTGTCTCCCTCTTGAGACTGCATTGACTCCTGAAAACACCCAAATTCCATTGAATTTGACTTTGCAATTTGATTCAATTTCTTTTCTGCTGTGTCTTGAAAAGTTTGCTTCTCATATTGACCAGTGACTCTATATACTTCTTCCTCCTTTGACTGAAAATTTGTTCAATGTTTGTTTAAAATTTTTTTCTTTATCATTGACAAGTTGATTTCAAAGTATTTTTTATGGTCGCATTAAGAATCATTTGCTTTCGAAATAGGAAATTGTCATAAAATATGCATTTCCTTGATAGGAGAAATTGTTGTTGAAGTCCTCGTTTTTCCTTCAAAAGAGAAATTATTGTTTGTATTCTTCGTTTCTCAAAAGTAAAAAGCATTTGAATTGTTGATTCAGTGCACCTAGCTTCTTTTTTGTATTCATAACATTAAAGAAACTGAAAAGAAAAAATTTCATTTGCATGTAGAATCATGTGTGTTTTACAAAAGGAACATTAGGAAATCTGCATTTAGTTCGTGCTCATTGATTTGTTTGCTCACAAATTATTTGCTCTCTTCCCTTAGTAGCTAGGTTTTTCATTGAAGAAATTGAAAGTGAAAGATTTTTTATCATTCTTAGCTTGCATTTTAGGAATTTCATGGACATCATCATGGCGAACCTTTGAAAGGAAAATTGTAAGCAAGATGAACATAAAATTAACCTCAATTTACCTAACAAAGCATTGGAACCATAATGATAACATTTCGAAGGTCTAGGCTAGAGACGTGTTCCGGCGTCATAAAACATAACAGTTGTCGTTAACTTGTATGTGATACATTCTGAGTGTGATACCTCACTCCACGTACGTAATTATATCGTAGCTCGTCCATGTAATTTCGGGTATATCAGGCGGTGTTACAGTACGATAAGTATAAAGGGGTTCTCTCACTATGCGGTTTCACATCAGACAACACTAATACGGCCTTGGGCCTCCACGTACCTTCGGGTATATTTGGGAGGAAAAATTTTAGGTGCTATCCATCCATAGTGAATCGAGTCGGCTGCCTTGAAATTGTGATACACCGAACACAACATTCAGGGAGATTTCCTGCCCATACTTCTTGGTTCGCAAGGAGGTATTCTGTAGTTCACAGTTTCTTGGTAAACCCTTTTGCCTAGCATTACCCTCTTTTTGTTTATTTGTTTTTTTTGGTTAAAATAAATCAATAATCGTGGAAGAAAAAAATCCTATCCCCCGCCATTCACGTAGATTAGCTTTAAAACCACCTTTACCACCAGAAGCTACTTCTAGTAGGCGAAGGCGATCACGATCTGCTGAATCAAGTACAATTTGTACCTCCGGTGAAACATCATCTTTTAAACCAAAGTTAGCTCAAATTGTTTCTACACATCCCGGTTCATCTACTGTTGTCGAAATGAAGTTTTCACAGCTACCCATGGTCATGATCCATCCAATCGATGAGACAATACCTCCTGGACCTGATGTTGTTCAATCACAAATTGATCCAGATCCTGTCTCTTCTTTGCGAGCACATCTGAATCTAGAAGTTGAACAACCAGAAGTTGTTCCTACCTTGGTCATCCCACAAACTTCTGTAGCCGTTGAAACTCCTATATCACACAGTCAACCGTCTGAAATATATTTTGGGCCTAATGGTGAAATTCTTCCACCTGGTTTAATTACGATTGAAGAAATCCCACAAGACGATACACCTTTAACTCCAACCCATTTCGGGGGGGACCTTTACCTGTACCAGTATTTTCCTCAATTTTTTCCATCTGCTTTGGTTGATCCTGTCACCATTCAATCTCCCGTCGATTTTCGAGGGTATACATTTGGTCAAACAACCATGTCTGAACCAATATCTTCAGTTGGGCTTGTTGTTCCTATTACGTCAGCTCCTACCCTCGCTACTCCGTTGATGTTCACAACTTCACTAGAGTCATATTTTCATGGTGGCCCTTCAGTCCCAACAGGTTACAAATCATTATCTGGCACTTTCTCTGGTGCATCTTCAAGACCATGGTCTTTACCAATGTCATCATCCGGTATTTTAACTGGTAGTCCTATAGTTAGTACCGAACAACTTGATTCATTACATACATCATCAGGGAAATATCAAGTTGGTCCTTTTGGGTCAATTCCTTTAAATACCATATCAATTGGACTCCCAACATTCGGGGAACAATATTTTCCATCTTATTATCCTCCTTATGCTGGGGGGCAGAATTTGGTCACCCAATATGATAGTACTCCATCACTTTTTGGTCAAACTAATGTTGACATGAATGTTTGTCAATGGCAACCCACTCTGCTTATCCAACCACAAACGGTTGTACATTCATATCAACCGGTTCAACCTGTTACACCCACTTCATTACCACTTGTTTATACATCTCTACCCCTGTTACAGAATCAAAATATTATACATCAACCTTATCAAGCGGGTTCTTCGACTCAATATCATCAAATTTTGGGTCCACAGAATCCAAATCCTTTGGTTAATTTACAACCACCTGTATCAGGCATCATTTATTCACAAGCTGGTGTACCATTTTATGGGATGTCATAACCGCAACCTGGTTATACATATCAACCGAATCCAAATTATACTAATTTGGGTTATAACATTGGTAGACAGACCCCTTGGCAACCTCAAGCACAAATGCCTCAAGCTTCATTTCAACAAGTAACATATCCAAGTTTTGGTCAATAGAATCCTCAAGCGTTTGCTACGCAAAATAACCCCTATGTGGGTTAACAACATCAGATTCCGTAAGCTGGTGCTCAAAGGACTATTGCTCAAGCAATTCCATCTTACCCTGGCTATGCTCAACCTGACCTTAATCGATAGTTGCCTTTTGTTGCAACCTTAGAATTACTAGATTTAAACCGGTTAACCAATGATCCTATAAATTATGCTCCTTGGTGGCCAGTGATACCTCATAAATTACCCTATGATATTCCTAAATTCAATGGAAACCCTAGAGAATATCCGTCGATTCATGTCATGACTTATCATTTATGGTGTTCATCAAATTCCTTGAATGATGATTCTGTTCGACTACGTCTTGTCCAGCGTACGCTTACAGGTCCAGCTGCTAAATGGTACATTGAGTTACCTAGAGCTTCTTTTGATAATTTCACTGCCCTAGCTACTGTCTTTTTGACCCATTTCTAGTTACCGATTAGATATGAAACTGGAACGGAACTCTTGACCAACTTCAAACAGACCAATGCTACTCACATTTCTGATCATATTCATGAGTGGCATCACCGTCGACGAATGGTTAAGACATTTGTCTCGGATCAGTTCCTTGCTAAATGGTTCATTAAGTCCCTGTTACCATATATAACTAAGGATGTGGCTAAGGGTGGCGTCATCACAGAAGAGAAATTTATCGCTCGTGCCCAATATTTAGACTTGATTTACACTCAGTCCGGCACGCTCTATGAAAAAATTCCTAATGCGCCGCGATCTAATTTCAATGTTCCTCCTCAAATAAAGGACTCTCATGCTGGAGACGGCTTGATAGGCACTGCAAACACACACCACGCTACTGCATCTGATCCTGCTCCTACTTCCGAAATTAATGCCATGTCATTTGACAAAGGAAAAAGTGACAAGCAACCAGGAAGTAAGAAAAAAGGGAAATCAAAGAAAAATAATACTTCTAACCCGCAGGAAAGATCATCTGATCAACCGTTTGGACCACGAAAACCTTGTTATCCATGCATAATCTGTAACGAGGAAAAATTTGTTAGGTATTTTCCTCACTGTGCTAAAGTCTCAAAAATCATCAAGACTTCCCATGCATCAGCTGTGTTGATAGACCCATTTCCAAATCCAGAGACTAATATGGTTGCTACGGATCCAACTCCTAGTTCCCAAGTGTTAATGTTATCCACCACAAAACCTTCACAAGATATTTTGGTGTCAACGCATGATAAAGACTATGGTAGTCTGACCACTGATCAACCTACTACCTCGACAACAAATCCATCTACTGAATCAGTACCACCTACTGTTATTCCTGAATTGACAATTAAGCCACCAAAGGGATTAATGCATAAATTGACATATAATCCTCAAGCAAGAGCTGCACAAAATTATAATATAGATGAAGATTTGGTTCAATCCCCTTCAGCTATGTCTGCTCTTGAGGTATTACAGAATTGTCCCTTCCAGAAGCAGGCTTTATTTTCAACCATTGGTGGAATTGATCCGACTGATTCTAATCTTGTTGCCTTTAATCATACAGGCTATGTACCATAGCTACCAGCAGAATTGGCATTCTCCATACAAGTAAATGTTCTCAATCACGTTGTTCATCGCACTATGATTGATGAGGGAGCATCGACATGCATTATGTCTCTAAACTGTTGGAAGTCACTTGGCTCGCCATGATTATCACAATCATCAATGACGTTGAAGGCTTTTGATGGAAGAACATATAAACCTTGTGGTATTATCAATAACCTGCATGTTGAACTAGGGGGAAAAACAGTGAATATTGATGTCGAGGTTGTTGACGGACCCCTTGACTATAATATTTTACTTGGAAGACCATGGGTATATGCAATGACTGCCATTGTTTCTACATACTTTAGAATGATTGCCTTTCCACATAAAAGTACAATCACAGTCATTAATCAATTATCCTTTTTTTCCTTTGCTTCGTAGGTAACTGGAAGTGTTTTGTTGTTCACTTACCCCAACTAGAAATTTAGAACATTGGTGTAGGACTCTTAAAGGATTCCACTCTTATGGGAACCTTTGCATTACCACCACCCACGACATCGGTAGAAATTGCAAGTATAGAGACCTACTACATGATCTCTTCCACTCTATCTGAATTAAGGGAGAATACGAGTGATTCTAATATTTCTACGTTGGATGAATTTTTACTGTCCATCCCTATTGAGCTGGCATAGCAATCAATCTATTTGGCTTGGGCGGAAAATCTGAAATCAGTGTCGCTGAGTGTTTGGGTTGATCGTTCCTTAGATTTTGGTACTCCATCTGATCCATTTTCCTCAAAGTTTTTGACAGATGAAAATATTTTGGAAGCTATGATGTCAGAAGGAGAACCATGGGAATATTACCATCATCATTCCCATCTTCCTGATTATGAAGAAAACAATCTTAGTGAACTATATCACCCATCCATCAAAATTTCCTTTTCGAATTCTCTACCGATTAATGCAATCGATTCCAAGTGAAATTTATCAAATATTGAAGAAACCATTTCTATCGATATGTCAACCAAACCGGGCATTGTAGAAAATATTCATGTCGGTGTATCCTATTCCCCATCAGAACTGGATTCATATCGCTCTTTATTTCGTGAATTTCGTGATGTATTCACTTGGTCTTACAAGGAAATGCCAGGCATAGATACTAGTATAATTGAACACACTATTAATATGTATCCTGATGTCAAACCGGTGTGCCAATGGCTTCATCCCGTTCATTCGAAGAAAGCCACTGCCATCAAAGCAGATGTTGAAAAAATTTTGCGTGCTGGTTTCATTTACACTGTTCCGCTAACTGAGTGGGTTTCCAATATAGTTCCTGTTATGAAAAAATAAGGAACCATTAGAGTGTGTGTCGATTATTGGGATGTCAATATGTCTTGTCCAAAAGACAACTATCCTAATCCCTTTATCGACTAAATTATTGACGATTTTGCTGGATGTGAAATATTTTTGTTCATGGATGGATTTTTCGGCTGTAATCAAATCAATATACACCCAGATGATCAACATAAGACAACATTCATTTGTCCCTGGGGCACATTCGCATATAGGAAACTTCCGTTTGGTTTAAAAAATGCTGGGGAAACTTTTTAGAGAGCAATGGATTATGCTTTCAACGACATCAAGCACATTTTTCATCCATATCTAGACGATTTACTAGCGCATTCACAAAATCGGACTGATCACCCGATGCATTTAAGAGCCATTTTTTTACGCTGCTGACACTACAAAATACGCCTCAATCCACATAAATGTGTTTTTTTTGTTGGTTCTGGTCGATTGCTCGGATTCGTAGTCTCAAAAGAAGGAATTCGAATCGATCCACTAAAGGTACATGCCATTCTTGATTTGCTTGCACCATCAAATTTACTTCAGATACAGAAACTTCAGGGAAAGGCTAACTTCCTGAGAAGCTTCATTCCAAACTACGCAGAAATGGCTAAAGGATTTACTCGATTTTTGAAAAAGGGGGTTCCCTTCCATTGGGACCAAGTTACGCAAGCTTCTTTTGATGTTGCCAAGGACACTCTTGTCAGAGCGTCATTAATGTATCCTCCTAATTATCAAAATGATTATTTCCTATATATCGCCGTGGCTGAAACAACCATCGCTATGGTATTGGTCCAAGTAGAAGATGGAATTAAACATCTGATCTATTATTTGAGTTGTAATCTCAATTGTACGGAATTTAAGTACTCGTACATGGAAGATCTTACCTTGGCAGCTATTCAAGATGTCCAAAGATTTCGTCATTATATCCTGCTCCAAAAAAAAAACAATAGTTTCAGATTGCAACCCCATGACTTATATCTTATCACGTCAATTGCTGGGGGGAAAATATTCAAAATGGATTGTCATTTTGTAGGAATTTGATTTGGAATTCATCAAATCCAAGTCAAAGAAGTCTTTAGTTTTGTCTAAGCTTCTCTGTGACCTTCCCTTTGATAGCACTGCACCTACGCCGGAACCATCAATTCCTAACAAGTCTCTGTTTCTGATTGGATCATCTGATACTTGGTATGGGGATTTCATCATTTATCTCCAAACCCAAACTTTTCGACCTAATACCTCTCGCTTTGAATAGTGACGTATTCAATACCAAGCCAAATATTATTTGATCGTCGGCGATACACTTTATCATCGTGGTGTCGATACAATTTTAAGGAGGTGCCTCACTCATGAGGAGGTTGAAAAAGTCTTAAATGATTGTCATGTTGGGGCTTGTGGTGGAAATTTATCTGGATATGCTACCGCACAGAAGATACTCCGGTTGGCTTTGGTCTACCGTTTTTTCGAGATCGCATCCTCGCTGTTGCTAGAAGTTGTCATCCATGCCATATTTTTTTATCAAAATCCGCAATCGCGCCAAGCAATGCATCCTGTTGTCTCTATGGGACCATTTTTGAAATGGGGTATTGAATTCATGACCTGTAACCCTCGTTCGTCTGGGGGGCATGGTTATATTATTGTCGCAGTCGACTATTTTACCAAATGGGCCAAAGCAATGCCTACATTCAATAACACAAGACAAATAGCTTCATTGCTTTTCTTCAACCACGTTATTGCATGGTTTGGGGTCCCACAGGTATATTTACGAACCATGGGAAGCATTTTCGCAACCATATGATGTCTGAATTGATTGCCAAGTTAGGATTGTCATAGGATAATTATACTCCTTATTATCCACAATCAAATGGACAAGTTGAGGCTATTAACAAAATTCTTAAATGAATGCGTCAATGAATGATAGGAGTCCGTAAAAGGAACTCGGAATTTGATCCACTGCCTTGTGGGCATATCAAACTCCCTGGAGAAACGCAACCAGATTACTCCTTTCTAATTGGTGTATTTTAATATTCATTACTTAGCCCTTGCTAAGAGGAATATTCATTTTTGTTTTAATTTCTATTGCATGAATAAATAAATAAAGGAGGACATGTAAAACTCCTGAAAAGGCTGAATAAATCAATGCCCATGTGAACAAAGATAAATCAGGGCCATGTAAATAATCACTTGCAGGTGTGAAAGAGGTTTGAGCTGAAGACTGGGTCAACCTTGACCAAATCTATAGCGTTGTCTAGGTTCAATGCATCTCCAAAAGGGACAGCGCAGTTCTAGAAGGAGACCTCTCATGTGAAAAGGGGAAACTCATCAAAGTGGTTTAGGGTTTGCAAAGGCTTTTCATCTTATCAAAGGAGAGGGAGGGCAGCAAGAAAAGGTTATTGATTGATCATATTCATGAGTATTTTGTCTTCTTAGACAAATACTATTCTCTAATGTTTAGTGGAGAATTGTTCTTGGAATTCCTATGCAGGGATTTCACCTCTTCCTTTGAGGATTCTTGGAGGAGTGTTTTTCTGAATTGATCCACTATTAGGCTTGAGGCCAAGCTCTAATTACATTGGCAGCGCTGATACATTGAGATTTTTGGTGTCTCTGCAAGCTGAAGCAAGTGGGAGTCTAGATCTATAGAGATCTAGTGTATTTTGGGAGCCTCTTCTCATGGAGTGTGTCTTTTAACCTCCTGGAAGAGTGTCTCTTCTCTTTGTACTTCAGATCTGAAATTTTGCAATAGTTTTCTATGCCATTTGAGCTACAATTTTTTTCATCTTGATGGACTGCGTTATTTTGGTGTGAGGCTCTTCATGGTGTTTTCTCATTGTTTAGATCAGAGATCTCTAGTGCTGGGGTTGCCTTCCACTTGGTGATCCATGCATTGGATTTTTGATACATGTTCCATTTAGATCTGATCCATTGTAATGAAATGCAATATTCAAAAATTTACTGCAGCAATTTCCAGATCTGCAACTTGTTTCTCATATCTACTCTTATTTATGCATGCTTTTGCCAAAATTCGAAGGGGATCTTGAAGAGAAAACTATCTAGTTTCCAGATCTGAAATAGATCTAATGTTTTATCCATATATCTGCCCTAGATTTAAGTTGTAACTTTCAGCTGCTGAAGCTCCTTAAAAATAACGTTGTTGAGCCATTTTCTGCAAATGTACATGTGTTCTGGCTCTCTTTCTGAAGATTTCTTTCTATATTGTCTCATTCATTCTACTATATATTGACAGAGCCTGATTATAATGATGATTTGCTGCTATATTATTGAAATATGAACCTCATTTCTGATCTGCTCTGAATATCTGATAAAACTGCGCAATTCCTGAAGCAGTGTTTGCATTTGGCTGCAGCCTTCCTCTTTGGGTGCTTTTTAGCTAGTCTAGTTTGTGGGAGATCTGTTTAGTGCATCTAAACTAATTTGTTTTAGATGAAATTCCATACATGAGACCCATACAGCATAAATAAGAGGAACCAAGTCTTGATCTACGTTTCTATTGCACAATTTTTCTTATACAACGTTTCTATTAAGCACATTGTTGATATTCCTGAAAAAGGGATATTACAGTGGTATCAGAGCTCCTTTCTTGGCACAGCCTGTGCTTGCCTTGGAGCACCAGTGATGCTACATTCAGAATAACATGATCCTCTTACTAAGAGGGAGAAGAGGTACCAGAATAAAAGTCATAAAAAGTATGACTACACTACTGATGATCCTGACAAGGGTCAAGACAAGGGGAAAGCCCCTAAAGCTGTGAATGATAAGGAAGAAGAGGAGTTTGAAAAAAATATTTTGGATACCATGCAAGATCTTTCCAAGGAGATAAAAGAGATGAGGGTGGACAGAATGAGGGAATCTCCTTGGAGATTTTAGTTGGGAGAAAGCTCAGATATGTCTCACCATGGGACTAGTCAACCAGTGAATCTACCACCAGCCCCACAAGCTTCACAATGCTCCATTATGCCTACCTTATTGGCTATGGAGAATGAAGGACCAGATGAGTATCCTTCTCTTGAAGAATACTTTGTGGAGTATGACTCTCAGAGTCAGAGATTCAAGGATAACTTGAGTTTCCAAGACTTTTGTCACATTAAGGACAAAAGAAGACCAGGGCAGTAGTATAGAGATGGTGGTTTCTTTCATGGTAGACACCACACCATGGGAAGATTATTTTTTCTCAATTTTGATGGATCATCCTCTAGTTCTACCAAGGCATTGGTAGAAAAGCTGGATATCTATTTCTAGCTGAACAAAGTCCCTGAAGTTGAGGCCATCAAGATTGTAGTGCTGCACTTTGAAGGTGAAGCACACAATTTGTGGTTCCATGGATTTTCTACATTTGGACACATAAATGTGACTACCTATGCTGAGTTCACTAGAAGACTAGTGGAGAGGTTTGACAAGAAGGATCCTGAAGCACCCTTGATAAGCCTTGCAAAATTGAAGCAGTTAGGAGATGTAGAGACTTACATCTCTGAGTTTTTAAGATTATTAGTCATGGTCCTTGATATATCTATAGCAAGGAGAGTCTACATGTTCATTGATGTCCTGAAGGAACCCTTGCATGTATTGGTTAAATCTACCAAGCCCATCACTTTGCATGATGCCATCGAGAGAGCCATAGATCTCCAAGATGCCTTGCCAAACACAAAGGAAAATTTCCAAAGCAAGGCCCCTCACTTTCCTAAGGGAAAAGAAGGAAAAGCTGCTCCTCCCAAGGAGATCTCTTTGAAGAAATCTCTTGATATTGATCTTAGGAATGAATTGAGGAAGAAGAAGCTGTGCTTCACTTTCCAAGAGTCATGGGTACCCAGACATGGGTGTGATGCTGGAATAGAAAACTGCATAGAAGTCTTCTCTGATTTGGAGGAGGAAGATTATGATGAGGAACCCACGAAGGGTCACAGCACTGATGATGAGCAGGGAGAAAAAGCACCCACCAAAGATGGGAAGGCAGCCTTTGCTCCAACTAGTGGGACTCTTGCCTCTTTGAGAGAAGTGCCTAAGTACTTGAACCTAAGAGTACAAGGTTCAGATATGAATTAGAGAGTATCTGTACTGATTGATAGTGGGGAAACCCACAACTTTATTGATGCTCACCTTGTGCAAAAGAGGGGAATCCCCACTGATACGTTTTAGGGATTTTCTGTCGTGGTTCCGGGAGATAGGACCATGAAGTGCATGCAATATGTTCCATCACTCTTTGTCACTATGGGATCCTACACTCTAGTGGATCATTTCTTTGTGGTTGACATACCAGACACCAACATCATCTTGGGTGTCCAATGGCTGATTACTTTGGGGAAGGTTACCACTGATTAGAAAGATTTGAAAATGGAGTGGGTGGACTTGAAGAGTGGGAAACCACAAATTATCCAAGGCATGCACACTTATCCTTCACCTAATGTTTCCACACAAACAACAGAGATGGATTTGCGTTGTGGAATCAGGGATCTCATAGTCCTTTCTCTCATGTTCATGAGGATGCTGCAAGGAAAATTCTTATCTTATGGAAAGCCACCTGGAATGCCATCAGATTCAGATCTTGTGGGGGAAGCCTCACAAAGTGCTGCTCCAAATATAGATCCAGGAAGGATTGGAGCAATAGAAGACCAAGATACAACACTGTGGGAGGAGAATAATGGGAGGATCAACCTTTCAACAAACCACTTTGGCATGTGTAATGTCAAAAATAAAATCAACAACAAGAAAAGCACTCCCATGGATGTATCAACAACGTTGTCATTGTTGAGTAGTGTGGATCTTTATTGGAGATCTCAACTCCTTGTGGAGTACTCCAAATATCTTCACAGTGGGATGATAGTAGATGGCATGAAGCAAGAGGGAGGCTATTTGGTCCATGAAGGGGTCATATATCATCTTGGTAAAGTATTCTTATCTAAAGCCTCCAAGCTTAAGCAATAAATACTACAAAGGGCACATAAAGAGTTCCTTTCTATATATATGCAGTCAGCAAAGATATATACCCTTATCACGAGGAGTTCTGATTGGGATGGCATGAAGGAGGAACTCCATCAGCACTATGATTGGGAGGAACTAAATCATCACTTACAAGAGTGCAGGAGTTATGAGGAGTTGGGGCAGCCAAAGGACTCTATACAAGATTCATTTCAGCCATCTCTTCCTTCTCTTGAAAGAGGATAACTGCCCATGTCCAACTCCATGTGTGTGGGAGATTTGAATGGTAAATAATATGGTCTTATGGAGTATGTTTATTTCTCTGATTTGACATATTCTCTTACCATATGTATGGAGGAAATGGCTCCTAAAGAGAGTGATATTACATGTAGATCTCATGGCATTGGTAAGGCCAATAAAAATTTTGAATCTAGTCACTCCCTTGAGGTGCAAAGGGAGATCATTTTTCATGATGGGTGCTTCCCGAAGGCACCAAACATATCTCTCATTTTCAGCTATGATGAGATAACTTGTACAACAAGTAAGTGGTGGGGGAACCACTTACCAAACATAGATCTACTGTAGGAAGGAGATACTTTGTGTTGGTACCTCATGTGGGGTCAAGATCCACCTCCCTATGCTCAACTTTTAGTTTGTTTATATGTACTCTTGCTTCCATACTTAGATGATCTAGTGTATTTTTTATGGGGTTGTATGGCAGAGGATGAGCAGTGTATATGTACCACATGGTTTGGGACTTCAACATGTACTTCATGATACATGATTTATATGTAGCATTTCTTCCACCATGTTTATTTCTATTGAGTTTTTCACTCCTGAAGGGATGGACTATGCACATATTATGTTGGCCTTGGAGGAACAATACATGATGCATTGGCTTGTTGAGCACTTAGCTTACAATGAGGACTTGATCCTTGATGATGCCATCAATGAAGAAGGAGAAGAACTACATCTCTTACCCAATTAGTTTCTTTAGGACAAGAAACATTTTGGAGGGGAGGACTGTAATATTCTTGCTTAGCCCTTGCTAAGAGGAATATTCATTTTTGTTTTAATTTTTGTTGCATGAATAAATAAATAAAGGAGGACATGTAAAACTCCTGAAAAGGCTGAATAAATCAATTCCCATGTGAAAAAATATAAATCAGGGCCATGTAAATAATCACTTGCAGGTGTGAAAGAGGTTTGAGCTGAAGACTGGGTCAACCTTGACCAAATCTACAGCATTGTCTAGCTTCAATGCATCTCCAAAAGGGACAGCACAATTCTAGAAGGAGGCCTCTCATGTGAAAAGGGGCAACTCCTCAAAGTGGTTTAGGGTTTGCAAAGGATTTTCATCTTATAAAAGGAGAGGGAGGGTAGAAAGAGAAGGTTGTTGATTGATCATATTCATGAGTATTTTGTCTGCTTAGACAAATACTATTCTCTTCTATTTAGTGGAGAATTGTTCTTGGAATTCCTATGTAGGGGTTTCACCTCTTCCTTTGAGGATTCTTGGACCCCTTCCTTTGAGGATTCTTGGAGGATTGTTTTTCTGAATTGATCCACTATTAGGCTTGAGGCCAAGCTCTACTCGCTGATCTATTGAGGGATTTTCTATCTCTGCAAGCTACAGCAAGTGGGAGTCTAGATCTACAGAGATCTAGTGTATTTTGGGAGCCTCTTCTCATGGAGTGTGTCTTTTAACCTCCTGGAAGAGTGTCTCTTCTATTTTTACTTCAGATCCACAATTTTACAGTGGTTTTCTATGTCAATTGAGCTACAGTGTTGTTCATCTTGATGGACTGCATTATTTTGGTGTGAGGCTCTTCATGGTGTTTGCTCATAGTTTAGATCAGAGATCTCTAGTGTTGGGCTTGCCTTCCACTTGGTGATCCATGGATTAGCTTTTTGATCCATGTTACATTTAGATCTGATCCATTTATTGAAATGTCCTATTCAGAAATTTACTGCAGCAATATCTAGATTTGCAACTTGTTTCTCAGATCTACTCTTATTTATGCATGCTTTTGCCAAAATTCCAAGGGGATCTTGAAGAGAAAACTAACTAGTTTCTAGATCTGAAATAGATCTTATGTTTTATGCACAGATTTTCCCTAGATCTGATTTGTAACATCCAGCTGCTAAAGCTCCTTAAAAATAATGTTTTTGAGCCATTTTCTGCAAATGTACATGTGTTCTAGCTCTCTTTCTGAAGATTTCTTGCTATATTGTCTCATTCATTCTACTGTATATTGAAAGAGCTGGATTATAATGATGATTTGCTACTATATTACTGAAATATGAACCTCCTTGCTGATCTCCTCTGAATATATGATAAATTGCGCAATTCTTGAAGCAGTGTTTGCATTTGGCTGCAACTTTCCTCTTTGGGTGTTTTTTAGCTAGTGTAGTTTGTGGGAGATCTGTTTAGTATATCTAAACTAATTTTTTTTAGATGAAATTCCATACATGAGACCCATACAACATAAATATGAGGAACCAAGTCCTGATCTATGTTTCTATTGCACATTTTTTCTTATACAACGTTTCTATTGAGCACATTGTTGATATT